>OY757013.1:23645673-24133637 GCA_963580285.1 Lucinisca nassula | reverse complement strand
CCGGACTTGTGAAACCTAAACTCCAGGTAACACAATATGCCAATTTGATGAGGTTACTGTATACATTTAATGTACTGCATGAGGAAATGTTGAAAACTGGAACGTTAAACTGTACAGATATTGCCCAAATGTTTTCTGCATAAGAAAGTTTAAAATGTATGAAAGTAAATCGCAAAATGATTTTTCAGTCAACCTGATGGTTGCATGAAAATCCTTTTGGTTAAAAAGTTGCGTTTCTTTTTTCGGTTCAGTATACTATGAATCTCTCCAGTAAACGATAACAGTCAGTTTGCACGTCCGTTCATTCGTTTGGTTGTGCGTTAGAGAGAGAGGAGAGAGAGAGTGAGAGAGAGAGAGAGAGAGAGAGAGAGAGAGAGAGAGAGAGAGAGAGAGAGAGAGAGAGAGAGAGAGAGAGAGAGAGAGAGAGATAGAGAGAGATAGAGAGAGAGTCAATTACATTTTTACATCCCACCCGACAGCTAATGCCATACGAGAGACGGGACCTCGGTATAAAGAAGCCCAGAGAGAGAGAGAGGAGAGAGAGAGAGAGAGAGAGAGAGAGAGAGAGAGAGAGATTAGTCTAATACGGCGGCATTCAATTCAAATGACGTCATCATGATTTCGTCACAGCAAGGCTGACTTTACATGTGTGTGTATATGTACATTCAGTGCACAGGTACTTGGCACGTTTGTTTCGAAAAAAAAAAAATGTGTTTTTGTTTGTTTGTTTCAATTTGAGGTTTAACGTCCTCGTCAACACTGTAAATGTCATTTTGGTGACGTTGCTTCCAATTTTGTTGGACTGTTACCCGACAATGACCTCTCAAGCCCTGCCGCCAGATGAAACCAATAGGGTGTATAAGCATGGACGGTCCGATTCGCACCGCTTTGCCTGGGCAGCTTCTCTGTGGTTGTTTGATTTTTGTGTTCAAGGAGACGTTGCATTAATGAGTTAGGAGGCCTTAATGCGGACTGAACAAATTGTCTGAATCGCGACGGAAGTAAGGGCGAGGTTTGTGGCCCGGTAAAATCGATTTAAGCTGCCCAGTCGCGGTTTATTTTTGTTTTTGGTTCATGTGGTTTGTCTTTGAGTGTTTGTGTCGCTTATATTATTTTGTTTTGGATAGCCAGTTGGCCATTTTGTTGGAAAGTAACTGCCCTTTTGGCTTTCCGCTGTTGATGTTTCCATTAAGGTCTGTTGTTCCATGTTTGTGTTTCTTTCCCCTTTGGTGTCTCTGATGGGAGCCGATTCCTGACCATTGCCTTCACTTCTAATTTAGATCCTCTAAGCGGTTTACCAGTACTCGTGTGCGGGTCGGTTTCAGCTCTGCGTGAAAGCATCATGCAGCCCATCTGTTTCTTCAAGGCCCGATGGACGGGGGCCATCTAAAATGTATGAAATATGTCAATGACCAAAATCAACAACAACAACAACAACAACAACAAAAATCAGCATTTTTAGATTTTTTATTGGTTGTTGTGTTTCGTCTCATATTTTCAATACGCTTCCAAAGGGACATAACTTTAATTACCTCACATAGCTGACAGGCTTTCGGGATTTGTTGGTTTGGGGTTTGTCCCCACGCAAAATGACAGGGGTTTAACGACTTATCAACCCTCGTGGGTCATTTTGTGTCTTCTCCCAGAAAAAGTATGAATAGAGACAAAAGAGATAATAGAGGAGAAGAAAGCAAGGGAGAGAGGAGAAAAATGAACGGAAGTGTAGAAACTAGAAGTGACAATATTCCCCTTCTACCCTAACCTGTTGTTATGACGACAGGCCTCGCACAACTGTAAACCAATATCAGTTGGAGATACACATCACCTTTGCCTCGCCCAACCACCCAGAAGAAATGTAAACAAAAATAAAGCACCTGCTTTGATATCGCGCGACTGGATTAATGAATAATGACGTCAACTTCGAAACGCGATGTCTTAAAACGACGTCATCCACCCAATTCGTCCCTTCACGATTATAAATTTCAACATGAAAAAGAAAAAAAAAAAAAAGAAAAAAAAAAAGAAAAACAACTCCAGCAAAATTAGTTAGTATTATTTGAGTATACACAAATAAGGTGCATGAGGACTGTTAGCTATAGACTGTGACTATTTTATAAAGACGCAGAAACCAGCCACTGCCTTTTGGCAAACAGACCCATGTGAGATGCTGCAGACTGCCGTCTGATCAGGGTCCACACTAATTGCTTAAAATCTTGGTTAAACGAAATAGTTTAAGTCTCAAGTCGTGTCTTTAGGGAGCAGCAGGACGCGGGTTCGAAACCTGTTGCGGTCGGCAGCATTCTTTCACGAGACTGATCATGAAATCTTCCAGCCCCCGTCCATCGGGGCTTGAAGAAATAGCCTAGGCTGCATAATGCTTCGACGCAGAGCTGAAACCGACTGCAAATGAGTACTTGTAAACCGTTTACATGTTATAGGTCTGCCAAGCAAGAAAGGTGGTGCGAGTCGGACCGTCCGTGCATTTAAACCCTATTGACTTCATTGAGCCACAGGGCTTGAGAAGTCATTTCATCTCAATATCGGGTAAAAGTCTCACAAAATTGAAAGTTGCCTATACAGTGTTGACGGGGACGTAAACCCTCAATTCAAATAAATTTCCTACGGACATTCTCTCCCTTCCACTGTTTCAAGAAGGACAGTTGGTAGTTTCAGGTGAAAGTATGTACACTGGGTTTATCGCTTACGGGAAAAGTGTGGAAAATGGCCTAAATTGCGTTGCATCGGCCGTTGAACTCAAATACCAACAAACAAACTCAAGTCAGGGCTATCTACTGTCGACAAGTATAGGTGCGGTCAATTTGACCCTCTTAAGATGTCAAGTTTGTTTTGTTTGATTTGATGTTTAACGTCTCCGTCAACACTATAAAGGTCATTTTGGAGACGTTGCTTCCAATTTTGTGGGACTTTTACCCGACATTGTGATGAAATGACATCTCAAGCCCTGTCGCCCAATGAAACCAAAAGGGTTTATAAGCATGGACGGTCCAACTCGCACTTCTTTGCCTGGGCAGGCTTAGATCCTCTAAGCGGTTTACCATGCAGTACTCGTGTGCCGTCAGATTTAGCTATGCGTGGAAGCATCATGCAGCCCATTTATTTCTTCAAGTCCCAATGGGGGCTGTAAGATGTCAAGTAAAAAAAAATACTTCACCTGAAAATGTCTACGGTTTAGGTCGTCCGCTTCCCATTCTTGCCAACTTTAAACATATTGTATATGTAGGCAAACAATGTGGATCCTGATCAAACTGCTCCTTGAGGAGCAACAATAACTTTAACAGTACCCGACAGACAACAAAGCAGACGACAACTGACTGTTGCTGGCATCTTTGTATCGTTTACGGGATACAGACGAAATAAACCGTAGCCCGTTGACGGGCCTTTCCGGCTATCGAACATAAACGCGTACGACTGAAACGCAAAACGACAAAAATTGTACTGAATATTTTGTACTTGAATATTGCGTTTAAACGAGTACCCACAATCTACGGCCGGCCTCGGTTGCTAAGTCGGATGCACGTCTGACTGGTGATCAGGAGGACGCGGGTTCGATTCCTGCCGGGGTCGGCAACATTCTTACGTGGAGAATTAAATCTTTTCTACGGTCATTCTCTCCCTTCCGTTGATTCAAGAAGGGCAGTTGTCAGTTTCTGGCGAAAGAATGTGCACTGTACTGGTCAACTACCTACGTATGAGCCTGCCCAGGAAAAGTGTGGATAGGTAAACTGACCGGCTCAAAAATGACCTAAATAGTGTTGACTGGGCCATTAAACTCCAATACAAACAAACAAACAAAACTCGCAATCTACGCTATGGAGCAGAGCTACCAACCGCTTGCTATCAGTCTATCGCATATAACCAGTACAAGGCACATTCTTCCACCAGAGAGAGAGGAGACAGTATGCTAATACTGTATACCAAAGCTCTAAAGGGTGTTGCAAGCATTCAAACAGATGACCTTTTTCTCCCAGCTAGAAGGTGTAGAAATCACCATTCAATGGCGTTCAAGAAATGATAATCACAAAAATCCATTCTTCCCTCGGGCCAGTAGAGATTGGAATGCTCTTCCCGATCCGAACATTTCCAAGGCTCAAGGTAGTGGGGATACTGTAGCTAAGTTTACCTCTTTGGTGAAAATGCCGGGGGACTAGCTTCCTGTATCGCTGGTCCTATACATGGTGGCCGTAGTATCACCATTCTGACTCCGATAGCAATATTTACCGTTTCTCTGTCAGCCCCCGCCCACAGGGGCTTGAAGAAATATATGGGCTGCACGATGCTTCCACGCAGAGCTGAATCCGGCCCGCACACTTGTACTGGTTAACCGCTTAGAGGATCTAAGCCTGTCCAGGAACCGCGGTGCGAGGCGGACCGTCCATGCTAATAAACCCTATTGGTTTCATTGGGCGACAGGGCTTGAGATGTCATTTTATCTCAATGTCGGGTAAAAGTCCCACAAAATTGGAAGCAACGTCTCAAAAATGACCCTTTACAGTGTTGACGGGGACGTTAAACCTCAAATCAAACAAACAAAAAACCGTTTCTCTGTACAGGCGTGATTCAGTCAAGTTATCAAAATGGGATATATCAAGGCTAAACTACATCTCTGATCAAAACATGCAGGCAGTGATAATCGCAGCTGATCGTACAAAGAAAAAAACGAAGCTAGCAGCTAATCGTACAGTCGCCAACATGATAGGCCCTGAACAAAGCAGTTATTATCTTGATGGCAGGGAATATAGAACTAGTAAACGGGTATTGAGATATGCTGGTTTATAACCTTATTTGGCTCTCGCTAATTTATTACATGTGTAAACTGACCACATGACCGACAAAATGTAAAATAGTAACGATCGCCGCAACCGAGGATGAGATAAATCACTGATGCGGCATCAGAATCGTTTTCTTGTGAAGAACAGGACGCATTATGATTGCAAATCGAAGCAAATTTGAAAAGAAACGTCTCTTACCTTCCAAAACATGTGTTCAACAAAAGTGTCATTAATGTATTTTATTGATTTTTTGTGTTATTTATAAAGATCATGTCAAGCAGCTAACGATTTTTGGGCGTACAGTAACAGCAGCTTCCGATTTCAGATACTGTACGATGGTCAACTGTGTAAATGTACTTTATTTGAATGAATCTTCTAACTGAACTGTTGTCTTTGCCAGACATAAGAAATAATATGAATGAACTCAATTCTTTGATCACTGAGATACCTCTACTAGAGATACCTTTTATAGATCTAGAAATTATATTTTCACACCCAGCACAGATTCTGGGTGCTCGACAGAATAGTAGATATGCGTCCAAATGACGGATGCCCCCCCCCCCCCCCCCCCTCACCCAGCCTGGTAGTCGTGACTAAAATGAAAATTGTTAACGCCATCTCGAAGACACGGGCACGGGCACGGGCACAGACGTGGACGGACGGACGGACGGACGGACAGGGGTAACACTATATGCCCTATACACCAGCCTTCGAATGGCAAGGCATAAAATGAAGTTTGACCAAATATGAAAGCTGCCGCTGAGCTGAGAAGATGTATTAGTTATGATAATTACGCAAAGTACATTAAGAGCGACCTTGATGAAATAGGCAATGGAGTTGCCTTCTTGACCAAATATGAAAAGATGTATTACAAAAACTTAAACGCAAATACAGTAACTATGACCTTGACCTACCAATAAGGTCAAACTGATTTGGTGGGGTATATGCGATGGAAAGGCTTTATCACAAGGAAAACGCTGACCAAATACGTAAGCTTCACTGAAAAAATAGTATATACTTGTATTTAGGATCAATTACAAAAACTTAAAGACAATTTATCGAACGGCAACTCGGACGCGGACAGAAACGAGGACGGACGGACAGGGATATCACTATGCGCCCTTTCAACCATTTGAATGGCATGGGCATAAATAACACAACAAGCGGACAACATACAGCAGAAACATGTACAATTTGGAGTTACTCAGAACAGCTGTATTACCCATTCCCAGTGTTTCAACACGAAAGTCAGCCCTGTTTTGACCATGCTTATATTCAAACATCTTATGTTAGAACTGGTGGGGGAGGGGGCGTTGAAGACATCATTTCATGACCAGTCTCGACGAAGGCTGAGTCAGATAATCATATAGGTATGTTGAACAATAGTTTTACAATGGACACTTGTGATTTATGAATCAGTAACTGGAATTTTTGTTACTACCTACGCCTTTATGGACTGACAAAGTAACCTACTTAGCCCATTTAGTACCAGAACCCCCAAAACGAGTACCCTGGCAAACAGTGCAGGCCCAGATCAGACGCCGCGTTCTGCGGCGTCTGATCAGGGCCTCCACTTTTTGCTAAATGTTCAGTCATTTTCCAAATTAATTTTGATGAAAACACAACCTGACACCCCTAAATTTTGAAATGGACTCCTGCTATATGTAAGGAGGAAGATTCCATTTGGTACAAAAAGGGTTAGCGAGTGTAAGTATTGATTCAAACTAGTCTAGCCTTTGAAATCCGAATGTAGACTCGAATGAAATTCAAAAATAGACTTCAATTAAAGTAAAACTGGAAGATCTAAATTGAGGTATGCGTGAATAAGGTGTAAATGGTTATTCCCACGACAATCCGGAAAACTTGAAGAACTAAACGAGACCCAGGCATCCGTAAATGGTTTCTGCCAAACAATATGAAACTTTTTGAGTACTCTTAAGAAGTGTTTAATGTGGAGACGAACCCGAACCTTGACATTGAAACTGGAACCATTAAAGACGAGTATCGTCTCTGTCAAAATTTGAGCCCCGCCAAGCGAATTTGTGTCTTCGAGCATTCCGTCATGACAAATTTTAACTGCGCATGCCCAGCCATTCAGAGGGGCCAGGGATATGGCTTTCTGTCTGAAGGTTCCTCTTGATTCACTGCTTGTATGAGCGAGCAGCGAAGGTTCTGGCGAGACTGCACGGATGCGCAGGCTCGCCTGAACCTTCGCTGCTCGCATAGGCGATAAGTACCAAAATCGCTTGATGGGACCCAAATAAAGTTATTTAAATTTTGCTGAGCCTGAATCATTTATGTCTGTAGTTGAGAGTGAATGACAATAATTCTGAAGTGGGACAAGGTCCGTACGATTTCTGCCATATTTTATTCCTTCAAAGGTATGGCCAGGCTTTTCCAAAACAAAACAAGAAGACAATGAACGCCGACGTCCCACCCTATTTAAAGAATGACGTTCAAACAACGGCACATCAACATCGATGCAACGTCATTCCCATGACGTTGCATCGACTTTGATATGACGTTGCCTTGAGGCTTACTGGGGTGCAACGTTTGCGACGGTTGGGTTCCGTAGATGTTTTGCTGTCCTTTTTCTGGCATGCCTCCCTGTTAAGTCCAGCTAAGTTTGCTATGAGACTGAATCGAAATTGAGGTCTGGGGTAAAGTGTGGGTGACTTTTGTTTCTTTACAGTCGATGCGCGCACTGCGTCAGCATTTATGGTGGATATAGACCCCTACGGGCAAATGGCGTTTGAATGACGTCGCATACATATTGCATCGACGCTGACACCTAAAACGCACTACCGAACGTGAGGTAACCTGTTTGAATTCCACCAGCTAATGTAGAAAGCCAAAAGTTATCCGATAATTAGGGCCCCGCACTGAAAGTGAGGGTGCCCTATAGTAATCACTCTGTCCGTCCGTCTGTCTGTCTGTCTGTCCGTCTGTCCGTCCACAAATTTTCCTACTCCTCTGATAGCGCTGCCGGGGCCCTAGTCAGTTTCACTAACAGCTCTAGTTTGGAACGTGATGACGTCAAAAGTCATGTGTGAGCCAGATACAACCAAGCAAACACAGGGATGTCTCGGTAACATGGTCATTGGTCGGTTGGAAAACGGTTTCTCATTATTTCGCAATGTATCGACTTTAGCGGGATTTCTTTCGGGTTAGGCAAACTTTTCGCACCATTCCATAAACAGCCGCACCATTTTACGAAAAGTTACAGCTACATACGCACGCCGATACTATAACCACTCGATGGATGAAATCAATTATGAATCGGAAAGCAAACCCCTTGTGCAAATTCTGAAAAAAAAAGATAGAATTAGGTTTCCGGAAGAACTCTAACAACCTGTTTTTAATTTGAACGCGCCTGCAAATACAGACTGCAAAAAAAGATTAATCCATACATACATCACGAAAACACGCCTATATAATTTTGACCCCCTTGAGCCCCACTTTTATATAGTAAAACTGGGGTTTCCGGGGTATACCTTATTTTTCTTATTTCTGCTCTAAAATATAGATTGTGGGTACTCGTTAGAACCGCCTCGATGAGGCGGTTCTAACGAGTGCCCACAATCTATATTTGGAGCAGAATAAGAAAAATATCACAATTTTTCATCATAAAAAAATCATTTTTTCGGCGATAGAGGCGGCAATGTATTTGTATAGGCGTGTTCGCGTCATGCTAGCGTCACAGGAAAACAGTGAAGACGCTGATCAGACGTGTCTGGTCGGTGTCTTCAATGTTTGCTTAAAGCACGCGGTTTTTCATAAAACTTACAATAATTTCCGATCAATGCCGGACGAATAACGATGCTGAACAAGAAAAAATCTGCCTACTTGGATTTATCGGGCTTGGTGATTCGCGCAAAACACACCGTCGTGCTCTTTGAGATCAGTCAGAAAAAGCAAAAACGTCACAGTCATCTTCAAGATTCCTTATTAATATTTAGTGGTTAGACATGAGTGATAACATCCGAGGAACACCGTGTTTATGCAAATTTACATAATATTGCCACTGTCTGTGCATATCATATATCATTGGCCGAAACTAGCTTATCTGGCCCAGAAAAAAAAAAAAACACTTCACTCTACAGCTTTCAGACCTATCCTACTTTGTTTTCAATGCTCGTGGCTTTTCCCTTTATTTTCTACAGTATAAACATTTTCTACTAAAGGGAGCCTTGAAAACAAGGATCTCTAACAGGCACTGCAATGTCGTATCATCGTTGATCATCCGGCAACGTCAGGACCTTTGCACCGACATATGTTTAACCCATTTGGTACCGGAAACCCCAAACGGGTACCTTGGCAAACAGTGCAGGCCCAGATGAGACGCCGCAGAACGCGGCGTCTCATCAGGGCCTACACTATTTGCAGAAAGTTCAGGCATTTTCCAAATAAATTTTGATGAAAACACAACCTTACACCCCTAAATGTTGAAATGGACTCTTGCTGTGTATAAGAAGGAAGATTCCGTTTGGTACTAAAATGGTTATTTCTGTTTTATTTTATTTAGATCTAACCTGTTTGTGCACCATTTTGTATTTTGTGACAGAGGCATTAGAGAGAACCTCGATTTCAAGACAACCGAAATGGGGTCAATGTTACCAAAATGACCAGAAAGAAACTTCATGATATTGAAAAAAATGCTAAAATCGACAAAGTGGCAATGCCATTTTATTTTTCTTAGTATCGCTTTCCCTATATTATCATTTTTTTTTCCATTGTGCCATGGTCGAGACGTTAGTGCGCACGGCCACGGCGCGCGCTGCCGTTAACCGAAAAACAAGCTCCGTCCATATGTACTTTATTTACCATACTGAGCCAAACTTATAACGAAACACGTCATATGTAGTAGATTTTCTTATCACACAAATGCTTCAGAAAAAACAAAAACTATTATTTAATAATCAACATTCAATTATTCATTTTGACAGTTTCAATTCATTCCTGCCTGGTTTGGGTTTTGCAAAATCACACGGGTACTGAATAAATTTCAGACAATCTATCAGTATCTGGTGTGGCCACCTTGAGCGGCTATTACCGCATTACACCTGCGTGGCATTGAACGAATGTACTGGCGGACGACTCTCTCTCAGAGGAAGCTTCCCCCATTCCTGAAAAAGTGCTCGCTGTAACTGGGCTAATATTTGGGGAGGGTTAGGGTATTGATGATTCTGAACACGGCTGTCTAACTCATCCCAAATCTGTTCGATTAGCGACAGATCAGCTGATAGCGCAGGCCATTGCATTACGTCGACATTATTAGCGGCAAGGAATTGGGTTGTTAAACGGGCCGTGTGCGGACGTGCATTGTCATGTTGGAATACAGTGTGTCCACGGCGTTGGTTGATGAATGGGATAACTACAGGGGTAAGCACAGTGTCCCTGTACAACTAAGCAGTCATGTTGCCTATAATCACAACCAAATCCGTCTTGCCATCATGTGTGATGCCGCCCCAGACCATGACGGAACCGCCACAAAGGCGACTGACCTCAACCACGCAGGGGGTCCGTATAGCCCTCATCATCCCTGCGATAAACTCTGGTACGACCGTCGGCCTTCTCTAAAGTAAACCGAGACTCGTCGGTTAACAACACCTGGTGCCATTGTCTTACCAGCCAATTACGACGGGCTCTACACCATTGAACACGTGCGTTCCTGTGACGTGGCGTCAAAACAGGGCCAACATAGGGACGTCTAGGTTTGAGTCCGCGTTCACGTAGCCGGTTGATGACCGTTTGTGCGCTTATAGGGCGGTTGTGAGTCCGAATAGTCGCAGCAGCCGTTCTGGTCGCTGGAACTTTGCGATCTCGAAGATGGCGAAGCCTGATGTAATTGTCATGAGCCCGTGTCGTCACCCGTCCCCTGTTCTGACGTGGCATATTTTCCAAACGTCCTGAAAATAAAGGACGATTACTCTTCATGTACGAAATCTGACATGGATAAGCTGAAGTCAAATGAACAGAAATCACAAAATTTCCACAACAAAACGCCTGAAAAACAGCTTAAAATGATTTAAGAATTCTTCCAACCTGTTTGCTGAAACTTGTTCCGTAACCGTGTAATGGTCGACCGGTTACATCGGAAAAAATGTCGGACACCACTGCTTTGGAGCATGCCGATTGCCCGGCCCCGATCTTGGACAGTTAATCTCGGCATGGTAAACGGCAAATGTCAAGAACAATGGGGTCGACTAAACGGGCCGATTGTCCAAGAAGACTAAGTTTATTTTCCTGTAATTTTTGCACCTTAACTGCAAGCTTTTCAACAAAAACCCGTTTCGTACCCTATACATGTTTGGGCATCGAGGCGTTAATTCAGCTGACCGATCGACTCTTGAATCAATACATCTACAGATAGGTTGCAAAACTCAACCAACAAATTTTCAAGGAATCGTATAGCTTAAAACATATTACATGTATAAATGTTGCGTTATAAGTTTGGCTCAGTGGGATCGCACAAGATGGCTGTCAGAAAATCCCTTTTCTTCGTATTAGGCCTGGATCTGATAGTGTTTTTAGGGTGGGAGTCGATTGTTTGTAAGTCGACCCAAAGATACTAAGCGCTGTAGCTTTCCATTGCTGATTTTTAGCTATCACTGATTTTTACGAAATTCAACTGTAAGATCACTGTGTTCTTAAACCTAGACTAGACGCATGTGTTGGGTTAGGGAAACAGCAGTCCCAGAGTAGTCCAAGATCAGACGCCACAGAACGCGGCGTCTAATCTGGGTCTACACTGTTTGCTTAAAGAACACTCATTTTTTTGTAAAACTTACCACAAACGAAAAGAAACCTGACACTCGCATAATTGAAAATGGACCACTCCTTATTAGGTGAGAGAATCCATTGTCAAATATGGGTAAATTAGGGTTAAACCAACCCGTCTAATTCTCCGTCCATGACTATTTTGGCCGGCCTCGGTAGCTCAGTCGGATGCGCGTCTGACTGGTGATCAGACGGACGCGGGTTCGATACCTGCCGGGGACGGCAACATTCTTTCGTGGAGATTGATCATGAAATCTTTTCTACGGTCATTCTCTCCCTTCTGCTGATTCAAGAAGGGCAGTTGTCAGTTTCTGGCGAAAGAATGTGCACTGTACTTGCTAACCGCTTACGTATAAGCCTGCCCTGGAAATGTGTGGATAGGTAAACTGGTCGGCTCAAAATGACCTAAATAGTGTTGATTGGGCCGTAAAACTCTACTACAAACTAACAAACAAAGTCATGACTAATTTGCTGTCAGTGCTTTGGCTTCATCTCAATTTGTGGCGTATACGTTATCTTCGCAGTCACTGGTTCTTAAAGTCAATCCGGCAGCAACGGCATACTTATATAGATAAATAGAAAGTAGTGACATTTTTTCTTATGACCTTTAATCATAAGGTGTGGATAAGACAAACATATGGTAAGCCATACATTAAACAAACATGGTCACAAGTGCGCTCGCAAGGGTATGTATTGATAAGTTATGTTTTAAGGTAATCTAAGTAAGACGGCTCAAAGGCTAGTGCTTCTTATTCCCAGTAGCCCCTAAACGTTCAGTTTCAGATCCCGTCTCCTAGCCGCAAAATAAAACAGGAGGCCCATGGACCACTACACTCACCAGAGGTCATTTGAGAAAAATGACCAGTCACTGACAGCCATGTTTTTCAACAAACCACTGTGGCTTGAAAAATCTAGCTTTCATTACCTGTTATGAAGAGTTTCGGCTCTTTTTTACCATATATGGTCATGGTAGCCATCTTGGCCGTAGTTATCAACTTCCATTTAACTGACTGTATATATATATATTCTGATGTCATAGGCAACAAGAGATTCCATTACGAAAACACGCCTACACAAATACAGTGTAAATTTTACCGCGGAAAAAATGAAAATTTTAAGATTAAAAATTGCTATAGTTTTCTTAATTCCGCTCAAAACATAGATTGTGGGTACTCTTTAGAACCGCCTCGTCGAGGCGGTTCTAACGAGTACCCACAATCTATGTTTTAGAGCAGAAATAAGAGAATAAGGTTTACCCCTGTAAACCCCAGTTTTACCATATAAAAGTGGAGTTCAAGGGGGTCAAATTAATATAGGCGTGTTTACGTGATGCCCCGATTTCCCTTTTTTCCCATACAAATGTCTAAGTGACCAAATTTTACCTTGATATAAAACAGGTTAAGGTCAACCAAAGGTCACCATTTGAACAAATTTTCAATTAGAAATGCCTAAGTGACCATATACGACCAGACATAAAAAGGGTCAAGATCAACCAAAGGTCGCCATCTGAGCAAACTTGCTAGGAATATCAATTTTGATGCCACTGACTACAACAGAATAAGCATAATCCATGTTTTTGCCTCTTTCACATACAAATGTCTAAGTGATCGAAAGTTGATTTTGACGTTAAATAGGTCATGGTCAACAAAGGCAACCAAATTAACAAACTTGGTTAGGTTCCACGAGTCCCCACAGCTACAAACCAAGTTTCAAGGTCATTGGCTATTTGGTTCCTAAAAAGAAGATTTCCCATGGGGTTTTATCATATAAGGTCATGGCAGCCATCTTGGCTATGTGTCGCCAACCATTCAAATAAATTTTCATTGCCTCAGTAAATGACATTGACCTTTGGAATTTACAAACTTCCATTCAGCTGACTCCAAATATCAATTTTGATGCCAAAGTCTGCAATAGAATTGACAAACCCATGGCATTGCCCTTTTTCCCATACAAAGGTTTAAGTAACCAAACTTGAACTTAAGTAAAATAGGTCAAGGTCAACTGAAGGTCGCCATTTGAATAAAATTGGTAGGACCTGGAACCCCAATGCAGCATATCAAGTTTCAATGTCATCGACCATTCGGTACCTGAGAAAATAATTTCCAAATGGTTTCTATCATATACAGGCATGGCACCTTGGTCAAGTGACTCCAATCACAAGAATAACTTTTCATTGCCTCGCCCCATTGAGGCTCTTCAATTAATTTGGTTTCAATCAAGCCAGTAGTATGAGTGGAGAAGAAGATGAAAATACTGAATCTGAGCCATCCAGGACAAAGGTCATAAAATGACCTTGACCATTTACTGACATTTGAAATTGATAAACTTCCATTTAGCTGATTGCAAATCAATTTAGATTCCATAGGCTACAACAGAACCAGAAAAATCCACTGTTTTGCCTTTTTTCCATACAAATAACAAAGTGACCTTTGACCTTGATATAAAACAGGTCAAGATCAATTTAAGTTCACCATTTGAAAAATCAAAATTGTTGGGGCCCAAGTCTCTAATGCTCTTTACCAAGTCTGAAGGTCATTGGTCATTTGGTTCCTGAAAAGAAGATTTTCAAATGTTTTTACCATAAATGGGCATGGCGGCCATCTTGATCATGTAACACCAATCCAACAGATAAATTTTCATTGGCCCATCCTACAGAGGCTACACATATAATATGGTTTCAATTTACCAAGCAGTTTAAGTGGAGAGAACGATAAAATACTGAATTGGAGCCACCAAGGACAAAGGTCAGTAAATGACCTTGACCTTTGAAATTGAGCTGATTGTAAACATTCATTTCACGGACTTGTTAACGTGATGTTTACAGGAAGTATCAGAGTGGGGTGGGTCATGTTTTTTATTATTATTTGAAAAAAATAGTAAACGTGGGAACTAAATAAATAAAAAAAAAAATAAATAAATAAATAAATAAATAACCAGGGTATTTTTGTCACGATAACTTTCTAGGGATTGCATGCCGAAGCATGTCAAGTATTTTTAATAAATCATTCCCGTTGCGAGGTACAGTATGTAGATATAGGGTATATATTGGCGATTTGGGGCTTACATTAATGTTTATTTATCATTGTAAAACTACGTCATAAGACCATTTGTCAACAATAAATTAAAATGATATCAGGAAACTGAATTTTTCACTGAAAGGTCTATTTCTATAGTTAATCTATTCTAGATGCATTCATAGAAATTAGGATAAATAATCATAGACTAATTTATATCCATTCTGTGACTTCTGATTGCTTACTTATCCTTTTTGTACCAAATGGAATGTTCCTCTTTATATATAGCAGAAGTCCATTTCAAAATGTATGGGTGTCAGGCTGTGTTTTCTCCAAAATTTATTTGAAAAATGGCTTACCGTTTTGCAAACAGTGTAGGTCCTGATCAGACGCTGCAGTGTCTGATCTGCAGTGTCTGATCTGGGCCTGCATTTTGTCAATTACCCATTTAAGGAGTTTCCGGTACAAAATGGGTTAATAGGGGTATTTAAGGGGAATGGGAACACCTGGCAGAATTTCCGCCATTTTTCAAAGGGAGACAACTTTCGGGACTTCCTGTTCGCTTTTCTATAAGCCCTGTCCAGCTAAAAAAGGGGTCAACTCTTAAAGGAAAGAATTTGCTCCTCAGGAGCAAATTCTTTCCTTTAAGAGTTGACCCCTATTCACATGGGAGACGAAAATACTTTTGCAGCAGTTGCCTCCCCTGAAGGTGTTCCCATTCCCCTTAACATTCCATATTCGCTTGAAAGATTTATGAACATATCTTATCTTACACTCTTGGTCACACAGAATGTTCTGCTGACTCGCCGAAGAGCAGGTTGTGTGTTGAGGTTTTATGGCCCAGTGAACAGTTATGGTCATTTCGGGTAGGTCGTCTACCTACACAGTTCCTTGGAAGGCTTGAATCTTTTAACCCTGCAAGCACAAGACAGTTGGCCAACGCCGGCCGATAGCGATACGACGTTCTTGCATAAATATCTATGCGCATGGCTGTTTGAAGCCATTGTCAAATGGACCGAAAGCCGTGCTCATACGGCAAAAACCATGTTCAAATCATGAAATTCGCGTGCTGTTTGAACAACATTCTGAACTGGCCGCCATGTTGGTTCGCCGGTCGTATTTGAAGAGTTTATATGGAGTTAAATTTGCTGTCGGAATCGTAAGTTATGCAAGAACAACGATCATCCATGGTTATTTCATTGCATTAACATTTGCCAGATCCCTCGGAAGATATTTGAACATTCGGCCTGGCGGCCTCATGTTCAAACAGCTTCCTCGGGACCCGGCGAATGTTAATGCATGAAAAACCATGGTTGGTCCCTATATTGAGCATCTGGCGTTAAAACAGTTTAAAAGTTGAAACTATATGGTTTAAAGGATTCTTATGCAGTTTTTCTTTGAAACTGCTTTGAGTTTTCAAACCCTAGTTTGAAATTCTTAAACCCGGATTTCAAGTTCAGACTGTGGTTTTAAAGATTATCTGTGGACTTGCTTTGCCATAGTAAACGATGCCGAAATGCTTCTTGTGCAAACGGCGTCTTAACTTCAGATTTGTTGTACATTTGACGTTCAAAATTGGGTTTGAAGGTTTTAAACTAAGGATTGAGTGTGTGTGTGTGAATTCGGGTTTAACGTCGCTTTCAACAATTTTTCAGTCATATCACGACGGTGTCCGGTTGCGACAGGGAGCTCAATGCTCACTTTTATAGTGCTGCCTCACTGAAGTATCATGTCCCAGACACACTACATGATACTACACCCAGTCACATTATCCTGACACTGGGTCGACCAGTCCTAGCTCTACCCCGTAAATCTGAGTGCCAAGCGAGGAGCAGCTAGTACCATTGTTAACGACTTTGGTATGTCGCGGCCCGGGATCGAACCTGTGACCTCCCGTTCCCCGGAGCGGACACTCTACCAACTGAGCTATCGGGGCCGGTAAACTAAGGATTGAAATGGAGGTATTTCAAAATGAAATAAAACCCCAGTTTGAAAGTTGAAACTGTGGTTTAAAGAATTAGCCTACTGTGCATGTTTTCTTTGAAAACTACAGTTTAAAGTTTTCAAATCCTATAAGTAGTTTCTAAACATTCAATCTGGGGTTTCAAGTTCAAACCGTGGTTTAAAGATTTACTGTGCAGTCGGCTTGCCAAACATCACTATGGCATCACTTGCTCAAACCACTCTTGATCTACTTGCAACAGACAGTTTAGCACTAAGTTTGGTCTCGTCAGCCATCTTAGAACACACAAACTTTGCAATTCACTGATTTAATTAAGATAAGTTAAACTATTCAGCACCATCGCCCATCCAAACACAGAAAATGCAGTGTAGTCATCTTGTTCCCAACCGCATGTCGCTCTAATTGTTTCACGTTCTGAACTGATGGTTACGCATTCTTTCGTTTGGGACCATGAAAATTTGTTCGAGATAGAGGCCGTTCGAAATACTGAAGGTTGTTCAATACGCATATCACGGTGCGTAACGGGGCTCCTCTAAAGAAAAAGGTATGCTGCGTGTAATTGTTATAATGAGGCGATTCTAATGAGTACACACAACATGCATTTTCAAGATTAAATCAGAAAAAAAACCTCCTTAAACGAGCCTAAAAATATGTATATATGGAGCTGTTGGAAGGTTTCTCATGGGAGGCAAGAGTGAGTTCGAGTTAGCCATGGCAAACGAGCTGTTGAAGATCCTTTTTGCTACCAACTGCCACTGCCTTGCCGTTCTTCAAGGGCACAAACACTTTCATGGCGTAACGAATGATTGGACTCTAAGTCTTCATCTGAACTGCAGGCGCTCTAGTTATGTGGGACATCCATCGGCTTCAAGATTGCAAATCTCCGCATAGTGTTCAATCCAACCGCCGAGAACGGCTTGTTTTTCGGCGAGGAGATTGCCTACTTCATTTTCGATCTTTGGCAGACTTGTCCTGCTTTTCTTTAGTCATTTATCGGGTTTTCAAGGTGTTGTCTCTGCTGTGACTCTGCTTGCTTCATCTACACTTGTAGTCTTCTGAGCTTTGGATTTTTACACTTTTTCGTCTCAAAGTATTCTTCTTTTATCACAGAGTATAACCTATATTGGACACATTATAAGAATCTTTCATGTGTGTGAGGTGTGGTTAGAAAAATCCGTCCCGAGGGTCACTGTCCGGCATCACGAGGCTTGCCGAGTGATGCCGGACAGTGATCCCAGGCGACGGATTTTTCTATCCACCCCTTCACACCCATATAGGATTCTTTTTCTTGCATACCTTCAATTTCTTAGCGCGGATTTTCAATGCTGCTGTCACTTCGGGTTACCGACGTCCGCCATAGTGTGATGACACTACAGTAATGTTTAGTGACGTCATGTAACGTGCTGTGACGTCAACCCTAACGACGGTGCATATGAGGTCGTATTCAATTTATCAAACACGCGAGAATATTCGATTCTGGGTAAGAACACCAGGGTTAGAACAGAATTTCTATCCACAGCTAAAACAATGTATCTGGTGTGCAAGAAAGAATCTTCCACTTTACCGCTTTGGACGAGTCCATTCCCAGTTTAAGGCATGCCTGATTATTTTAATGTGTGTATAAAAAAATCCCTGCGCTTTAAGAGTTGAGGACAGGGTTTCTTTCAGTGCCGTACCTACCGTGGACCTCCTTGTCTCCACCCTTCATTGCTAAAACGCAATGTTGGAATAAAAGCAGTTTTCACAGTTTGTTTGTTTGTTTGACTCAAAGTCATTTGTAAATCTATTTGTCTGCCCGCCTCCTGTCTGCCTGCCTGAGTGAGTGAGTGAGTGAGTCAGTCAGTCAGTGGAAGGTTTACGTCCCATCAACTACTAAGGTCATATGCGGAAATTAAAGATTTCGCCCTTGTTCAAAGTCGGAAAACATTTCATGAAATAAAGGGAAAGCTATAATGATATAAAAAAATCCGGTTTTGCACTTTCACCCCTTAGTTTTCGAGGTGGAGACCTATGATACAGTTTGCTTAAGAATCGGGTGAAAAGGAATAAGTGTGGTCGGTCATTAATTCGGCGCCGATTAGATGAATTTAAGGCTTATATCTTTTTGATGTGGAATTTTTATGCCATTAAAGACCTTTGAAAAGATTTTAACATTATTATACCTATATGAACTATTCACTCGTACAAAGTGTAAATATATTTATATCGATTTCCGATCAGTTTAACTTGTTTGTCTGTTACGTTAAATTGAATGAAATTAAATATTAATTTAATCTTTAAGTGCACGGTTCATTATAGTAAGATCCACTCCTGCAGATATTCCTCCCTGTCAGCGAAAAAAAAAGAAGAAAAAAGCTGCGCCTTCGCAATCCCTCGCTGCACCCATTAGAAAAGCACCACATGTTATAGATTATAAGAATCTGATATGGGGTTCTGTTGTAGATGAGCGTTTCCAACCCGAGGGATGACCGTGCTGAGCGGAACCGAGGCTACGCCGAGGTTCCGCTCAGCACGGTCATCCCGAGGGTTGGAAACGCCCATCTACAACAGAACCCCATATCAGATTCTTTTTCTTGCACAAAACCCCCGGTTAGTTTTGACAGCTCGCACATGTATATTGTTTACAAAATAAAAGTAGTGCGGAAGTAGTTCGGGCAGTCGAATAGAATTGAAGCGCATTTATGTTAGTTGCCTGGGTCGGAACACCAGGGTCAGAACATAAATTTCTATCCCAGGGTAAAATCACGGATTTCCTTGTCTGGTGTGCAAGAAAATCTTGTCCATGAAGGCTCCAAAGCTCCGAACTAGGAATTTTTTCACATGAAAATTTGTGATATTTTAGATGTTTGTTAGAAACATCTCCTCGATTTTTTTTACTATTATTATTATCATCAGGTTAACTAGTCCATGAAATGAACACCCCTCTAAACCCCACTTTATAAATATGTCGTCTTTAATTGTGTTCTCTAGAACAAGCATTTTCAAATGATTTTTTTTTTTCTTTTCTTTTTTTTTCTTTTTTTTTTCAATATTTTCAATAGCTCTAAAACATAGATTGTGGATATTCCTTAGAACCGCCTCGATGAGGCGGTTCTAAGGAGCATCCACAATCTATGTTTGGACCAGAAATCGGAAAATTAACAAGAAAAACTTTCATCTGGAAAATGATAGTCCTAAAGATTTTAGGCACACGAATGTGTTAAAACGTTGGATCTGTCTGTGCGGCGGCGCATGGATTTTGTTTGTTTGTTTGATTTGAGGTTTAACGTCCCCGTCAACACTGTAAAGGTCATTTTGGAGACGTTGCTTCCAATTTTGTGGGACTTTTACCCGACATTGAGATGAAATGACATCTGAAGCACTGTCGCCCGATGAAACCAATAGCATGGACGGTCCGACACTCACAACGCTTTGCCTGCATGCAGGCTTAGATCCTCTAAGCGGTTTACCAGTACTCGTGTGTGGGTCGGATTCAGCTCTGCGCGGAAGCATCGTGCAGCCCATATATTTCTTCAAGCCCCGATGGGCGGGGGCAGCGCAGCGGCGCATGGAAGTATTAAATCATTGATTTTAAACGATAAAAATTCTCATACTACCTAGGGGCGGGATATCACGTGTATGATGTGCACTGGCCGAATACGACATGTATACGCTGCCGTTAAGGTTGACATCACAAGACGTTATTTTAGCCATCGTACGTCTTTGAAGCAAAATTGAATCCAACTGAGGTAATGGCCAAATATGACCGACTCAGTATAAGAAGATAGATAGATAATTAAGAGAAAAAAAAAGCAATCGCTTGTTTCAGCTCAGAAAGGTGTTTTACACGGACTTGCCGTGATTGGGCAAAGCCTATTCATGATTGCTACTTGGAAAAATTGCTGGTTAGTGGGTTCGTAAATGATGCCAAGTGTGTATTTGATAACACCAACCAAGTGCCAATTCGTCCATTTTGACAGAAATGGTCATGAAAGAAGAGGTCACAATCTTCTAACCCTGATTATCGACGGTCACAATATCTTGACATTGACTTAAACATGACATTTCGTTATTCAATCTTATAGTCAATGAAAGTAACCAGTTTAAAAAGTGATAAATGGTGTAACAATTACGACTGGCTTAAGGCTAGAAAACGCGTGGATAGGTAGATAGGTATTGATGATATCAATAAACCGATAAAAAAACAGAACAGAATAGAATTTATTCAGACTCGGAGATTTTACTTCATATTTTGTTTGTTTGTTTGTATTAGAGTTTATCCGCCCAGTCAACGTTATTTAGGTCATTTTTGAGCCGGTCAGTTTACCTATCCAAACTTTTCCTGGGAAGGCGTATACGTAAGCGGTTAACCAGTACAGTGCACATTCTTTCGCCAGAAACTGACAACTGCCCTTCTTGAATCTTCACTTCATATAGATGCCCCGCTTTTGTTTGTGTTCCATAGAAAATTTATTAACCCAGCCAACAAAGAATGCCGGGCCAACATCGGGGCCCGACGCTGGTCCGCAGTTTTGTGCTGGCAGGGAAAAGAGCCCCCGGCAAGTTCCATACATTCCATATGAAGTGACCACTTATCTTCTGTTTGTCAGAACGATTTTAAATCGTATTTATCGCCGGGCCCATGTCACGGATGACGTCATGACGTTGCGCACCAATATCCGTATGGTCAAATTATTTTTATGACATGACGTTATCAAGTAGCTTTCTCAATGAAGATTCCAAGACACCGGGTTCAAAACGGTTCCCTTATTTTTATTTTATTTTTTTATTATTTTGTTTCCTACATTTCTGTCAGCTGATTTCTCAGCCCCCGTCAATCGGGGCTCGGAGAAATAGATTTGGGTACATGATGCTTCCACGCAGAGCTGAAACCGACGGCACACGAATACTGATTAACCGCTTAGAGGTTCTAAGCCTGCCCAGAAAAAGTAGTACGAGTCGGACTGTCCATGTATATAAACCCTATTGGTTTCATTGGGCGACAGGGCTTGAGAAGCCATTTCATCTCAATGTCGGGTAAAAGTCCCACAAAATTGGAAGCAACGTCTCCAAAATGACCTATACAGTGTTGACGGGGACTTTAAACCTCAATTCAAACAAACAAACAAAAAAGCTGATTTCCGTCATTTTGAGTCGATTGTTTGACAATCAACTCAAAGGTGCAAAGATATTAGACGGTCTCGACTACAATGCCTGCCATCTGCTTTCTGAGCAGCGTTGAAGCTGTAGGGAAAAGCCGTGAGATGGTTGAGGGGTCGTCAGCTTGTTGAAGATAATTGAGCTAGCACACATCAAAGCCTACACTAAGGTTTGTGCGGCCAGCGAAGACTCAGATTAGCCTGCGCATTCGCGCAGTTTGATCAGAGCCTTCGCTGATCGCATATACCTTCTGTAGCCTGCGGGCTTTTCAAAGACAGATACACAACATTTCTTGTCTAAGTGGGTAATTGAGCAGACTGATCCGGGTATTTGAACGTCACACGTCTTTATGTAGGTTTTGTCGTGCGCTAGCTCAATTATGGATTAACTGACAATCACAGGTAGTAACAGAAAAAACGGTTTGTTGACATACCTGGATAAGGGTGTGAAAATGATATGGAATACAATGCAACTGCGTGACGTATGGGAAAAATGGTGTTGTCACATAGGCCATTAGGACGACATATGTTGATGTTGAACAGTTTTTCTGGTGAAAAGGCGTAAAAATTTTCTAATGATCCTAATATAGATTGTGGGTGATCAAAACAATGAGGCGGTCCTACCGATCTCACACAATCTGTGATTTTAAAACATAGGGGTGATTATAGAGGTTTTACAGCCCTATCAACTTCCCATCACAATGTCATTTGACGTGTCACCATTAACAATTCTGATTCTGATTCTGATTAGCGTTATTAGCGTCTACGTTCATCACGAAAACACGCCTATATAATTCTGACCCTCTTGAACCCCAGTTTTACACAGTAAAACTGTGGTTTACAGGGGTATACCTTATTTTTCTTATTTCTGATCTAAAATATAGACTGTGGCTACTCGTTAGAACCGCCTCCATGAGGCGGTTCTAACAAGTACACACAATCTATATTTTGAGCAGAAATAAGAAAAATATCACAATTTTTCATCTTAAAGACAAGTTCTACTACAAATGATTTTCGTTTTTCGGCAGTAAAGTTTACAATGCATTGGCGTGATTTCATAATGTTGGATCCGATTTCGTGGGACTTTTACCCAACAGTGAGATGAAATAACATCTCAAGTCCTACTGCCTAAATAAGCCCCTAGGTTGCAAAGTTACTTACGTTTTTGTTTTGTTTTTCCTCTCTCTCTCTCAACAAAAATATTAGCATATTTGCCGTATTTGCCGTATCAAAGTTTTAACGATATGTTAACTAACGATAACGTAAGGTTTGAACAACTGGGCTCAGGTTGAACAACGATCTTAACTGGGCCATTACTGAAATACATTGAAAATTTTACCATCGAAAAATGAAATTTTTCAGATTATAAACTTCTGATATTTTTCACATTTTTGCTCAAAACATAGATTGTGGGTCGGAGGCGATTTTAGCGAGAATCCACATTTTTTTTTCAGCAAATATATATAACAAAAAAGAGATGTAAAATGGGGTTTAAGGGGGTCGAAATTATATAGGCGTGTTTTCGTGATGGATGGAATAATTCATCCGTGCCGGTGGGATAGTGCCTTTTTTCATGGTTCCAAAATTGAGTTGAAACTGATTTTGCGATAATATTTCTCGTTTCTGGTCTAAACACAGATGGTGGGTGGTCGTTAGAACGGTTCTATCAAGTACCCACAAATCGATTTTTCGAATCGTTTATTCTACTGTAAGGCCGGATATACCGGTAACCCAGGACAATGGCAACTTAAAGGGCTATACACCGACACCAACACACACACCCGCCTTTCCCTCCCCCCCAAAAAAAATCTTGGATCTTAGCGCTTTAGCCGTGTTAGCCTTTTTTCTGTCTGCAAGACAGGTATATTTAATTTCATTGCATACGCGTGCATTAATTACTAGGCCCTCTCCGCACTGATTACAATGGTTTTTGTCGAGGGACAGGTCCTGCCGGCACGTGTACCCTATATGATTCACCTCAACAACCGCATCCGAGAGCAGTCTGAACAGAGTTTATGCTATGTGTTCTATGAACAGCCAGTGCGATTGGTCATCAAGAGGAAATCGAAGGAGGCGCAGAGCGTGACCGCAGCCTTTTCTGGACACACATGTTATAACGAACCATAGGGGCTTGAATCATGAAAAAAATGAAAAAAAAAAAAAAAAATTTTTTTTTTTTTTTTTTTTTTTTTTTCATTTTTTTCATGATTCAAGCCCCTATGAACGAACCGTTTCTCGTGGCGTTCAACAGCTAGTGTTCTGTCTCGTCACATTCAATGTTGGTGTTCAGTTTCATAACAAAACAAAAGTGTGTGCCAAGGTATGACTTACAGAGATCTCCCGTGAAGATTGGCTCCAGGGACGTACTGTCCCAGATCGGGATAGGGCGTATCCACCCATACCCGTTTTCAAGGACGGCCATCGCGTCATTTAGTCATTTTATGGACGCATCACCCGAATAAGTCCGTGAAATCAACACCCGCCTAAACCCCACCTTATATAGAGAAAACTGGGGTTTAGGGGCTAGACATCTTTTTTTTTTTTTCATTTCTGCTCAAAGATATACTCGTAGGCTGTGGGTGCTCGTTAGAACCGCCTTTTGAGGCGGTTCTAACGAACACCCACAAGTTGCACAACCTATATTTGAAGTATAAATTTAAAAATATATATATAACACGGATTTTAATCAGAAAAAGGTGCCATTTTGGAGATGTAAAAATAATGCACAATATCACACGGGTGTGTTATCGTAATATGTTCCCCAGTACTGAAACGGTGCTTTTTTATTAGAACACCCCGTCTGATTAGGGTCTACCCTGTTTGCTAAAAAGCACTTTGAGACCCCGTTCAGAACCATTTTCCAGCCTTGACTCAGAGACAATAGACCAACCAATTCTCTCAGTGTAGCCCTCGCCCATCCGGGTTTGAAGAAATAGATGGGCTGTATGATGCTTCCACGCAGAGCTGAAACCGACCCGCACACGAGTACTTGTAAACCGCTTAGAGGATCTAAGCCTGCCCAGGCAATGCGCAGCGAGTCGACCCGTCCATGCTTATAAACCCTATTGTTTTCATTGGGCGGCAAGGCTTGAGATGTCATTTCATCTCAGTGTCGGGTAAAAGTCCCACAAAATTGGAAGCAAGTCTCCAAAATGACCTTTACAGTGTTAACGGGGACGTTAAACTTCAAATCAAACAAACAAACAAATCCTCTCAGTGCTTTGATTATTAAGTAAACATTGCAGAATCAGTCTAGGCGTTGGCATGTAAATTCTGAGGCATCCAGTTTTGGTTTCTGACACCTCCAGGAATCAGAACTAGATACGCTAAGTGTCAGGTAAACGATCTTCTCAGGTGTCGAATTAAAAACCTAAAAACAATCTAAAAGCAAAATTATATCCTGAAGGTGTAAATTTCACACAAAGTCGAAACTTGATATGAATTTCTTCGGGTGATTCTTTTACAAAACAATGGATATTTTTAAGTTATGACTAGTTAAGAGAATGCTTGAATTGGGCTTTTATTTATGAAAATAAATATTACGTTTTATTTGTTTAAGGTCAGTCAAGCTTACTATTAAGAAAACGTACCCGTGTAAAATAATGCTTTCATGCCAAGATTTTCTTCAGACATCACGAAAACACGCCTATATAATTCTGACCCACTTGAACCCCTCTTGTAAAGAGTAAAACGGGGGTTTACAGGGTAAAGGTGAGTAGAGGTCAGAAATATGAAAAGGATGGCAAAAACTGAATCGCGGACTCACCGAAAATTTCTCCAATTTTCATTATGTATGAAAAAGGTACATGATTATACATAGATTTCATTGCAGACTTTGCATCTTCTTCTTCTTCTTCTTCTTCTTCTTCTTCTTCTTCTTCTTCTTCTGTGAATACAGTAATATTCCGCTATTAAGACCACCTAAATTTAGCACTAAATCTGCTTTTAAAAGCTTACTGAGAACGTTTCAGCTATTCTTTCTTTGGGTTTTCTACACCCAGTTTCTCCTATTAAGGGACCACCTTTGGGACTGTTCAAAAGTGGTCTTCAAGACCACTTTTGAACAGTCCCAAAGGTGGTCTTAATATAGGAATTTTACTGTATTTACACAATATGCGCTCCTCTCTTGATATTGAATGGGACGAAACTGTCAGTTACTGCAACAAAACAAACATCCGATAGTTTGTAGCAGTTGCTTCCCCTGCATCATAACATGTCTGAACTTGTCACAAACGCGGAGAGGGATGTCGATTTAAAGACTCATCCGAAGGATTGGACCCACGACCCCTGGTTCATGAGGCGAGTAGCATAACCACTACACAACGGAGGAATAAGAAGGACTTATAGTCTCACGATTTGCAAGGTGAGTAGAGGCCAGAAATATGAAAAGGATGACAAAAACTGAATCGCATGCAGACACACCAAAATTTAGGTGACTGGACCGGGCGCAAACAGATTGTTGCATGCATATTATTATTATTATTATTATTATTTCCTGGGTCGATTTAAACTTGTGCACACAGCAATAACTCAGATCAACCTGCGCATCCGCACAGTCTCTGCAAATACATTGTAAATTTTACCGCCGAAATATAAAACGAAAAATTTTCGATGAAAAATTGCAATATTTAGGGCAGAAATAAGAAAAATAAGGTGTACCTCTGTAAACCCCAGTTATGTTTGTTTGTCATTTTGATTTGAGGTTTACGGTCCCCGTCAATACTGATAGGTCATTTTGGAGACGTTTCTTCCAATTTTGTGGGACTTTAACCCGACATCGAGATGAAATGACATCTCAAGCCCTGTCGCCCAATGAAACCAATAGGGTTTATAAGCCTGGACGGTCCGACTCGCACAGCTTTGCCTGGGCAGGCTTAGATCTTCTGAACGGTTTACCAGTATTCGTGTGCGGTCGGTTTCAGCTCTGCTTGAAGCATCATGCAGCCCATCTATTTCTTCAAGCCCCGATGGGCGGGGGCCAGTAAACCCCATTTTACTTTATAAAAGTGGGATTCAAGGGGGTCAGAATTATAAAGGCGTGTTTTCGCAATGTGATTAGAGTTCGCCTTGTCCTATATGGATGCCCGCTGTCCCATTCTGTCTAAGCGTACAAGCTCAATACTCCTTTTCCTTCGACGCGTCTGTTAGCTCGAAGACTCCCTTTCTTTCGATGTGTCCGTTAGCTCGAAGACTCCCTTTCTTCCGACGTGGATGTTAGCCCGAAGACCCCCTTTCTTTCGACGTGGCTGTTATCAGCCACGTCGAAAGAAAGGGAGTCTTCGATCATGTGCATGTCTGTTGGATAAAATCTGGAATGCACCTAGCCTATTGGTGTATTGTGAACAGTAATTTGTGTCTTGATAACTAAAGTCAAGTTCAGTAAATACTGACATTCGTTGGGATTGGGCGGTGCGGGCGTCGGGGGTTGTGGGTACACTAATCAAGTCAAGTCAAGTCAAAACATTTATTAAATACAGTGGCTACATGAAGTACATTGGAACCGTTTTTATTTTAAAGTACAGTTCCCCGAATAAGACTGGACGACCTTATCTGAACCCCCTCCATAAGTCAATGAACACCTTTCCAAACCCCACTCCATATAGGGAAAAGTGGGGCTTACAGAGATGTTCATTATTTTCCGTATTTTTTTTTTTTTTGGTACTGTTCATCTGCGGGTAAGATCATGGCTCGTTTTAATTAAGTGAAGAATTATTAAATAATGCAAGCCCAGATTTATTAAATAGTGCAAGCCCAGATCGGACGCCGCAGAACCATGTTCTAAATACATTTCTCAAATTCACTGAACCTGACATCCATAAGTTTCAAAATGGACAACTGTTGTAAATGAGGGAGAAGAGTCCAAACGAAGACACGCCTATAGAAATACATTGTAAACTTTACCCCCGAAAAAAAAACATTTAAGATGAAAATGTGTGATATTTTTCTTATTTCTGCTCAAAGTATAGATTGTGGGTACTCGTTAGAACCGCCTCGTCGGTTCTAACGAGTACCCAAATCTAAATTTTAGAACAGAAACAAGAAAAATAAGGTTTACCCCTGTAAACCCCAATTTTACTGTATAAAAGTGGGGTTCAAGGGGGTCATAATATATGCGTGTCTTCATGATGGAGTTAAATGTACCAAAAGAGTTTCCCCCAGCAATTCATTTTCACGGACCTGTTAACCCATTTTATACCAAATGGAATCTTCCTCCTTCTATATAGCAGAAGTTCATTTAAATTTTTGGGGTGTCTTTAAAAATTGTTTGGACAATGGCTGAACTTTTTTGCAAACAGTATAGGTCCTGATCAGACGCCGCGTTCTGTGGCGTCTGATCTGGGCCTGCATTGTTTGCCAATTACTCGTTTTGGGGTTTCCAGTACAGAGTGGGTTAAAATAATTAACATGGGATGGAAACTCAATGAGAGAGAGAGAGAGAGAGAGAGAGAGAGAGAGAGAGAGAGAGAGAGAGAGAGAGAGAGAGAACTTTAATATAGATTTGTCAAACAATCTTGTGACTGATATATTTTCAATTGAAATTTTGCACACTTTACACAATATTAGCGTCGTAATATTACACTAAAATATGTATCGGCACTGACAGATCGCACATCGAAAAAAAAAAAAAAATACAGCTTATTAAGCAATTTTCATCTGCAGATCATGTATCTGATATGACAGATCAGTAATTAAAATATGATGTATGTCTTTCACCTGCTAACAATACTTCAAAAACGACCTTAAGAAGCGATGCATCAAAGTCAATGTCCAGCTAAATAAATATTCAAATTTTAATGTTCCAACGTCATGATGATGTTGTATTAATTCATGTTAATATTTCAAAAACAATATTTATTTATTGTTACCAACTTTAGCCTACGGTTTTCTTTCTTTCTGTTTTTTTTTTTTTTTTTTTTTGTCCTTTTATCAGTAGGCGGAGCTTCGAACAGGTTGTAAAGTAGCAGTGAGTATTTCATTCATAAATTCTATCGACTGTACAACGAGTAAACTGATTGGTTAGTGGGCAGACCGCAGGAATGACAGGGTCATGGTCATTCTAAAAATAAAATAGTAACGTCGAAAAGAAAAAAGAAGAAGAAAAAAAGACATCCAATGTACCTCGCCCTTTGATTTGTTGTTGTTGTTTGTATGTTTTTCGTTGTTTTTCTTTTTTTTTTTTTTTTTTTTGTTTCATTCTTTGCATGTTTTTACTAGATCTACAGTCATGTAGGCTAATTCTGCGCATCTGCCAATTCGGCGCATTTGGATTATTTCAAAATTAAATGAACCTGATTAAATCTTTTCATTTTTCTTTGACAGGTATCAAAACAAAGCTTCAAATATTATTTTGGATGAGACTTGGGGGTTAAACTGGGCGAAAGAAATGTATTTTTTGTTTTTACCTGAATCAGGCTTAATGAGCGCCACAGGCCCTTACTTAATTTTGATTTTTTTTTACAGACATCTTTTTTTTTTCAACCAACTGGACCATCAGCATTTAATAAACACATGACAAATCAAGTATAACAACACAACATCTTTCGTTGTCTAAAGTATTGTATCTTGACTGGATGTTATTGTTTGGGTGCGCGGAATTAGCAGACAAAAGTGATGGCGTCTAAACATGGGGGTGTGTTTAATTAAAGACAGACCACAACATAACTGCACCAGAGAAATTAAAGGTTACTATGGTCTTTTAACAAGCTAAGGCAACTGTATAGCATAGTGCTGCAAAATAGGTTTTGGATCCCTGGAATGGATGAAACAAAAGCTCAAAGTCTTAAGTGCGCAGAATTAGCCTACAGCACTGTATTTGTCATCATTTCACCATTGCGAACAAGGTTTCTCTCTCTCTCTCACACACACACACACACACACACACACACACAAACACACACATACAAGGTGTGGAGGTTCTGTGACCGTGTATTTTCTAAATATTCAACTTTTTCGAATTATTTTGAAATTATCTCGCAACAGAAAACTCATGATCATTGAACTCTTTTTTTTTATATGAATATATGAATATTCATAAAATGTGTTCAAAGGTTAAAGGAAACATGACAAAGAAAGTGAATTTTCGTAAAATTTATCGAACCTTTTGCAACAAAAACGGGCAGAGATGTGGCAAGTCAGCTCTGCTTTGCATTCGCTCCTACTCTTAATTTATTGATCACTTTGTGACAGCTATAATCCCAAAATTGTACCCGCCCACTCCAGCTATTTCGCCTAGAGAGGCGACTGCGCATGCGCCTTTTTCGTTTCAATGAACTGGTATAAATACTTTTATCGATCACTGCAAGGCAATAGTTTCTGTTGGCCGGTTAGCACTCAGAGAAGTAACACGTATCTGAGTAGTTCTCAATCTATACTGCAAGCAAGGTGATCTTACCGGCCAAACAAGTTAAAGGACAGAAATTTGGACTTACTTGATTTTGTGATTTTATTGTGGATTGCTATTGTGACTTTCACTGTGGAGTGACAATGGATTTAATGTGTGTTGAGGCGGATTCGCCAAGAAGGGCCTATGAAGACCCAGTTTTAATAAAAGACAATAGAGTTTTGCATAATTTATTATCGTTGGAGGACAGATATCAGTCAAATCCAGCTTATTTCAAATGTGTTCAAACAGATATTAAACGCTACATGCGAAAAATGGTTGCACAGTGGATGTTGGAGGTAAATGAATTATTCTCTTAATAAAAATCTCAACTTCAGTATGCGATGGATTGTTGTGAAATTTTCCAAGTTCTCATTAAACTGCAGAGATGGCAACCGAGCTATTGTAAAATCAAAGGATCTGGCTATAAGTTGGAGTTAATTTCATGGCAGTATCTAAATGCAGTAATTTTCAATCGTCTATTAAACATAAGGATTTATTTAAAGGAACCGCCTTACAAGATGGCGGGCTTTCTTTACTAACTGCCCAGACACCCACATCATTCCATTACTTGCTAAAGATGGAATTTTAACTCGTTTTACGATATTTTCGGTTGCAATGACAAACCAGCATAATAAAGTTTCATTTAAACTAATTCTCTTTTATCTGATGTTAATGAGAAAAGTTTTATTTGATATTTTTATTAGGCCAACATTTCACAAAAGTTAGGACTGAAAATGGCGGAAATTGTACTTTTTGGCGTGATTAATAAAAGGACATTCCGAAAAAGGAAACTATTTCTATGTAATCATAATCTACGTTCATTTCTCTGTCACTTGAGCTAAACATGACCAGTTTTTCGGAGAAAACAAAGAAGTGGTGATGGTTGTCCAGACCTAACCCTCAACCACCCGACACGCTGAACGAGCAGATATGCAAGCATGTAAATCCTATCTACTTGAAGTCTAGCCTAGTTTATATATTGAAGCCTTGGCCAATAAGATCCTGGATTTAAAACTCGTGGCTGTATTTTTCCTTTTTTCTCTCTTTCTTCCCTCTTTAGCAATAGTTTGATATTTTTATTTCAGCCAATCGAAACTGCATACATAGCATGGCATCTTAGTATGGTTGAACTTCATTGCATACTATTTTCTACTTTCAGGTCTGTGATGAACAGAGGTGTGAAGAAGAGGTGTTTCCATTATCTATGAATTATTTGGACAGATTTTTATCAGTGTGTGATACGTCTAGGACTAGATTACAACTTTTAGGAGCCGCGTGCATGTTTGTTGCTTCAAAGTTAAAAGAGACAAATCCAATTTCAGCAGAAAAACTTGTGATATATACAGACAATTCCATAACCTTATCAATGTTGATGGTACGTAATTTGTCTAATTCAGCCAGCACAAAACATCGGACCGACAGCCGTACGACGCATTGCTCACGGTCCGACGTCTTTTCTGTGTCGAGGGCTCAAAGCTCAGCTGATTTACAGCTGACATATGCACTGAGTGACACAATGTAACCTTGTGACGTTTAATATCAACCGATGACGTAAATTGTTTAGTGTACGTCATGCTGAAGAGAGTGATCGCGCTTGGTGTGAAGGTCATTTAAACCGCACTGTTAAGGGTTTGAAAGTCTGCGACCCAAACCCTTCCTGTCTATGAAACATATCTTAAAAGTTTTTAACCAAAAAAAGTAGTCTTGCATGGTTTCCGTGCGTGTAACAGCTGATCGCCACTGCTGATCGATCAGCACGTGGTCGTAAATTGGTAAAAAAAAACAGGTGCCCGTGTTTGACATTTCCACTGCGAATACTGCTCTGATGAATGTTCTCGTGGGAAACTTCTCAGGAACACTCACTTCTGTAAAAAAAAATGAATAAATAAATATAAATAAAGTTACGTTCTAGCCATTGCTTTACCCATGAAGCTTTGGACATGTCGATTTCCAGTTCAAGGGGTGTTTGTAATGAATGAGACTGATGCGACGCCGAGTTGTGTTGCATCTGGTCTGGGTCTTCCCTGTTTTTGTGTCCTATTTTCGGACGCTAGGCATATATGGGTTAAAAAGAAAATCCGTTTATGCAATGATTGAAAACTTACTAAGTTTGCCGCAGGTAACTTTCAACATAGTTGAAATATTTTTTGACAACCTCAAATTTATTTTCCGGATAAAATGGTGTAGACTCTGCAAAGAGATTTAACAAGTTGTGCCATAGTGGATCCTGTTTGTTTTTGATGTTCATTTCAGTGACAAACCGGTGAAATGATTAATGCCCATTTACACCCAAATTTATGAAGGGAAATGTGGAGTTCACCAGAGGAAACATCAATTTATAGGAAACCCATCTTAGATCATTCGAACAGTCTAGACATCATTGCTTTGCCCATTAATATTACATAATATACAATTAAACATCCATGCGATATTGCGGGCCCCCACCCGTCGGGGCTTCAAGAAAAAATGGGCTGCACAAGCACTTGAGTACTGGTAAACTGTTAAAGGGATCTAAGCCTGCCCAGGCAAAAGGTGCGAGTCAGACAGTCCATGCTTATAAACCCTATTGGTTTTGTTTTATTGGGCGCCAGGACTTGAGATGTCATTTCATTACAGTGTCGGTAAAAGTCCCACAAAATTGGAAGCAACGTCTCCTAAATGACCTATACGGGGTTGACGGGGACGTTTAACCACAAATGAAACAAATTTATGATGTTTTTCTTATTTGCACTCCAAACATAGAGTACCAACAAGGCTCTAATGAGTACTCGCAGCAGAAATAAGAAAGAAGTGTATACCTCTGTAAACCCCAGTTTTCTCTATAAAATTTGGTTCAAAGGGGTGTACATTGCATGGACTTGTTTATATATAATAGCATGATGTTATATGACAATGTTATATGACAAAATAATCTTTTTCTCTTCCAGGACATGGAATCATTGCTTCTCAGCAAATTAAAATGGGATTTATCAGCAGTGACACCACATGACTTCCTCGAACAAATTTTGTGTAGATTATCATTCGACAGGGAGAGGAAGGAGGTTATAAAGAAACATGCACAGACTTTTGTAGCATTATGCGCAACTGGTAATTTACTATTTTATTCATCATATGAGCCCCGCCAAGCGAATTTGGGTCTTCGAGCATTCCGTCATGACAAATTTTAACTGCGCATGCCCAGCAATTCAGAGGGGCCAGGGATATGGCTTTCTGTCTGAAGGTTCTTCTTGATTCACTGCTTGTATGAGCGAGCAGCAAAGGTTCTGGCGAGACTGCGCGGATGCGCAGGCTCGCCTGAACCTTCGCTGCTCGCATAGGCGATAAGTACCAAAATGGCTTGACGGGGGCCCATATAATTATAAACACATCTGTGTAATACACAGCACGGTAAATGCCAATTTGTTAAACAGTGGGGTTTGCCTTGGTACATGCTCAATTTTCTTATTTCTATACACAAATAAATTGTTTGTCACATGTGGGTTGAGAGAACCACCTCGTCAAGGTAGTTCAAACAAGTACCCAAGCACATTCTGGCATTATGTTTAAATGGGGATGTTGATGTTTCTATCATGTGCTTAATGTTCTATGTGTAGAATCTGAGGTCTTTGCTAGATTAATGGGTTTAACCCTTTTTGTACCAAATGGAATCTTCCTCCTTATATATAGCAAGAATCCATTCCATAATTTAGGGGTGCCAGGTTGTGTTTTCATCAAAATTTATTTGGAAAATGGCTGAACTTTTAGCGTTCTGCGGCCTCTGATCTGGGCCTGCACTGTTTGCCAGGTACCCCTTTAGGGGTTTCCGGTACTGAATGGGTTAAACATGGATTTTATTATGGGAACCTGCAGGTATTCCAAAGGTAGTAAGGTGGGAGACAGCAAAAGCAACAAAATTACCGGATCCTGGTGACCAGCAACTACTCTGATCAAGAGTCGTTGCTGTTCACCTAAGCATTCTATATAGAAATTAAGATACCAATTTCGTTAAGCAGCAAACACTCACTGACTGCACAGGCTGATCTTGAGCATTTACCCGGTCACCCAGCCTCAGTTTTGTTTTGATACTGAGTTTGTAATTGTCTTGTCATATTAAGTTTCTGATAAATTGATTTGTACCTAAAACACCACAATAAACTGCCCCTGACCTACCCTGAACTGGGCTTTTAGGGAAAATTCATACCAGATTGTCTAGTAGCAAACGCTCACAAAAATGTATGTTCCTGGTGATTCATTTCATTCCCTGAATGAGATTCCTAACTGTAGTTTTTTCTTTGGGAAAACAGAAACCACAGTGTGGTTTGGGGTCATGAAAGTGTCAATCATCCATTTCTTGTTGTTGTAGGCTTTGTATTTTGTCAGTGGCAATGTCTTTCAAGGCATATATACAGAAAGCCATTTTAACAAAAGATGTCAAAAGGATTTCAGAGCTCCTTGTTGGATGGGATGCAGAAATAGCAGCTTTATCATGAAAAAATACCCATGAATGACGAAGCTGCATGTTCCAAAATAGATTGTAGGTTCTCATTAGAACTGCCTCGTTGAGGCAGTTCTAATGAGAACCCACAATCTGTTAGTCTATCATAAATATGGAAAATAATACAACCTTAAAACCCCATTTTTTTCTCTATAAAGGTGAGGGGATTCGTGGACCTGTTAATGACATTGGGTTTTTTAGAAGAAAATATCTCCAAGAGCCTTTTCTTTTCTGTGTTTAACTATCCTTACATTTGTCACGGAAATCATTTATCTAGTTATATATGAAAAGAAAAGAATCTCAGCTATTTGTCTAATCATCACATTTTACTTGTGAATTTACACACACAACCATTAGACTACCTGGAAGGTTAATAGATTGGGTGATTGACTCCACACGCTGGGGAAATAAGCTATCAAGAGTTGTTTGCCCCTTGGCCATGAAGTGATTTTTGGTGGTATTAAGTTTACAACTGTGGTAGACATTCACAAGTCTGTGTAATAAATATGACTGCGGCAACGAAAATAAAAATCAGGATTTATGCTTGTATGGGGATATTGGATATTGAAGAAACTGCCACGTGCCGCCTTTAATATCAAATCGGGGCAGTCAGGTGGAAATGAAAATATCAAAAAAATGTAAGAAAATGCTCATTTACATACAGCTGTTCACATTGGGAGATGTGAAACAGGTTGCCCAAAAGGCCAAACCTTAAAATCTTCAATTAAAACTAAACTTAATAACCCACTGACACACACACACACAAAAGTTGTTGCCGAGGAAACTACAATTTAATTTAGTATTTGATCATTTTAACCCTGTCCCATCCCCCCCTCAAAATTTATTCTGAAAAGGAATTTCCTGCACCCCAACCCCTTGACAACATTTTTGCTGGGATCCAGAGCAGAAGCAATGTTATCCAACGAAAACTGTAGATTATATAGAAAAATGACCATTTATGGTCATTTTTCTATATAATCTATTGTTTTTGGGGATCCATCTTTACACCGTGGTCTATCAAAAACCATGTCATAAAATGAAAGGGGGTAATAAAGAGGTGTATGCCAGATATAAAGATGTTCAAATGAAAAATGAATTATAACATATTTTGTCCTGTGGCTATTTGTCTATGCTGCTAACTAACTATCCATGCAAAATGTAATTAATCCTTTTGACCTATAATTTGTCAACTGACTGCAGGATTAAAGCTTACTTTGTCTACAATACATGTGTCTTAGTTGGAGATTGACCTACAGGTCAGATAGGATTGTCCTGGTGTCATGTGGAGTTTATGTGAAGCAACAGCTTTTCATGTAAACTAGATTTCTTGCTCGAGATTCCTAAATCCCCTTAACTCTGATTATGGGTTGGTCCCATTCATAGTGTACTGATAATGATGCACACAGCACTGATCTGTCTCTATTGTGTGTGTATAGAAATCTTGACACCTCTGTGAAATTATGACAGCTATCTGAACACACATGTACTTTCATTTTCATAATTCACCATCCTTGATCATGGTGTACAAAAACATATGGGGACCAAACTGGCTCAGCTACTGGCATAAATTAAAACATAGAGTGGAGTGGTGGAATGGTGTGGGATGACTTCATTGGATTCAAGTGCATGAAAACAACCACTTACCCTTGTTCTGCTGAATATTTATATAAGCCCCACCCACTACTGATTATTAGCCAATCAGATTACTTTATTCAAATTATTGCAACAAATTCACCATCTGAATGACAAACAATGTAGATCCTGATCAGATGGCTTCTTCAGAAGCCATCTGATCTGGATCTACATTGTTTGAAAGGTAAGGCATATCCGGGCTCAGCAGGACAAGGGATAACATGTATGAGAGATGTATGCAAATATGCATTGTTCTCTTTCCCAGCAAGTTTTCTCAAATACATGTATTTATTTTGTTTTTTTCAGATTGTAAATTTATGATGTATCCACCTTCCATGATAGCCGCTGGTAGTATAGGAGCCGCCGCACACGGGTTGAACAACACTATAACACATGTAGACCTTAAATTATTAGAGAAATTACATCAAATTACAGGCATCGAAATGGTAAGTATTATTTATTAATATTACATTTATCTGTCTTTATAATTTGCACCTGCAGTGAACTCCCCACCCCACCCTAAAGGGAGGTAAATTCAATTTGGTTTCATAATCATGAGGCGGGTTTTTTTAAACATAGTTTAAACCCTTTCTGACTGTACTGCTGAGCAAAACATTTCAGCATGCTGTTCAACTGCTGAGCCCGGATATGCCTTATCTTTGAAACAATGTAGATCCAGATCCAATGGCTTCTGAAGAAGCCATCTGATCAGGATCTTCATTGTTTGCCATCCAGTTTATGAATTTGTTGCAATAATTTGCATCAAGTAATCTGATTGGCTGATAATCAGTGGGAGTGACATATTTAAATATTCAGCAGGACAAGGGTTAACTAATTCCAATCATTTCCATCCAGTAGCACTGTGTTTTTTTTTCTTGTTCTTCTTCTTTTTGTTTGTCTGGTCAATAAAAAGAGGAATTTGCTGTGTCAGTCAGTTTTGGTTTTTCTCATGGTTTGCTGACTATAATCTGAGTGCACTGGTACATGACTTCCGGTTTATCATCAGTGTCAAGTACCAGGGTACAGATAAAAATGGAAACATTATGATACTAAGCCTACTATCTTTCATGGTTTATCCAGATCCAAAGAAAAAAAAAATGATGTAAAATTCCTGTGTTGACCACCTGAGGGTCTACACTGTTTGCTCACAGGATTTACTGTCAAAAATGAAAAAAAAATGAAAAAAAAAAATGGGCCTGATATCCCTTAAATGACAAATGGACTTGTCATCCATATAGCAATAATGGAAGAGTCCACTAGTATACATTGGGCTATTTGAATGTATTCAGAATACGAAAGCGGGTGCTGTTTGTTAGGACTTTATTTAGACTGCCAAAAAGAGTATGAATTAACCCATTTAGTAACAGAAACCCTCAAATGGGTACCCTGGCAAACAGTGCAGGCCCAGACAGATTCCATTTGGTACAAAAAGGGTTAAAAAATCTTAGAAAACTTTTTTTTAACTGGGATGTGCTTTTTAAGCTGGAGCTCTACTTTTACAAAAAAAAAAAATACTGTGTTTCTCTAATCTAAATGGCATTGTTGGTAACACTAACCAACTCCCTATTTGACCCCTTGCTGATAGATGCAGTGCCTGCTGACAGTCTGGTGGTTGCAATTAAACAGCAATTACTGTTCATTAATTGACCCAGATTTGATATCAAGTTGATTAGGGGAAGTCTGGAATTGGTCAGTTTTATGCCTTTCAACATTTGGATGATTTGCTTGGTAGTAAAACTTGGTTGTAAAAAATAGCTGTAAAATTTCTGCTTGACCAGAAAAGAGGCCCATTTGTGCAGCAGGATGTAGAAAATGTGCATTGTTCATGGTTGGGAAGGGGCCTAGATGTTGGTAAATTTGACTGAAACTTATTCCCATGAGGTTCTGGTGGAAATTACCACTTTACTTTTCCTCTGTTCATACAACCTCTTTCTTTGCAACAGGCGGCATGTTTTTCAGGCATTTGCAGGATTTCAGGCTTTTAGAGCTTGATTTTTGTCTTGATTTCAGGCTTTTAGATTTTGATTCTTTTGCCTATAGTCTGTTTAATTTTTTTTAACCGTTATCCTGCTAAATAAATTTATTAACCCACACCCATTTCTGACTATAAGTCAACCAAAATACTTGATATTTTCACAAACTGCATTACAAACAGTGTAGATCCTGATCAGATGGCTTCTTCAGAAGCCATCTGATCAGGATCTACACTGTTTGCAAAGGTAATAGTTGTCTTGTTCAGCAGGATAAGGGTTGAAGCTGCAAAATCGGGCCTTTCAGGCATGGAAAAGTGTGGTCAGTACGAGGCCTGTTGCAAACAGTGTAGATCCAGAAGTCTGATCAGGATCTGCACTGTCATGAAAAGCTATGATATCTGGTAATGGTTATGTTCAGCCTCAGGGGTGATCATTGAAAAAAATCTTACTATAAAGGCTTTAAAACAACATCACTGTCTTGCAGATGAATTGAACGCTTTACTGTTGAGTGAAAACAGACTTGGCTGTTTCCTGGGTCATGCATCCTGTACTGATTATTTACTTATACTGTATTATACAACTTTGGAGGTGGCAAAGTTGTGTGGTCTCTTTTTTCGGCCCCTTTTACCCACAACCCCTGCCTTTGCAAAAAGTGTAGATCCAGATCCGAGGGCTGCTAAGAAGTCATCTTATCAGGATCATTACTGTCAGTTAGTGAACATGAATTAAACACTATCAAGTAATTTGATTGGTTGGTAGTCTGAAAGGGGTGTGGCAAAATTAATTTATTCAGCAGGATATTGATATAGTCATTCTAATCTTGATTTTTCTTTATCTTTTTCAGGACTGTTTGAGATCTTGTCAGGAACTAATTGAACAGACATTGGCTTTAAACTTGTCAAACATGGCCCCAACACTAGAGACTGCAAATAAAATGGAACATACAAGTTCACAACAACATACTACGGAACATACACACACTTACGAACATTTGAAGGAACAGCCAACAACGCCGACAGATGTGCAAGATATTCAGTTCTGATCCTGATTGAAGACCCAATTTTCCTGGATAAGGAGGAGCAGGGGATGGGGGTCTTTTTTTTCCACATTTTGAAAGAAACTTGCGTTGATGTATGTGTTAGAGGCAAATCTAACAAGAACAACAACATATGTTTCAAGCAAAAAAAAAAAAAAAAACTATCGTAATGATCTTAAGTATTGGGACAGACAGGCCTAAGCAAACACTGTAGACCCAGATCAGACTGCTCCTGAAGGAGCAGTCTGATCAGGGCCTACACTGTTTGCCATTCTGTCTGCAGTTTTTGGACACCTTGTTGGACCTTGAAACAAATTTGTTAAAATTTTAGGCGAATTACAGCAAGTCCTTAAGGTGACCAAATTTTTAGAATTTTACGATATCCTACATTGGTAACTCCACTTCTTCTCCTTATCTAGAGATGTGCGAGATAAAATAGTTAAGATAGTTTATAAAAGTCTAAAAAAAGCTATATATTTATATGTTCAAAAAAAAATTAATATGAAAAAAAGTTCAAAATTATTGAAAAGAGTCAAGTTAAATAGGAATGTTCATTGTGACATTTACTTGTATTTGATCCACTGAAAAAAAGGTTATTGCATTATATGTGTAGATGCATTTTAATGTTAACCATATTTTTGTATCAAAAAAAAAGTTAAAAAAACTGCCAGGTGAGGTTTATATAGAATAAAAACCAAACAAACCAAAAAAATGAGATTTTTGAGCTTTTAAGCCAGTTTGCCTTTAAAGATTAAAAGTGTTCAGCACTGCCATATTTAAACATTTTCATTCCATTCTGGGTTTATAAGAAATACTTGGAAAATTTCATTAAAATATATATCAAAAATATCATTCTAGAACATTCAATAAAAATTTTCATTAATCTTATTGTTTTCATAATTGTTTTTATCATAAGTGGACCAAAATGATTCTGCTCAAACCGTAAAGGGACCATTAGTTACATTTTCCCCTATGTAAGGCTGCTTTTTAGATAGAACCATTCACATTTTTCAAATCATGAAATATCATTTCATCCCATGATTATAGAATATTTTCTAACTTTTTTTGGTCTGAATCTCAACGAAAAGCATCATGACTAGATCTCAATCCATCTCTCAGAAAATTGTTCCTTTAAAGATTTTTAACATTTTTTTTCCATTAAGGTCTCAATCAAATAAATTTTTAACATTCTTTCCATCAAGGTCTCAAATATAAAAAAGGCTTCAGATGAATTTTGATTAAAGGTCAAGGTTATGATTTGGAGCAACCCAAAGGTCAAGGATAAAGATCTGATATTTTAGTGCATGGACACTGAATTTGTTGAAAGTTTAAAGGCTGTTTGTTTCTGTTGTGTTTACTTGTTAAAGATTTGTTTTAAGGACATTGTTACAGTCCATTTTTGTTGTACATACCTTTAAAAAGAGATATATATGACAAAAAAATGTTCATGTTTGTTAATTCATCCATATTAAATGTTTCATCACACACTGTTAAATGTTTTTTCATGCATTCATCACACACAGCTTCGGATAGGATAGTTCTGAGGACACTTTCGGGATAATTGTACTTATTTATCTAGTAAAACATAGGTTGTGGGTACTTGTTAGAATCGCCACAATGAGGTGATTCTAACAAGTACCCACATCTTATGTTTTAAACAAGAAATAAGTGAAATCATCACTGAGGTATCATCAATAGACCTGCTTATCTGGAAGTATAAATTCACAAACTTGTAAACCAGGTTTTTCTTTATATAAAAATATTTGATGTGTAACTTTTGAGAACTTCTTAACAAACCAAGTTTCTGGATGGAAACTTGCTTTCCTGAGGTCCTCCAAAGAACAAAAAAAAGTTGTTGAGCGGTTTGTAAGAAGTTTCTGGAATCATGGACACTATTGTGATATTTCATTTTCATCATATCATGAAAATTTTCATTCTGGGCATGACCATCATTTTTGTACAATATTTTCATACAAATGACGAACAAAAAAAAAGACAATAAATAATTTTGGTGCTACTATATTAAAACATCATTAAAATCAGTAGCACAAATAAATATTCACTAGAGGTTCCATCTTGCACTGTAATTGCTCTAAAAGTGGGGCGCCTAAAACCAAAAAAACTCTATTTTTAGAGTTTTTACGGTGCAATTGGAGATCATTTATATGTATATCATACATATCTCATTGAAAAGAAAACTACATGCATAGCAACAGATTAGGTAAGTATTTTGTGATAATTGAAGGATAGTTTTCTTTATTTCTCCATTTAAACCTATGTTGTGGATACTCATTAGAACCTCCTTGCCAAGGCGGTTCTAATGAGTACCCACAGCATCGGCTTTTATAGAGAATTGACAAAAACTATCCTTCAATTATCACAAAATACTTACCTTATCTGTTGCTATGGTTACATCTGTTAAAATTAACTAGTGCTATGTAAATAGTATGTTTTACATGTTGGGTTTATTTACTTGAAAAGAATGTTTTAAATACTTTTCAAGTTTTGCAAACATCCTGGTTTTTATGTTTATAACAAGTATCAGTCCTTCTTGTGATTGAAAATAAATGTCGTAAGTTATTATTTATTTATAGAAACAGAAGGGGCCAAGCCTTATGCATTAAAATTGTACCCGATAAATAGTTGGTCATTTTGTGTCTTACTCAAAAGAGCTTAAAGGAAAGAATTGCGGCTTGCATCCTTTACTCATTTGAATTATTCCTGCAACTTTTTCAAGGTTGATTTCTTTTCAATTAAGTATTTAAATATTAAAATCAAATTTAATCAAATTTTCTAATATTGAATAGCTGTTGTTTTCAATAATCAATTTTCATGTTCTTTTAATCTTTGTTGGCCAAGTATTTATTAGGTACATTCAGCCAGGGCGAAAGAAACATTAGAAGAAAAATTAATTAAAATCTCCTTTTTCTGAAACTGGTATGCATCTTACTTATCTTCAATATTCTTTGCTATTTGTAGCTCTGAATCTACATGTATGTCCTCATTTCATGCCCCCGCCCATCGGGGCCTGGAGAAATAGATTGGGCTGCATGGTGCTTCCACGCAGAGCTGAAACCAACCGAACTTGAATACTGGTAAACAGCTTAGGTCTAAGCCTGCCCAGGAAAAGTGATGCGAGTCGGACCGCTCCTTAAACCATGACGGTTTCATCTCAATGTTGGGTAAAAGTCCCATAAAATTGGAAGCAACATCTCTAAAATGATCTTAATAGTGTTGACGGGACGTAAAACCTCAACTCAAACAAACAATGTCCTCATTTCTCTGAGACATGTAATGAACATTTGTCGTAAAAAGTCACCCTAAACATTTTTCATTTCTTATCAGCAACTTAGAAACTATTAATATCAATATCGTATTTACCATATGTATTTGGACAGACGGGTTGGAGCAAACAGTGTAGACCCAGATGAGATGCGACAGAATAAGTTGTCTGAATACTTACGTTAAATACAGTAATATCATTGCTATCGTTTTGATCAAAATTCTATTTTCATTTGCCCTGGCAACGCATACTAAAAATGTGTTCAGTCATCAGTTACTAGCCTACTTTTCCCTCAGAAATGATGTATATTTCACCTTACTTTCAGTGGGAAGTATACATGTAAATAGTTATTATTCATTCTGAGGGAAAAGAATGCAGTAACATTTATAAAACTTCACAAGTTTATTTTCTGAAATTAATGCATTTTATGGTCTAAAAAAGACTTGGTGAGTTGTCTTCTGTCAACTGAGTGATCCCAGCAGGCACATGACGTGATTGTGATGTCACATCAACGTGGGTGTAACGTCAGAACATTTATGCAATGTCACATCAACGTTGGTGTTGATGTGACATTGCCCTAGTTATGTGTGTCTGCTGGGATGTAACAATTATCATGTTATCTGACTCAAACTTGTTGGTTTGATTTGACTTACACTGGTGAAACACTGAAGGCCCATGTGATCTATGAGAGAGATATGAGCCAGTGTTAAAAAAGAAAAGGGGATATTTATATCCCAGTCTCATGATGACATGAAGTCACATGACCTTTTCTTTTATGTAAAAATATATTAATGGTATTATGTGCCATGCAAATTGATGGTTACTGGTTTCTGGTAACAAACAAATGTACATGTCCTGTGTTTATGCAGCACTTGAAACCATGTCCCATATTTATTGTTTAATGGAATTCGGCTACCTCTAAAGAGTTTTCGAGTAGTATTTTAAGAAAATGTTGGCGTCAACATTTTCTTGAATATTGGGAACATATTCATGTAATGTGTTGGTATGACAAGAAGATATACACAGAATCTAAGACTGATCGTGGTATGCAACAGGTTAACAATTCTGTGTAAGAAGCACCCCATGTAAACCCAACTTAATATAGACAAAACTGAGGTTAACATGTAATAAAGATGCCACATATTTTCATCGGAAAAATGTCAGGAGAGTGCACAATGTCACACATCCATGTTAACCTGATGCGGTCTTGCTTATGCACAGAATCTAAAACTGAATGTGGTACCACTTTATGCTGTTGCCACCTAACTGTGGTGGAGCAGGTTGAGCAGAAGACCAGTCTAATTTCTGTGTTATTGATCAGTCAGTTTTCAAAGCCTTGGGGACAAAAACTGCTACCTCAGATTGCACACAATGCATAGATTTTCATCACGAAAACACGCTTTATAATTCTGACCCCCTTGAAACCCACTTTTATATAGCAAAACTGGGGTTTATAGGGGTATACTTATTTCTGCTCTAAAATATAGATTGTGGGTACTCATTAGAACCGCCTCATCAAGGCGGTTCTAATGAGTACCCACAATCCATATTTTGAGCAGAAATAGGAAAAATATCAAAATTTTTCATCTTAAAATTTTCCTATTTTCGGCGGTAAAGTATACATTGTATAGGCATGTTTTCATAATGGAACAGGAAAACCTGAGACAATTTTTTAAACAAGAAAAAAAATTTGGCATGAAATTGTACCCGCCACTATGATGAAAATTTTTCCTGTACATGTAGAAAGTCTGAAAAAAAAAATGACATGTATATTCATATTATATTGGAAAAATGCTTTAAACATAATAAAAATTAAAAAAAAAATGAAAACAGAAATTAAATTTTACTCGCAAATAAAAAATACTTTATTATGCATGCAAACAAAAAAAAAATTGTACATAATTTAATCTTTCTCAAAAAATCTATTAAGCTTTGTAGTAGTGTTTTAATATCGTGTAATATTGGGTTTGGAATTTAGGGCAGGCTTTGAAAATGGAATGTAGCAATGTACTAGTAGCTTGTGAATCACAAATCACAGGACAGCGCAGCATACATTTATTGGAACAGTATACTTCCAAAATGGGCCTAGCTTTTGTAAATGGAGTTTCTCCCTTGAGCAGGGTTTTGCAATATAGTCCTTGCTTCTAAAGGAACATTTTGGGTCTACTGTTTCTATTCTGCTTTTCAAAAGGGTTTTGAAGTAGCTAACAGATAGATGCATATGCTGTCCACGTATTTGTGAATTTTCACATTCTTCGCAGTTGGCTAAGAACTGCGTTGATGTCTTGGGTCCCAATTTTGACGCAATTGTCTCGAAACCTTTTAACATGAAGTAATGTTAAAAGTGACGTCATTTACAAGTTGATGGCCATAATTCCCCAACAGGGAATGTACTTGGTTTTTCTCAAAAGGAGAAACTTAATTCCAAGTGGAGCCACAGACTTGTAGGTGAGAAACAATGACAGAATTGAACAGGAAACTTATATCCCAGCATTTCATGAAATATCAGTGAAATCTGGGTCTAAGTTGGTGTCTTTCAGTTCATTACAATTATTTTGATAGTATTTCTTAATCTGTGATAATGATTTACCTTTTTTTTTTGTTTACCTTTTCGGTCCTTTCACTTCATGTATTCTTTGTAAAAATGGATGCAAAGAAAGAAAGAATGAATAAGAATTGATGACGACTTGCTTTTTTTTCTTGGATGTCTGTGTACAGTCAACCCTCTTTATACTAACATTTGATATTATGACAAAACTCCTTATAACGACAATATTAACCCTTCTCTTGCTGAATATTCATTTTAGCCACACCCATCTCTGACTTTGAACCAATCAGATTACTTGTAATTTATTCCTACAAATGCATAAACTGAATGTCAAACAGTGCAGATCCTGATCAGATGGCTTCTTCAGAAGCCATCTGATCTGGATCTACACTGTTTGCAAAGATAGGGGTTGTCGTGAACAGCAAGATAAGGGTTAATGCAAATAATCCTATTCTTGGAGTATACTCCATGAAACATATGCTATGGATATGAGTAAGAATTGCCTCGGTGAGGTGATTCTAACAAATATCCTCGCATTCATTTCTTGAAATAACTGAGGGTAAAAGACCCTCTTTTTTATTCTTTTTTACTACTCAATTTCATTAGGATTCTTTATAAAGGCAAATATTAGGGACCAAATAGTCAGATAGTCGTTATAACGAGGGTCCACTGTATAAAGTTTTGGGTCAGCTGCTTTTGATAATGAATTGAAACTCCTAAGACTTGAGAGAAATCCTAGTTGTGTATGGTTGTAGTTTGGTGACGAGTTTGACCTATAAGTATCCTCTCTGTTGGGTGGAGAGGGTAAAATTAGGCAAACAATTTATTTATTTGTGATTGCTTACGAGATTCAATTTATTAGCCAACAGTGATATGAAGTTTAAACGCCATAATGTTCTTTTTATATTTTTTTACCCTTAACTATGATTTTGTGATAGAAAGATATTTTATATTCAAATAGTTCTGGGTATCAGGATGAGAGTAATATTGTGTAGCTGATGGTTTGAATATAAGTCAGACTTATTTAAAGCAGTATGAATGGATCGACAGTAAAGTATGCTGTAATTGTAGCCAGTTACTATGCAAGACTGTAATGGCTTCAAATTAGAATATTTGCAAAACAGTACAAAATTTTCGCTACTGCTAATCTTTGCTTTGGTATAAAGATACACAGCCAGTTTCTGTATCCCGATGCAGCAGTTTTACTGATTTTTGGCTTTAAGTTTTGTTGTATCACAGATAAACTTTTAGTTCTTAACTTTGAAACTTACTACAAATGACAGTCAAAGTATTATTTTTTTCCTTCCTTTTCATGGTCAAGGGCCCAGAGGTGGAAAACTTATTCATGGAAAATTCATGCTAAATCGAATTGACCACGAAAATGCTTGATAAACCTCGGGTCAGATCCCATCCTTGTATTGTAAAAGCAGGATTAGCTAATACATAGTTGTACTAGTTTTGTATTACTTTCGAGATTTTCGAATTTGTGCCGAATTACCTTGAAACAGATTGTATATTTGCATGGAACCTTAAGGGGAATGGGAACACCTGCAGGGGAGGCAACTCTTGCAAAAGTATTTTTGTCTACCGTGTCTATAGGGGTCAACTCTTAAAGGAAAGAATTTGCTCCTTAAGAGCAAATTCTTTCCTTTAAGAGTAGACCCCTTTTTCAGTGGGACAGGGCTTATAGAAAAGCGTACAGGAAGACCCAAAAGTTGTCTCCCTTTGAAAAATGGTGGAAAAAATCTGCCAGGTGTTCCAATTCCCTTTAAGTTAGGGAGACTTGACATTGTCTGGGTCTGGTCTTCACTGATCAGACTGTTTAGTTTGTCAATGTTTATCCTTATATGATATGATAAGAGAGAAATAAAAGATTTTTACTGAAACAACTGCTTTGTGGTTCTTCTCCACCTAAACACATCGTTACTTCGCCGTCCAGTGAGTGAGTGAGTGTTTGAGTTTTATGTCCCACCAACAGCAAAGGTCATATGGAGACGGGAACTCGGTTTAAAGACTCATCCGAAAGTCTGGTGAAGCCCGGGATCGATCCTGCGATCCCTGGTTTACAAGGCGAGTAGCGTAACCACTGCACCACGGAGGCTTCTACTTCGCCGTCCAGCTCAGTTGAATGTGTCCAGTATGCTGAATGGCTCAGCATCACTTTTACAATGCTGCTGAAACCTCTGCATTTTATTCTTCATTATTTTTCAGCAAAAATTAAGGTTTGGCATTTCATGTGAATCGTCTGCGAAACAGACGATTCACATGCAATGTCAAGCCTGATTTTTGCTGAAAAATAAGAAAAATACTTGGAAGATGCCGACAGCAAAATCTGCTTAGCGCTTGAAGGGTTAATCGGGTTGACTGGGCCGTTTAACTCCAGAACAAACCAACAGCCATCAAGTATCATTATCAAGTCCATTAAAGCATACCCTAGTAAGTAAATCCAGCTTTATAGTTTATATTGAGAGAGGAATTGGTGGGAATATTTTCTACGTTCACTCTTTCCACCCCCAACCCCCCCCCCCCCCCCACCCCAAACCAGTCCACCCACCTCATTTACTAGACGGGATTTGTTGACGTGAATTAGAAGAAAATGAATGTTTTCTGCGGTCATTCTTTGTCCCCCCACCCCTCGCACATACACACACACACGCGCGCGCAATTGCTGTGCAACTATCTATAGCAATAAGCAAACCTAGGAGAAGTGTGCTTAGATGAACATGCTGGCTCGGCATTACATTTATAAGGTTTTCTGCACTGTTTAACTCCAAACCAACAACCAACAAATAATCACTCCATCATGATGGCCATGAAAATAATACCACTGTTAACCCCGCATTATAGATATAAAAGTTGGGTTTACAAGAATGCATATTATTTATGCTTTCTTCTACAAATACAGTAAAATACCTTTAAGACCACTTTTGAACAGTCCCAAAGCTTGTCTCTGACCAGAGGACCATGCATGCAGAAAACACAAAGACAGAATAACTGCAGCTTACTAAACAAGCTTTTCAAAGCAGAATTAGCCTTAATTTTGGGTGGTCTTAACCCTTATCTTGCTGTTCACGACAACCCCTATCTTTGCAAACAGTGTAGATCCAGATCAGATGGCTTCTGAAGAAGCCATCTGATCAGGATCTACACTGTTTGGCATTCAGTTAATGAATTTGTAGCAATAAATTACATCAAGTAGTTTGATTGGTTGATAGACATAAATGGGCGTGGCTTAAATGAATATTCAGCAAGAGAAGGGTTAATAGTGGAATTTCACTGTATACTGTGGGTACAAGTTAGAACCAAGAGATTGTTCTAAATTCAATCAGATAAATAGAATCCATCATCAACCCGGGGGCCCAACGGTCACAAAGTAAACGAGGCTTTGCATAGTTACCCACATGACCGCTGGACCCGATGGTTGTCGGATCAAAAACTAGGTCACATTCAAATTTTCACTCGCAATGGCTGGTGAGCGAAAATGGGCCATCTCGGTCGTTTTGTTTCCATTTCTGCTACAAATATTGTGGATGCTCATTAGATCCCCCGTATTAAGGTGGTTCTTGTGAGTACCCAACAATCTGTTTGAGCAAAATAAGGGAAGTAATTCAAACCCTTGAAAATTCCACTTTTTTCCTACTATATAATGTGGGGTTTACAAGGGCCTTCACTTTGCGAACTTGTTAACGTGATGGAGAAGAAAATGAAGTGTCGTTAACCCTTTTTTTACATAATCGAATCTTCTTCTATATATATGGCAGGAGGCCATTTCGAAATTTAGGGGTGACAGGTGTTATCTTAAAAAGTAAGTCGGAAAATAGCTGAACTTTTTGCAGAAAGTGTAGGCTCTGATCAGACGCCGAATTCTGCGGCGTCTGATCTGGTCCTGCATTGTTTGCCAGGGTACCCGTTTTGGGATTTCCGCTACAAAATGGAATAATTACGAACTCATAACAACCGCAGTTAAGGTTTACGTCCCCGTCAACACTATTTTACGTCAGTTTGGAGACATTGCTTCCCTTATTGTGGGGCTTTTACCCAACACTGAGATGAAATGACACCTCAAGCTCTACCGCCCAAAGAAATTGCTATGGTCCGAGTCGCTTCTAAGCGGGTTTCAGCACCATGCAGTCCAAGCCATTTCTCCAAGCCCCCATGGGCGGGGCCCGTAGCAACAGTAGTAGAAGAAGTAGTAGTATGATACCAAATCTTGAGCACTTTCCATTAAAAATAACAATCAACTAGAAATGTTTTCCGAGGAAAACAATGCCCCCCCCCCCCCCCCCCCCCCCCAACATAAATATAATTTAAACATCCATTTGCCATTTGATCTTGAAAACTAGGTTTAGGTCACCGAATCTAAGGTGCATAAGCCATTAACTGACAGTTTTTTGGAGCTTGTGACCTTAAAAAGGGTCATGATCTCCAAAGTCTAATCAACTCAACCTATAGGTAAATAGGTTGCAATCTATATTGTACCAAATTTGACCTACATTCATCAATTCTTAAATGAGAAGAGAAGCCATTTTACGCGTATTTGTCCAAAAAAAAATTATGGAGCCCGTGACCTTGAAAATAAGGCCAAGGTCACCAAAATCTAATCAAATGTTTGGTAATTGTACCAAACTTGACCAAAGTTTAACGATTCGTTTTGGGATAGGATGTAGACAAGCCAAAATTGACAATTTTGTGGACCTGTGCCCTTGAAACTAAGGTCAATGTCACAAAAATCTGATCAAATCTTTGGCAGGTTGCATTCATATATTGCACCAAGTTTGAGCAAATTACATCAATTCGTTCATGAGATAGGTTGCAGACAAGACAAAATTTACAGTTTTGGGGAACCTTTGACCTTGAAAATAAGGTCAAGGTCATCAAAATCTAATCAAATCTTTTTTAGGCTGCAATGATATTTTGTACCCAGTTTGACCAAATCCCGACGATTCGTTCAAGTCATCGAGTGCAGACAAACAGACAAACTATTTCTGGCCCAAAATTGAGTTTGTTTTTTCTTGTGGTGGGGAGGGGGTGGGGGCTGTGCCATGGAAATTAGGTCAAGTTTACGAAAATCTAATCAAATCTTTGATAGATTGCAATGATTTGACCAAATTCCATCAATTTGTTCACGAGAGCCAAAATTGGTCACTGATCAAAACTATGGTAGGTTGTACCAAGTTTGACCAAATTTCATCCATACGTTCATGAGATAGGGTCCAATTATTATTATTTTTTTTTTTTTTTTTTTTTTTGGTGGGGGGGGGGTGATTGTTGCCTTGAAAATAAGGCCAATGCCGTCAAAACCTAATATCTGTTGTTTTTTTTTTCCTGTAACCATGCAAGTTATATATAGCGCTTCAAACAGGCTAAACCGGCGCCACCGACACGCACGGGATCCACATAACAACAAAAACAATATGCCCCCTCTTGGTGGGGGAACATGATATTGCGCGTGCTTTCCGGCGTGAATTTTTCCCGCGTTTTTGACATAACCCATCATGCGTGTCATTGCTGCTGCTGCTCATACAGGAAGCCATATTGTCGGGGCAATATGTCATTCTGGGGCCAATTTAGTCATTCAATCATTATGCTGTTTGGTGAGCATTAATTTTCACGATACAATTCTTAATTATGGCTGCGCATTGTGACTTATTGATTTTAGGAATAAAATTAAAGCTAATTCGGCGGCAGGTGATGGAAGCGAGCTTGTCACGTGACTCCAGAAAATAACTATACATGTCCTGTGACAATTTTAGGTGCCTGTCAAAAGTTCTGTTAATTTTTACCGCTCTCTCGAATAAACCTGATTATATTTTTCTCAGAAACAGGTTTTGACATTTCATGCAAATTTGCATGAAATGTCAAAATCTGTTTTCTGGGAAAATTAAGAGAAATATTTTGAAATGTTGTCTGCTCAAAGTATTACATAGAGTGCTAAGCGTTTATCTAAATACCGTTGCGCATGCGTTCTCACGTAACAAGAAGCTGATGCCGCGCGAGCCAAGAGGCCGACCGTGGAAAACATGGAAAAATGCGTTTTGCTGCTCTTAATCCATATATGCCTAGCGACCCTTTTTAGGACATTAGCAAACAGTTCAGACCCAGATCAGACGTCGCAGAACGTGGTGTCTGCCTCAATGAGCCGGTTCTAACGAGCATCCACAATCTATGTTTGTAATAGACTTCAGAAAGATATCACAACTTTTCACCTGAAAAAAATGCTAGTTCTTAAGATATGAAAGACGCCATTTTAGGACACGGATTCGTTATCGTATTGGAATATAAAGCCCATCACAACATGTTTTCCACACACACCCACATCCACCCCCAACCCACCCCCGGCCATTGGGATCTGGCGGCATGGTGCTTCCGCGCAAAGCAGAAACCGACCGAATTAGAGTACTGATTAACCGCTTAGGTCTAAACCTGCCCAGGAAAAGTGATGCGAGACCCACCGCTCCTCTGCACTAACGCACTAACGCTTTCTATTGGCGGCAGGTAAGTTCATCTCGATGTCGGGTAAAAGTCCCACAAAATCGAAAGCAATGTCTCCAGGATGACCTAGATAGTGTTAGGGACCCCTCAACATAAACAAACAAAAAATCCCCACCCCCCACTTGTCTGCGCCATCGGGCTGACTAAGTTTCCGAGGTCAACGAACATTAATATAGCGCAGAGCAAAGGCTCTGATCGGTCCGCAGTTTCATCTGAGCCTGTGCTCTACGCACATATTCGAAGACACGTGTTTCGGCCCGGCCCCCGCCCATCGGGGCTTGAAGAAATAGATGGGCTGCATGATGCTTTCACGTAGAGCGGAAACCGACCGCACACGAGTACTGGCATCTAAGCCTACCCAGGCAAAGTGGTGCAAGTCGGAGTCGTCCATGCTTGTAAACCCTGTTGGTTTCAATGGGTGACAGGGCTTGAGATGTCATTGCGTCTAAGTGTCGGGTAATGGAAGCAACGTCTCCAAAATGACCTATACAGTGTTAACCGGGACGTTAAACCTCAAATCAAACAAACAAAACGCATTTCGGCCTATATATGCTAGGTTGTTAACCCATGTTGTACTGGGTGGAGGCCCAGATCAGACGTCGCAGAACGCGGCGTCTGATCAAGGCCTACACTGTTTGTAAAAAGTTCAGACAATGTCCAAATTTTGAAGAAAACACACCCGGACACCCCTAAATTTTGGAATGGACTCCTGGTATATGTGACTTGGAAGATTCCATCTGGTACAAAAAGGGTTAATTAGGTAAGTATTGAAAGTTACAAGGTGTTTTAATTGTGTAATAATGCCGACTGCCACAAAGGAGCTCTCGACCAACGCGACAGTTTGTCTCAGCCTACTAAAGAGCTTAGATTTGAACCATAATCGCTCTCTTCCGTTCGCTAAAAGGGTGTTCATTTGTTCATAAGTGAGAAAACTATAGAGATATGAGTAAACTACATTATATGTGTCGCCTTTAAAACCGAAAAGTGTTTCCTTGTGAAAAAAAACCCTGATTCACTGAAGTAATGCGTCAGAAAAATTCAAACAGACAGACAAATTTGCGAAAGTCTGGTCACTTGCACGAAAAAAGTCATCGCAAACGTAATGATCGAATGCGCATGCGCCTCCGCATAATCGGGACATCTCTAGGAGCCCAAACTGCATTGACTGCGCATGTCATATTCTTCGTACAGTGCAGACCTGATGACGACATTGCCATAATAATGCTGCTGTACGGGCCTCTTCTGGCCTCTTCGAAATTAGTTAAGCCAGTAGTCATTCAAAGATGGGCGGAAAACGGAGAAGCCGGGGTGGAAGACTGACCTACCGAGCGCTTCGAAACTTTTCATATCTTGACTCATATATATGAGCTTATTGCTACAATTTCGCTTCTATATATGACTAACTCAGATAAGTAGTTTTGGCTTCTTAATTGTGAAAACAATGATTTATTAAAGATCTTTTCCATTTTTATACATGATAACTTAGACCCATAAATGAAGAGAAGAGTTTATAGTGCACGGTATGCTTTCCTTATCGCACTGTTCAAGACAAGCCCTACGTTTGCACACAGTGCAGATCCAGATCATATGGCTTCTGAAGGGAGCTATCTGATCAGGATCTACACTGTTTGTCATGCAGTTTGTGAATTGAACAAATAAATTAAATCAACTAATTCGATTGGTTGAACCGGCCCCCGCCCATCGGGGCTTGAAGAAATAGATGGGTTGCATGATGCTTTCACGCAGAGCTGAAACCGACCCGCACACGAGTACTGGAAAACCGCTCAGAGGATCTAAGTCTGCCCAGGCAAAGCGGCGCGAGTCGGTCCATCCATGCTTATAAACTCTATTGTTTCATTGGGCGACAGAACTTGAGATGTCATTTCATCTCAATGTCGGGCAAAAGTCCCACAAATTGGAAGCAACGTCTCCGGAATGACCTATACAGTGTTGATGGGGACGTTAAGCTACAAATCGATCAATTAAATCGACTGGTTGATAATTAGCAATACGTGTGGCTAACTTAACCCATTTTGTACCAGAAACCACAAAACGGGTACCCTGGCAAACAGTGCACGCCCAGATCAGACGGCGTCTGATCAGGGCCGCCACTGTTTGCTAAAAGTTCAGTCATTTTCCAAGTAAATTTTGATGAAAACAAAACCTGACACCCCTAAATTGTGGAATGGACTCCGGCTATACATAAGGAGGAAGATTCCATTTGATACAAAAAGGGTTAATTTATTCAGCGGGATAAAGGTTAAACACATATCTTCTAGATGTTTTTTTGGGGGTGGGGGGTTGTTTAAAGGCGATATAGGTTACAATGTATTTGTGTAGGTGTGTTTTCGTAATGTGCTCAAAAACATAGAGCGTGCTAGTCCCATACCGTTAGAGTGTATGTAGCTTATGTGCAGTCTAGACCAAACAGTCGGATTTTAATAAAGTTTAATAACGTAACGTAACATAACATAACGTAAATCACAATAATGAAACGTAGCATAACACTGTATTTCTTCTCAGATCGCAAAGTATGATATTTGAGAAAATTAAAATATAAATCAGTATGCATAGACAGCCAACTTATTTAGGGGCCAGTATCGTGACAATATCTGTTTATATGACCAATCTCTTCTCTCGATGACGGTATTCAGGTCAGCTTGACCACGCTGTCACATATCTTATATGGTAGGAAATGGCCACTTATTATCAATCTTAATAGGTGTGTAGTGTTTTAATATCCCTTGCAATCACTTTGATATTAACACAACTTGAAGGTTACACTTTCAAGTAGGATGCTTTCATACGGGGATCCGACATTTAAATTTTTGCCACCCACCAAAGTCTAAAGCTGAGAAGCCTCAAGAAAATCCTTATAGACACAAGCGAACAGAGTAGACAGACCAGCATGTGCAGGCCAACCTATAAACTGGTCAAAATCTTTTACAATTTCAAACCACTTCATGTATGTTTTCACGTGGTATGCCATAGTATTTGATAAGCGTTTTAAGTCCACAGGTAAATCAACTAAGGATTGGGGACTTCCTGTTTAGTCAAAGATTATTATGGTCATAATTTGTCAACAACCTACACTATACCGCTGACCACTGATACAATGCCATCTTAACTATTACGACATACAATAGTAACGGGCCTCCGTGGCCTTGTGGATAAGATCTTTAGGTCTCTCACCGCTGTGGATTCGAGCCTGGCTCGAGTCACATGTGAGACGCAAAGTTCTGCAACGGGCGGTCAGGTGTTTTTTCTCCGGGTACTCCGGTCAGTTTCGCCCACCTCGGATCATATGAGCGGAATAATCTTGAAAGGGTCGTAAAACCAAAACCAAAACGACATAAAGTAACTATTGGCCAAGCGAAGCGTAAAGGGGGCTTCGAGCGTGGGCGACCTGCGAAGACTCTGCGCATCTGCGCAGTCTGATTAGAGTCTTCGCTGTGCGCTATATGGATGGCATACATCACATGAACAAGTCCGTGAAATGAACACCCCCCTACACCCCAGTTTATATAGAGAAAACTGGGGTTTAAGGGGGTATAGATTATTTTTCTTATTTCTGCTCCAAGACATAGGTTGTGGGTACTCGTTAGAACCGCCTCGATGAGGCGGTTCTAACGAGCACCCACAACCTATGTTTGCAGTATAAATAAGAAAAATATCACGGATTTTCCTCAGAAAAGTAGCCATTTTGGAGGTGTGAAAAACGCACTATGTCGCACGGGTGTGTTATCGTAATGTATGTCCAAAAGCTTGAAAGGTATGGTACTTTACTGAAGGTAATAGTTGGTCAGTCTTTACTGACAATGGCCAGTCGTAATGTTACTATTTGTGTGTTCTTATAGCATTTCTAGCTCTGAACTGTCTGTTTCAGATAAAACAACAGAGGCTAGAGGAACACAGCTCTGTTGGTGATACCTTCGCTGTGCGCGTTTCTGCTCTGTTTCCTTCAGTAAACAATTCTGATTCTGATTCTGACTGATTCGTTTTGCCTCGTATTCACCAGCACCCTTCTGATGAGGCTTCGCCACTTTGCTCTGCCCTGTGCTAATTGTACCCACGACTGTATTGGAATGTTGAAGTCCTCGAGGGAGGCTTTGAGGGTGTCATTGTAGCGCTTCTTCTGACCGCCATTGGAGCGTTTGCCCATTTCTAGTTCTCCATAGAGAATTTTCTTTGGTAAACGTTCCTCAGGCATTCTGGTAACATGGCCTGTCTATCTTAACTGTGCTAGTTTCAGCAGAGTATGTTCACTTTGCATCCCTGTCCTGTTCAGGACTTCCGGATCTTGAATCCTGTCTTGCAACTTAATCTTTAAGAGTTTTTTAAGACAGCTTGTATCGAAGTGATTCAGCCTTTTTGGGGTAACTTGTCCATGTTTCACATGCATATAATAGTGTTGGCAGCACCACAGCTCTGAAGGTACAGTTAGACTACCTAAAATTAAGGCAAATTCTGTGCTAAAATGTTTTATTGTGTATGCTCATAGATCCCCGTGATGTGGTCCAAAACAAGCAAGCAGCTAGTCTGGCCATTACTGGTATGAGGTGAGGGGTTTGGTTTTGGTTTTACGGCCCTTTCAAGATTTTTTTTCACTTATTTTCAACCGATGGTTAATTAGAGGTGACAGTAAACCGAAGTACCCGAAAAAAAAACTCCCGAATTCCGTTGCAGAACATGGCGTCTCACATGTGACCAATGCGAAGCTGGAATCCACAGCGGTGAAAGCGATAGCGTTTTATCTACTTGGCTACGTAGGCACAACTGGGGTACAGGTACAGGCTGGAGACACTTTACTAACTTTGCGCATTACGTATATAACGCATGTGCGTAATGCAAAATATTAGTTGCAATAAAGAGAGATCCTCTAAATTTGAATGTCACTGGGGCTGTTCTGAAGGAAAGAATTGGTAGCAAGTGCATCGTGAAGTACATGCAGGGATTCTCTTAATACATCAAATGGCACTTCTTGAACTACTTATACGAAAATATTAAATGACCCTCCTCCACCCCTACTGCAGCCCAACATCTCTTTGTATGAAGTGGGAGACCGCTTAACGTCACGTGATTGTGGAATGGTCCATTATGCTGAGAGTCTACTTTGCCTTCTTTTCTGACCCCAACCCCCCCCCCCCCCCTTTTTTTTTTTTTTTTTTTTTTTTTTTTTGCTGACTGTGCTCTTTTCTAAACCAATATTTAAGTGGTCATCATAACCGATCACATGACCTTTAGATAATATCTAAAAAAAAAAAACCGATTAAGATGAACGACTCCTCCAAAGTAACCATAAATCGAGCTTATGGAACTTCGAAACCTATACTATGTTATTATTCTTTATATCCCGCTGTCCAAAATATCCTGTCTGGCCGCATGAAGCCTCACTTCTAGGAAGCCTCACTTCTGGGACAAAACACAATGAAGATGATTGATTGATTGATTTGATTTGATTTGATTTGATTTGATTTGATTTGATTTGATTTGATTGATTGATTGATTGATTGATTGATTGATTGATTGATTGATTGATTGATTGATTGATTGATTGATTGATTGATTGATTGATTGATTGATTGATTGATTTTTTAACGACATGTCAATCCTTGTGGGCCATTTTGTAACATATCCCAGAGAAAGGGAGAAAAAAGATAGGAGACATTAGAACAAGGCAGAAAGAGGAAAAATGAATGGAGGTGTAGAAACTGAAGAGAAAAACAACATCCCCCTCTACCCTTACCTGCTGCAAGGACAAATAGCCAATATCAGTTGGACGCCAACGTGACGCAAGATACACCAACCGCCTCCCACAGACTAGTCTGAGTTTTCACTGGTCGAATAGCTCCTTATGGCGAGACTCAATTGATTTAACCCATTTAGTACAGAAACCTCAAAACGGACACACTGGTAAACAGTGGAGGCCCAGATCAGACACCACAGAACGCGGCGTCTGATCAGGACCTCCACCGTTTGCTAGAAGTTCAGTCATTTTCCAAATAAATTTTGATGAAAACACAACCTTACATCCCTAAATTTTTAAATAGACTCCTGCTATATATAACGAGGAAGATTCCATTTGGTACAAAAAGGGTTAATCCTCTCAACCCTGTAGGCCAATTACAATAGTATCTGTTCAAACAGTGTAGATCCAGATCAGCCGTCTCATCAGGATCTACACTGTATGTTATCCTGCTCATGATTTTGTCTGTCCCAATTCCAAATTTACAATTCTGGGTCTGTCCAAATCACCATCTTAACAAGTCCGCATTACGCAAACATGACTACACAAATACATTGCCACCTTTAACACCGAAAATATGATAGTTTTATGATGAAAAATTGTGATATTTTTTCTTATTTCTGCTTAAAATATAGATTGTGGGCACTCGTTAGAACCGCCTCATCGAGGCGGTTCTATCGAGTACCCACAACCTATATTTTAGAGCAGAAATAAGAAAAATAAGGTATACCACCGGAAACCCCAGTTTTACTATATAAAAGTGGGGTTCAAGGGGGTCAAAATTATATAGGCGTGTTTTCGTGATGCGTGTCAGGAATACCCATTTAAACCCAACTGTAAAAAGAGAAAACTGGGGTTTACGGGGTGAACATTTTTTTTCTTATTTTTGCTCTAGGACATAGGTTGCGCCGGTTCTTACGAGTACCAACTGCCTAAGTTTGCAGTATAACATGTATAAATAAGAAACATATCACAGATTTTCATCAGAAAAGTAGCCATTTTGGAGATGTGAAACAATGCATCAGCAAAGAAGAGTCCACGGGGAAGTAAGGGATGTTTCCGATTCACAGTGGCTTAGGCAGGTGTTGCACGTCTTTTTTGTTTTCTGGAGCTAGAAATTGGCAAAAATAAAAAAATGACAGAATTAATCAAACCTAATATCGCCTAAAACCCTTTTAATAGCTTTAATTGTTCATAGAGCCATACCATCGGTTTTTGTTTACGCCTCATTGCATCGCTGGGACACCTGTACCATTGCCACGCGTCAGTGGGTTTGGTCGCGTGCCGGATGCATGCGGCGTTTCTACATGAGGAAAATGAAAATTAATAATACGGTTGATGTTGAATATTGATAGATTTTATAATAAAACACTCATTAAATTCTTTGATCGTCTGATTAAACAAAACTATCACTGTGCGACTGCTTGAAAAACATGTGTCGCTATTTGAGCTTTGTCTGACGGTATGTTCCGTTCCCAAGCCAAGGAAATACCAGCACAAGGCTTTCGCAGCTTGGCTTATTTATTTATTTATTTATTTATTTATTTATTTATTTTAGTATGCAGACTTTCGGCCGAGATCCAGTCTCCGTATGACCACACACACACACACACACTTTTATCTATGCTTGAAACAGAACATCACAAAATATCACCAGAAAATGCTATTTCCAGAGACGTCAAAGACACCCTTATCTTAGAAGCCTCCGTGGTGCAGTGGTTACGCTACTCGCCTTGTAAACCAGGGATCGCAGGATCGATCCCGGGCTTCTCCAGACTTTCGGATGAGTCTTTAAACCGAGGTCCCGTCTCCGTATGACCTTAGCTGTTGGTGGGACGTAAAACTAAAAACTCACTCACTCACACCCTTATCGAATATGGATTGCAATCACATGACATCTTTAATATCACATACATTCAGTGTCCACCGAAAAATCTGGCCAGACTGCGTGGAATGCGCTCATTCCCAAAACCTCATTTTTGCGCGCGATGCACGGCATTTTTTTTGTAATCTGCCCGTAGTAGTAGTAGTAGTAGTAATGTTCTGGTGTTTGTAATCTGCCCTTGAACTGGACTGCTTTTAAAATCTCGGATTACGGTGCAGCTGCAGTGGATTAAATTTGCATATCACACATGTTAATTTCTGCTTCCCAGCTGACACACCAACTGACCAAAACACGCCTATACAAATACATTGTAAATTTTATCAACGGAAAAAGGAAAATTATAAGATGAAAAAGCATCACGTGAACAAGTCCGTGAAATGAACACCCCCTTACACCCCACTTTAAATAGAGAAAACTGGGGTTTACGGGGGTAAACAATATTTTTCTTATTTCTGCTCCAAGACATAGGTTGTGGGTACTCGTTAGAACCGCCTCAATGAGGCGGTTCTAACGAGTACCCGCAACCTATGTTTGCAGTATAAATAAGAAAAATATCACAGATTTTCGTCAGAAAAGTAGCCATTTTGGAGATGTAAAAATTGCACTATATCGCACGGGTGTGTTATCGTAATGGTATGATATTTTTATTATTTCTGCTCAAAATATAGATTGTGATTACGAGTACCCACAATCTGTATTTTGGTAGAAAAATAAGGTTTACCCCCGTAAACCCCAGTTTTACAACATAAAAGTTGGATTCAATGGGGTCAAAACCATATAGGCGTGTTTTCGTGATGGGACCATATATTTGCAACCCGAAACTTCAAAGTGTTTTGCGTATCTTTTTCTACCGAAAATGAGGGAAGAGCCCAGTGGCTATTTCAGTCTAAGGCCGAAATTTATTTATCTTTTTATTACATTATATAAGTTTTCCGTGTAAATATGAACAGATGGACTGTTTACATTTGTTCATATTTGTGTATCTCGGGGACAAACAATGGCGATTTTACAGTTATATGGGTTGGTAAACAAAACAATGACCAGAGAATGATGGGTGGGATGATTATTTTATCATTTTCTTTTGGGGCTATAACCGCCACTGCCGGTTATAAAAGTCGGAAAGATCTAAATAATTGACCGCTATATAAATATATATTGTTTGCATAAATAATATTGCGATACTCATCAGTGATGTTATCTGAATGTCTAACTTTTATGATTTTACGACCCTTTCAAAACTATTTCCCATGTGCATCGATTTCGTATGATTTCAACTACATCACGAAAACACCCCTATATAATTTTGACCCCCTTTGAACCCCACTTTTATATAGTCAAACTGGGGTTTACAGGGGAAAACCTTATTTTTCTTATTTCTGCTCTAAAATATAAATTGTGGTTACTCGTTAGAAACCGCCTCATCGCCTAATTTTTCTTATTTCTGCTCTAAAATATAGATTGTGGTAACTCGTTAGAACCGCCTCAATGAGGCGGTTCTATCGAGTACCCACAATCTATATTTTGAGCAGAAATAAGAAAAATATCACACTTTTTCATATTAAAATTTTCATTTCTTTGGCGATAAAGGTTACGATGTATTTTCATAGGCGTGTTTTCGTAAGTGTATCAGAAGAGTGGGGCGAGGGGCGACAATCGAGGAAACATTTGTACGATACACCACCTCTCCCTCTCTGTGGCAACAGTGCGACTTCGGAACTCAAAATCACTCGAGGTCTACACTTTAGATAGACAAAGTTATGCTACGAATTGAATAGCACAAATTTCGTCGGAAAGAAAGGACACTTTTTTTCAGTATGGCTCATTGTTTATAAATGGGTTTATCCTTACAAGGTTTTTTTCTTTGACTGTGCTGAGCGGGCCTTTTCGGGCCTTTTTTACATGGACTGCAGAGAAATGAGAGGACATGTAAACCGTGAGCTATGTGTAAAATTGAATCAAGCGTTACGTGACCTGTAGATCTATGTTGAACTTGGGTCACATTTTAACGGGCTTAAATTTACATTTTCTGGTCCAGATAAGTTAAAAGCAAAAACCCGACGACAGGTATTTTGTCAGTGGTGTCTTTAAATGATGTAATTTCTTTGTTTGCTGGGAGCCTGTGACCCAAATATGTACCTACATAAATATAAAAGGACAAAGCAGGTGATTCAAGATTCAAGAATTTTACTTACTGACAATAATGAATAAGTAATTGAAGATATTTTTCATCCTATAAAATGAGTTCAACCAATGGAAACGGGGAACTACGGACTTTGTCTGTCATAATGATTTCCATTCATGGTGAGCATAACCGAGAAGGTTACTCGTTTTTAAAACCTTTTTGTACCAAATGGAATCTTCCTCCTTATATATAGGAGGAGCCCATTTCTCAATTTAGGGGTGTCAGGTTGTGTTTTCTTCAAAATCTATTTGGAAAATGGCTGGACTTTCTGCAAATAGTGTAGGCCCTGATCAGACGCCGCGTTCTGCGGCGTCTGATCTGGGGCTGCACTGTTTGCCAACCACCCGCTTAGCAGTTTCTGGTATACTCAATGTGTTAAAAGACGTTTTGTCGTGTCGAGTAGACCCCATTTTCAAACTTAGGGCATTCAAACTTAGCATACGAGAATCCCCTTGTAAAATCGTTGAAAATATCACAGACAGGTAGTCATTAGTCTGCGCATCTGCACTATCTTACCGGAGTAACTGCGTTCTATGCATAGCCTGTTACTGATCATTGCGACCTACGGTAGACCAGGCTATCTGGCCAGACTGCGCGGATGTGCGGCCTGATCTATGTCTATGCCGGTCGTGCATGTTTTTGTCCTTTTTGTCAAGCCCGGGGATTCAACAAAAACACTGTATACACTGTATATCAGTGCAGTTTTGTGCGACTCCCATTGCTGGGTATATCAAAACAGCGATACCAAAATACGCATGCGCATCGGCACATATCAGATATGCGATATCTGCGCATTTGCCCTAAGGCCTCAACTACTGACCCAGGCTCATTTATCGCTGAATCTTTCACTTATTTACCTTTCTTTGTGCAGTAAAATATATAGGTAAAGATCGCATACCATCAACGGTGTTGAAAGAGAGATCAAAAATTGAGTAACAGCCTTGGTACACAAGGCCTTACGTCGCCAGAAAGATCCACAACTGTCGACTCAACCGATGATATGATCCAAATCACTTTTTACAGACATGCTTGCATTCGAAATGTGTTACCAGCATGAATATTGTTCTGATGTGCATGATGTTTTGGGACTGGGTTTATATATATTACAAGCATTGGTTTTCACCACTGACCCGAACATCCGCGACATAATAGGGTCAGACGGTGGGTGTATATATTTAGGAAGTGGCGACATCTCAAGCTCGTCCCAGTGCGGAAGTCGGACCACACTCACCTTGTCGTTGGTGCCGGGGCTAAACTGCATCCCAGCCAGCAAAGAATGCCGGGCCAACGTCGGGCCGATAGCGGCACGACGTGGCAACGTCGTACCGCTATCGGCCCGACGTTGGCCCGTGGTATGTGCTGGCAGGGATTGTGCAGGCTAGGTGGTCCTAGGAAGAGCCGTTTCATCAGGACATGAAGCGGACGAACACTGGATGCTAGCCTATACTTTGCCGAAACGCAGGCCTTTTCAAAGGCCTCCTCGGTCGTACGGACACTGCCGACGGAACACGATTCGCAGGTCGTATTTGAGCATGTTCCAAAGCCGCGATTTGCCGCCTACCATTTTTCGGACCGCCTGTCGACATTTCTGTCACTTACAGACCACTTTCGTTTTTATTGCACCGTGCCTTAGGCGAGAGTGATGCATCGGCCTTGATGTAAAACTAAACCTGGAATAGTTTTAGGGCTTAAAGGTCTCGAAAGTGGCACAGAATGTTTTCCAACATTGAATTGGTGAAAAGAAACAGTTTCAGCTTCGCAAGCCAAGGTACTATTAAAGTCAACTACGTTCCTTACGCACCCTTGCCGTAGGCCAAGGGTGCGTAAAGAACATAGTGGACTTAATACCCTTGGCTTGCGAAGATGTCAAACAGACCATTTGTCCAGCTCGCAAAATGAGGCAATAAGCCAACCAGTGCTACAAGATATATTTATCCATGATAGAAAGGAGATTTGCATGAAATGCTTATTTAGCATCATTTGCATTCCTCTGTAAATATAGCTATGACTAATTTTTCCATTTGCTGAACACATGCAGGGGTGAATCTAAATAAACAACAACATGTAATTTGGCTTTGAAACTGACTGTTACTGCTTAAATACGCGGCGACATCTCGCTCGGTTCTTCCAGTTGTCCCGCTGGGTGGCTTACTTACTTATCATTTACCTTTAAAGGAAGCTGAAAATAGGGCGTGATAAGAAAAAAAGGCATTTTCGTGCAAGTGCGTTCAACGAAGTCAAAAAATCAGTTTCCGTATCCTCTCAGTCAGAATAGACCCGCCAGGTCTTTGTACAGAAGCTCTGTGTCAGTGCGCACCCACATTGCGCACAGCGAAGAGCCAGATCATCCGCACATGCTGGTCTGAGGCTTCGCTGAGCGCACATGTCCGAAACTCCTTTTCGCTTGGCGCGGCTCTCGAAAGGCCTGATTATAGTTGTTGAGAAACTGAAGTGATTTTATGATGTAATTTTGGTAAAAACGGATTTCAATTTGGCTTGAGTGACGGGGCAAGAGATAAGTGGGTACATTTTTTATTCGGATGGAATTTGAATTAGGTATGTCACACCGCGAGACCTGGCGAGCAGAGCCCATGTGATGTATGAAACATAAAATTATACTGTTTTTTCAATGGAGTTTAACTTTAATTCAGTACCGTATGGTGGTCTTGCTGCGTTTCGAATATGGGTCGGCGCACGAGAAAGGGTACTTTAAGCACCCCCAGATTTATGCCCTTCGAATGCGAACAGAACACTGGCGATCGACGGAGGACCTCATAAACAGTTATCTTCAGTGCCATCTAGCGCCAAATGATGGAGGTACTAGCCTCGGTCTTTGTCGCTAACAGCTTCCGTACTGTCGGTTAAATGACAATCCGAATTTTCTCTGAAAAAAAAAAGTCCATTGAAGTACAGTGAAATTTCGCTACTAAGACCACCCAAAATTAAGACTTATTCTGCTTTTTAAAGCTTATTTGGTAGGTTGCAGTGATTCCTTCTGTGTTTTCTGCATACAGAGACCACCTCTGGGACTGTTCAAAAGTGGTAACAGAATGTGATTGTTTATCAGTTTTCTCCGCTTGCTTTTGAGATTTTTTCACTGAAATATGATTGAATCATAACGATAAGATCGAAGCGAGTTCCTCCGAAAAAATCAAAATGGCGGCTGCTGCTTCATTGTCTTGCCACTCACGTGAGGCAGTTGCGAGCACTTAGACTGCGTTAAGAACAGGCTCGCCTACGCCTTGACTGGGCGACCATACCATAAGTACCTTTTCTTCATGAGTGGCCGCGATACACGTATTACAGATGAATGGGGAGTTGCGGTTTGTCCTCCTGTGGGTCCTGGATGAATGTATTCAGTGAATCAGTGCGAAGCAACAAATGGCTTCATTGCGTTAATCTGCCTGTGTCGGAACACAGATACACCCCACTTTTGCTGGGGAAAAACTGGGGTTACAACGGTATATGTTTGGTCTAAAACAGCTTCAGTGAGTGCATATTTACTCATATCGAAGAATGTCCGGCCGATCGTTCCGGGCATCCACCTGTATGCTAGTGGACTCTTCCATTGCTATATGTTGAACAAGTCGATTTAGCATATAAGTGTTGTCAGGTCTATTTTTTTTTTTTTTTTTTTTTTCGTTTTTATTATATTTTGACGAAAAATCCTGTTAGCACTACGATAAAACATCCGTGCCCAAAAAGATGCGTTTCTTATATCTCTAGAATTAACTTTTTCCCCCAGACGAATGGTTTTATAGATTTTTTCTAGTCCAAACATAGATTGTGAGTACCCACTATCTATGTTTTTGAGCAAAAATTAAGACAATAATCTATATTCCTGTAAATCCCATTTTTCTCTATATAAAGTGGGGGTTATAGGGGTTTCAATTTCACGGACTTGTTAACCCGATGTTCATTTTACATGCATACCATAGAATTTAGATTTAGATTTATTCATTTTTCGTTGAGAGTATTTCTTTCACCCCTCGCGTTTTTGTTTTTGCGTTGTCATTGAATATATTACGCATACCTTACGCGATATATAATGCATCTTAAAAATAAGGTAGAACGCAGAAGTCGAGAAAAATCTAAAATGTAAAGAAAGCAAGTGCAAATTATGTTTATTGTTTGTTTGACTGAGGTTTAACGCAGTTTAGGCATTTTGGAAACTTTGCTTCCAATTTTGTGGTACTTTCACCCGGCATTCAGATGAAATGACATCTCAAGCCCCGCCGCCCCAAAAGAAACCAATAGGTTTAAATGCAAGGTGGGGCCTTATAAGCGGTTTACCAGTACTCATGCGCGGTTGGTTTCAGCTCTGCAAACACCATGCAGCCAAATCCCCGATGGGCGGGGGCCCAAAACTATGTTTAATCTTTAGTGCCTTTTTATGCATTTTATGCGATTTTTTCAATTGCAGCTTTGTCGTCGCTCTCTACAAGCTTGCCTTCCAAATAGTCTCAGCATTTTGGTATCGTCGCTCTCTACAAGCTTGCCTTCCAAATAGTCTCAGCATTGTGGGATCGTCGCTCTCTACAAGCTTGCCTTCCAAATAGTCTCAGCATTGTGGGATCGTCGCTCTCTACAAGCCTGCCTTCCAAATAGGCTCAGCATTGTGGGATAACAGAGTGAGATAGGAATTTCTATACCCTGTGCCCATGTCGAATATTATTATCTGGTATATAAGAAAATGTTTTCTTTCATGTGTCTAAAAGTATATTAAACACGATTTTTATATACATCTGTTCATCATATTTCTGTTGCAAGCACAGTTTGTGGGTTTGGGGTGCTGGCAGGAACCATGTCGTCAATGGGGCGGTTCTTATGAATCTTGGGCCACAACGCATCGACCTATTATTGGACCGACAAAGATACAATGTGATCATGACGTATCACTGTCTTCACCAAGTTGGCCCAACATTCCTTTCAGCAATACTGGATGGGAACCAGATAACAAATATTTAGGGCCACCGCCTATTGGGGCTTGAAGAAATCAATGGGCTGCATGATGCTTCCACGCAGAGCTGAAACCGACCGCACAAGAGTACTGGTAAACCGCTTGGAGGATCAAAGCCTGCCCAGCAAAGCGACGCGAGTCGGACTGACTATGCGGCTTAAAAACCCTACTGGTTTCACTGGGCGGCAGGACTGGAGATGTCATTTCATCTCAATGTCGGGTAAAGTCCCACAAAATTGGAAGCAACGTCTCCAGTGTTGACGGGGTTGTTAAACCTCAAATCAACAAACAAACAAACAAATATTTAGGAAGATATTTTTCTTATTCTAGCATGAAATTGTTTGTTTGTGTGTGGTTGGTTTGAAGCACCATGCAGCCCGATCTACTGCTGCAGGAAAACAGTTAAGGTGTGCCGGCCTCGGCAGCTCAGTCAAATGCGCGTCTGACTAGTGATCAGGAGGTCGGGGCTTCTACACCTGCCGGGGTCGGCAACATTCTTTCGTGGAGATTGATGATGAAACCTTTTCTACGGTCATTCTCTCGCTTCCGCTTATTCCAGAAGGGTAGGTAGGTGCCTGATTCAAGCGAAACAACGGCTTATGCATAACCCTTTCCAGACTCCAAAACGTGTTCACTTGGTGGCTCTGAAGATGGCGACTTATTAGATTCCCCTTGTATGCTAAAATTAGAAGCCAGCATCTGTTTAACGGTAAATGTTAATTTCGTAGGCAGGTGACCGATTAATTAGATATTAATACAATGAAAATAACGGTACTCAGAATTATCCCCAACAGATGTAGATTCCGACACAATGGCATCGGACGGTGTCAATTTTTCAATATCGCTTCGCCATATGATTTCGAAAATCAGGCACTCTACCGATTCATTAATTGCTGGGGATGTTGACTCTTGGTTATTGACCTTGTATTCCGGGGGCATTTTCTATAGAAACAAAACTCGGTAACTAACGAGATCCTGTTTGAAGTTGGGTTTTCTGTTTGGTAGCATGAAACGCACGCGGCAGGTGTGCGGGAGCCACAATGGACCAAGATCAGCTGATTAATTACTGATTTCAAACATGAAGCTGAGAATTTTGACACCCTTGAATAAACATAACTATACATTGTCATTGAATAGCGATACACAACGAGCATAAAGGAACGCGCACCTGAAATTAGCATACACCACGCGACCGATCGATATACTTTCAATATTAAAAGAATACTGAAGTGGAAAAGTGGGCGTGGTTAACGGTACTTTTTTTTCTTTTACAGCCGGGGTCGCACGCGAACGTGACCTCTGTAGGGACAGGTGCTAGGTGAGCATGTTTGTCCTCCATTGTTTGCCATGTACGCATGCTGAGTTCTAAAAGTCTTTAAAGTGTGAAATCATGTTTGCTTAATCTTTGATTGAAGATTCATATCAACCGGTACGACGGTATCTGCATTGCCCTTCAGTATTGCTATGCGATGAAAGACCAAGTTACAGCTACAGGGCAGATGTGTCGGCACGCGAACAATTACTCGCATCGTAACACTCGGGGCCTCCATTCCGCTACAACGACCCGACTGTACCAATCGAGTACGACTTTGCCTCATTTTAATACAGCTGCCTTTTTTGAAGTAACATATCAGCCGGGACACAGCGTTACCTACAAGGACCTATTCGACTAGTATAGTCTGAGTCTTCCCGTATTGTCTTCTTGCATAGTCCGGTGACTATAGCAGGCTCGTGCGAACTGCGAAGACTCAGATCATCCTGCGCGGTGCGCAGGCTGATCTGAGTTTTCGCTGTTTGCATGTACATTGTTTTAGGTTTTGTGGTGACACGGATCATATATAATTTATTTCCAAAATAAGCAGGTGAAAATGTCTCGTTTATTATTTTACGAATGAATTAAAAGAGGGTTAAACTTTTGTACCGTTCACCGAATTTCTTTGAGATTTCAACCGTGTCGTTATTTTACTTATGTTTTTCTTACAAATTTTATTAAGGCACGAGACTGCCTCGTGGTGATACGTCAAAATCGGCAGCTGGCTGGCGCATGTAGGCCTAGTCATTTTAAGCATCTCTGATTTCTCTTTATCTTACTTATAATGAGATAGAATCTGCTATTTAATATACAAATTGGAATTCATTATATTTTGCTGAGTGGGCGACATTATTTGTGAGTCACATACCTCAGTGACAGGACAGAAATGAATAACACAGAACTGTTTTGCAAGACCGCTAGAGATCGGGGATCTTACACGAGTGATCATGTATTAATGAATTTATTAAACGAGTTAAATAAATTCAATAATACATGAGCACGAATGTCATATGGCATTTAGTGCGTATTTTCTTCACGATTTTTGTATAAAAATGTCAATATTCCGTCATTAGTAAACACGACCTCGTACGCGTAACGTTACAAGACGTAACTAGTTTGCATATTAACGTAATCCGCTGGTGGAATATAGAATTTAATACCTGGCGTTATTAGATTCTCAGACGCGCATACTTATACAATAACAAGAATACAATCACTTCGAAAAGGGACACTCAAAAATTTAACTACAATTCGAAAATCTCTGCAAATCTGAATAATTTGTAGATCAACATTTTTGCACGTAAAAATGTTAATATACTCTTTTTTTTCTTCATCTTCTTCTTTCAAGCATTCACTTTCGCGGAGCACAGTTGTGCAGTGAAGCAAAGTGGTGCAGCGGTTGACTGAGCGCGTTGAACTCGGGGTCGAGATCCCCACTGGTTCCGACCAAGTGTTGTGTCCTTGAGCAAGGCACTTTATCCACATTGTTAAGTACTGGTTTCTACCCAGGAAGACCAGAGACCAGTTGTTAAAAGCATTGTTAGCTTACGGAGCTCGCAAGTGATCAAACTGTTAACTGTTCTAGCAAGTACAATATCTAATACTCTGTTGTTTTTTGCTGAAAAAAATGTGAGCAGCTTTTGCAAATGCAAAAGCTGCTCACATTTTTTTTCAGCAAAAATAATAGTATGTTTACAGTATCCATTGATCAAACTTCTAACCATTTGTTAACTAAGACCAGGGATCGTGGGTTCAAATCCGGTCTTTGCCAGGATGAGTCTTTTAACCGAGGTCCCGTCTCGGTATGACCTTAGCTGTTGGTTGGACGTAAAATCTCAACACACATACATTTGTTCACTAACGACTAGCAACATCGTTAGTTTCTGCTCATAATACTCAAAAGAGGATGTAAAAAATAAATAAAGTAAATAGAAGCATTAACATAACGTTGAGATTCATGGAGCAGCTGCCATTGCACATTGCACCGGCTCCAGCGGTCGCGAGTTCGAATCGTAGTCCAACCGGCCACATACCGGTCATGCTGGTCCATTTTGAAGCATATATTCCGACAGATATGCCCGACTCAGATGCAGCGTGTTATCTTGCCCATCATTTAGACACAACACCGGGTATTACATTGTATACTTGTTCAAATTTTAGAACAAGTATGGTAAGATGCTGAGGTGAGCGAAAACTTAGTGAAAATATGGTAATGTAAATAAGGGTCAATGTCTATGATGGCCTCCTGCAACATTTCCATAAGGGTATGCACTGGCAACCAGGGCAGGTCAAGCCCGACTGACGGGAACCTTCACGGTTTGCAAAACATTAAGCCATTTTCTAAAAATGCCTCACTCAAGTAAATCCTTCGTGGCCAGGTGGGTTGGAGGCTGTGCCTGAATCATTACGCCACTCACCAACGTGGGTTCAAGCCTAGCTCGGGGCATGCGCCAAGTTCTGCAGAGAGTATTAGGTGGGGTTTCTCCAAGTAATCCGATTTTCGTCCACCTCTGTTTGACGATCAAATCCAAGTAAGTAAGTAAGTAAGTAAGTAATAATAATAATAATAATAATAATAATAATAATAATAATAATAACAATACAGTCGAACTTCAATGGCTCGAACACCTTTGGGACCTCGAAAATCTGTTCGAGACAGGGGTAGTTCGAGCCACTGAGGTTACTGTCAGAAGGCATACCGAGATACTTTTAGACATCTTTTCGGTGTTCTGTAATGAAAATATATGCTGTGTGTACTCGTTAGAATCGCCTCATCGAGGCGATTCTAATGAGTACACACAGCATCTCCTTAATTAAAAGACTAAAATCTCCTTAATTATGTCCCACTATTTCTAATGTAGAGGATTTCGCTAGGGGCCCAAGAATGGGTTCGACACATCCATGGTAAACAATCCATCGGTGTTCGGAGCTATCGAAGTTCTACTGTAATCGACCTTATTTATAGTGGGTAACACATTTAGTACTAGTACTAATTTTGCATGTGGCCCTCTTTTCCTGGGTATAGGAACCAGTACTGAGCAATGTGGATAAAGTCTCTTGCTCAAAGAAACAACACTTGGCGCTTGTGGGGATCGAACCGGCTACCTCTCGATCTCAAATCCGATGCTTTACTGCACCACAGTGAAATAATCTTGAAAAGGCCGCGAAACACAAAATAATATTCAGCTCAACTCCTTAAATTTCGAAATGGACTCCTGCAAGACAGACGCTTCTACAGTAAAAATCCTATATTAAGACCACCTTTGTTTGGTGTTGTGTTTTTTCAAAAGTGGTCTTTAAAGACCACTCTTGAAAGGTCCCAAAGGTGGTCTCTGACCAGAGGACACAGTATGCAGAAAACAAAGAAAGAATAACTACAACTTTTTTAAGCAGAATAAGTCTTAGGTGGTCTTAACCCTAATCCTGCTGTTCACGACAACCCCTAAGTAGATTGAATGAATAAAATATATCAATTATTCGGCTTAGTTGATGGCTGGTAATGGATGTCACTTAACACTTAATTATTATATTCAACAGGATAAGAGTTATTTGGGGAATCTCACTGTGTTAATGGGAATGGGAACACCTGACAGATTTTTTCGCCATTTTTCAAAGGGAGACAACTTTCGGGACTTCCTGTTCGCTTTTCTACAAGCTCTGCCCCACTCCTAAGGAGTAAATTCTTTCCATTAAGAGTTGACCCCTATTCATATGGGAGACAAAAATACTTTTGCAGGAGTTGTCTTCCCAGAATGTGTATCCAATAGAGACAAAATAGAGAAAAAAAGAGAAAACTGGGGTTTACAAGGGTTAACAATGATTTCCTTCTTGTTGCCATAAATTGTGGTAACTTACGTTCTTTCACGTTGTTCGCCCTTTTCCGAGCCACCCAAGCATAAACTGTCAATAAACAAAAAGCACATGGTTTCACGTCACTCGTTTATTTTTAGTAACAACTGACAGATGGTAGGAAATTTTGACACATGGCTCGAAATTAAAGATTTTCTTTTTTCTTAAATCAGCTGCTTTTGACAAACATACAAAAAGGTTTTTATTGGGACAGCTGTATGAAGGGAACCAATAGGATCCGTCCACCAAACCACCAAATTAATTTTATGACAATAATTACTGTTTTTTAAGGTGATGGGTCTAAATATTTATACTGGGGCAGTTGTGTATTGAAATCTACAGCATCAATCAGATGAAATAAAATCCCCTTTTTTCAATTAACAAAAGAAAGAAGAAAGAAAACGAAATATACGGGAAAATGATTTGAATGAAGACGAAGACTACAATACTGGTTTTTGTTTGTTTGATTTGAGGTTTATCGTCCCCGTCAACACTGTATAGGTCATTTTGGAGACGTTGCTTCCAATTTTGTGGGACTTTTTTCCGACATTGAGAGATGAAAAGACATCCCAAGCCCTGTCGCCAAATGAAACCAATAGGGTTTATAAGCATGGACAGTCGGACTCACATCGCTTTGCCTGGGCAGGCTTAAATCCTCTAAGCGGTTTACCAGTACTCGTGTGCGGTCGGTTTCAGCTCTGCGTGGAAGCATCATGCAGCCTATATATTTCTTCAAGCCCAATGGGCGGGGGCCGACAAACGAGATTTTAAATGCAGCCGAATTTCAATAACTCGAATAACTTTGTCATGAAATCTTTTTCGCGGTTTGGGTAGTTCAATTACTGATTTACGCATGACTTATATTAAATAAAGGTATGTTGTGTGTTCACATTAGAATCGAGGCGATTCTAATGTGAACATACAACAACCCTTTTCATTTTTTTTTTATTTAGGGTCGAGTGTTTTTTAATCGACCACACAAACGTACTAAATACAGAAACTTTCCGCCTGCTTTTGTCAACTGGCCTGCATGACTATCGCTGATAGCTGCGCTAGTCTTCTCTTATGACATCAGAGCGTTGTGTAAAAAGTAAAATATAGGGCCCGTATACTGGGTCATTGACAAACAGTGCAGACCAAGATCAGACACCCTAGAACGCGGTGTCTTACCAAGGTCTGCATTGTTAAACAAAACAGTTTAGGTCATAGTTCAGGATTATATTCCCAGCCTAGACTCAGAGACAATCGACCCACCTGTACTCTCATTGCTTTGATTTTTTCCTAGAATTGTCTCCTTGTGCATAAAAAAATACTTTTCTTCTGGGAATTAACATGAAAATTTTTGAAGTTTGGCTTGTAATAACTTCCAGGTACAGAATATTTCCACTATAAAGACCACATAAATTAAGACTAAATCTGCTTTTAAAAGCTTATTGAGAAGGTTTCAATTATTCTTTCTTTGTGTATACTAAACCTGGTGTCTCATATTGAGAGACCACCTTTGGAACTGTTCAAAAGTGGTCTTACAGACCACTTTTGAACAGTCCCAAAGGTGGTCTTATTATAGGAATATTACTGTATATTACACAGTCGCTGTTTCCGGCGTCAAGCGGTTAGAATCTGGCCTGTGACACTAATTGCCCCGTGCTGACCTCACTGTCGGATGAAAATCAGGGGTCGAGATAGCCAATTAAGGGTCAAAATGGTCATCAGTCCGCTGTCATAACGGTAAATATTTACATTCGTGGTAGTCAGGGACCTCCAAGGAAAATACATCGTAGATTTTATATGTTTTGTTTATTTGTTTGAGATCAGTTTTTACAGTTTTTACGTCCCCGTCAACAATATTTATGTTATTTTGGAGACGTTGCTTCAGATTTTGTGGGACTTTTACCGACATTGAGATTAAATGACATCTCAAGCTTTACCGCCCACAGAAAACGCTAGGCTTTAAGGAGCGGCCCTACTCGTGTCGGCCTAGACCCAAAAATACATCGTAGATTTTGTATGTGAGTGTGTTTCAGTTTTACGTCTCTCATACGGAGACGGTGCGTCAGTCTGAAGACTCATCCGAAAGTCTGGAGAAGCCCGGTATTGAACTGACGACCCCTGGTTTATGAGGCGAGTAGCTTATCCACTGCACCACGGAGGCTTCTAGATTTTGTATGTAAATTTCTGTTGTCATAATACAATAGAACTTCAATTACTCGAACACTGGTTACTCGTTTACCATAATTGATTGGAACCCGGAGCCTACAGCCCCAGATAATAAACACAGACGGGACCCTCGCTATAACGCCATTATTTTGGCGTAATAAAGATTTTGCAGTTATATATGAGACGGGTCACTGAGCATTTCCTACAATTTGCATGTGCCCACAGCGAATAATCATATCAGCCTGCGCATTCATATAGCCTGACCAGAAACTTCTCTTGCTGTATGAAGGCGCATTCGACCCTTAGCTATCCTTAGAGCGCACAATGAAGACTCTGATCAGACTGCGCGGATGCGCAGGCTGATCTGAGTCTTCGCTGGACGCACATGTAAATTGCAGGAAATGCTGTACCCCGGCTCAAATTCTTTCATATTTCCAAAATTTCTGATGAAAATTCGTAATATTTTTTCTTATTAACCCTTCTCTTGCTGAATATTCAGTTAAGCCACACCCATTTCTGACTTTGAACCAATCAGAATTCTCCATGTAATTTATTCCTACAAATTCATAAACTGAATGTCAAACAGTGTAGATCCTGATCAGATGGCTTCTTCAGAAGCCATCTGATCTGGATCTGCACTGTTTCCAAAGATATGGGTTATCGTGAACAGCATGATAAGAGTTAATGGTCCAAACATAGGTTGTGAGTGCTCGTTAGAACCACTAACGAGTACTCACAACAAATATCTTAGAGCAGAAATAAGAAAAATATTGCATACCCCCGTAAACCCCAGTTTTCTCTATATAAAGTGGGGTTTAGAGGGGTATTCATTTCACGGACTTGTTACCGTGATGTAAAGAATCCCATTTAGAAGTATGATAGGCAATAAAGGGCCCTATCCCCTTAAACGTGTGTCGATTTTAACAAACATATGTTTCTTGGAGTAGTAGATTACAAGAATTCAGGATTCGATATGGGTGTTTCCAGCCCGAGGGAAGCCCAAGCCAATCGAAGCCGATGCTATGCCTAGAGCGAAGGATTCAATCCATTGAAATTGTCGTTATAACGAGTTTTGGCGTTATAACGAATGGCGGTATAAAGAGAGTTGACTGTCACTAGGGATACTCAGTGACCTATTTATACATATAACTTCTTCTTTCGGTCCGATAATGTGAGGCGCCACCTGCCATCGCGTTGATAACGTTATATATAGGTGACTGGGATAATGTATGCTGTTTGTACTCATTTGAATCGCCTCGATGAGGCGATTCTAATGTGTCCACACAAAATACATTTTTAAAGAAGATAGAAAAAAATGTCCAAAAAGTATCCCTTTCATGTCTTCTGGTCCGGTGCGAAGATTAACCCTTTTTGTACCAAATGGAATCTTCCTCTTTATATATAGCAGGAGTCCACTTCAAAATTTAGGGGTGTCAGGTTGTGTTTTCTTCGAACTTTATTTGGAAAATGACAATGGAGGCCCTGATCAGACGCCGCGTTCTGTGGCGTCTGATCCTGGCCTGCGCTGTTTGCCAGGGTACTCGTTTAAGGGTTTCTGGTACAAAATGGGTTAACCAGCAGTATCTCGAATTGTCCCTGTTTAGAACAAAAACTATATATGTTGGATTGAGCCTCGCATGGGTCGCATGTGAGGTAACGCGCCACGCTCTGTAACGGAAGGTCAGATGGTTTTTCTCCGGGTTTATTTTCGCCTATATATATCTTTGAATAACGCTCGTCTCGAAATACGTGAAATGATCATAGAAGGGCCTCAAAACCACCACCCCTACCCCTAGAAAAAGTATATGTAACTACGGTTGAAAGGTAGTTTTGATACTATGTCAGGGAGCCTGTTTTCATGTTTTACGTCCCCGGCAACACTATTAAGGTCATTTGAAGATACTGCTTCCAATTTTGTGGGACTTGACCATACTTGACCGCCCAAAGAAACCGCTAGGGCAGGGATTTTCCGACTCGCTTCACTGCTTGGGCAGGTTTTCAGCTCTTCGCGTGGAAGTCTATTTCTCCAAGCCCAGATGAGCGGGGGCGCAGCTAAAATATTCGCTTTTCTAACACATCACGTCAACAATACCATGTAAACCCAGTTTTATAGTGGAACAATGAGGATGACTACGGTATATGTTATTTTCTCATTTTGCACACAAGAGTAGAATGTGTCATAACGAAAACACGCCTATACAAATACATTGTAAATTTAACGCTGAAAAGAAAACGAAAATCTTAAGATGAAAAATGTGATATTTTTCTTATTTCTGCTCAGAAATATAGATTGTGGTACTCGTTAGAACCGCCTCAATGAGGCGGTTCTAATAAGTACCCACAGCAGAAATAAGAAAAATAATGTTTACTATATCAAAGTAGGGTTTAAGGGGGTCAGAATTAGGCGTGTTTTTGTGATGGTGTTCTCGATATAACCGCCACATTCAGGCGGTTCTAACGAACACCCAGACCTACATCTGAAGGGATGTCTTTGATTTCTAAAGGTTTACGGTGATAAATTGTGAAGATAAATTGCTTCCGATTAGACACAGATCATTATGGGGTCTCTTCTCAACAAAGAAAGCATTCTCTGAACCCTTTGATTCCGTACATCCGTCTTAACTTTAAGTTACAATTAGATTTCCATGGTTTTCTTTTCAAACAGATTTTCTCAGATTTTTGTCAGTTTCAGGCAGAAACCATTAGGGCGCTCTCAGTTATTATGCCATGATTTACAACACCACACTATATTCAACCGAAGCTCACAAACCTTAGCACATATTAAATGTGAATGCCTGGTGTGTCCCAGAAATGTGTTGAAATGTGTTCTAATTGCCAGCCTGCACCAAAAAATATACCCTTTTCATCTTTAAAAGGCACATGAGGAACTTCAATATGTTTGTAACATTTTATCAAATGGAATAATTGAAAACTGTTGGAGAAATGAAATAGACAAATTTCCTTCACTTTATAGAAGATTAATTGAAGATAAACCCAAAATATTTGCAAACGGCGAGGCCATTTTTTTTCTGTTTTGTTTTAGCTCACCACAGCCGAAGGCTCCTGGAGAGCTTATATGATACCCAATGGTCCGTCGTGGTCGAGAGTTTGTAGATGTTTTTTTTTTTTTTTTTTTTTTTTTGATTTGAGGTTTCGCGACCCCGTCAACACTGTAAAGGTCATTTTGGAGACGTTGCTTCCAATTTTGTGGGACTTTTACCAGACATTGAAATGAAACGACATCTCAAGCCCTGTCGCCCAATGAAACAAATAGGGCTTATTGGCATGGACGGTCCGCCTCGCACCGCGGTTCCTGGACAGGCTTAGATCCTCTAAGCGGTTTACCAGTACTGGTGTGTGGGCCGGATTCAGCTCTGCGTGGAAGCATCATGCAGCCCATATATTTCTTCAAGCCACTGTGGGCGGGGGCTGAGTTTGTAGATGTATACTTTGTATTAGCCTGTACAAATATGACAGTAAATATGGACTTGTACAAATGTGATAGCAATTCTGCCCGCGAGCCTCTTTCAGTGTGAAAGCTTGTACTGTTATGTGCCGTTTATTTCTTCTTCTTGTGAAAGGTTATTTTTTGTTTTTGCATTTAATATGAAGGTCAACCTGCATTGTGGGTAATTAATGGCTATACTTCCGTGTTAAACCCTACCTCTCTAATGTCCATGTGCCAGTCGGACCGTCCATGCATACAATAAACCCTTTTGGTTTCATTGGGCGACAGGGCTTGAGATGTAGTTTCATCTCAATGTCGGGTAAAAGACCCACAAAATTGGAAGTAACGTCTCCAAAATGACCTATACAGTGTTGATGGGGACGTTTAACCTCAAATCAAACAAACAAACAATAAAGTCTACGCGTAGCAATTAAATACACTTGTAAACACCACTTTTTTTTTTTCAGAAAAGTGAGAATGAAAAGAGTATACATTATTTACTATTTTATGTTGTTGTTTTTTTTTTTTTTTTTTTTGTTTTTTTTTTTTGTTGTTTTTTTTTTTTTTTTTTCTTTCGGTTTTTGTTTTACAGAGTACTTCATTTTTTTTTCGAGTCGATTGTTTATCAGAGGTGGGCGACAACCGGAGAATCCGGGTAAAAACCACCAGACCATGGCGTCTCACATGTGACCCGCGCGAGTCTCGAACCAAAGCGGTGAAAGACCTAATTGTTAAGTCGGCACACTTATCCACTGGGCCACGGAAGCCCATTATTAGTTTCTTTATATTTGCTTAAAGCAGAGATTGTGGGTACCCGTTAGAACCGCCTTAGTGAGTCGGTTCTAACGAGAACCACAATCTATATTTGTGGTAGTTTTTTATTATTATTATTATTATTTATTTATTTGGATAACGGACCTCCGTAGCCTATTAATGAACCTTAAGGGGAATGGAAACACCTGGCAGATTTTTCCGCCATTTTTCAATGGTAGACAACTTAGGGACTTCCTGTTCGCTATTCTATAAGCCCTGTCCCACTGAAAAAGGGGTCTACTCTTAAAGAAAAGAGCAAATTCTTTCCTTTAAGAGTTGACCCTTATTGACATGGGAGACAAAATACTTTTGCAGGAGTTGCCTCCCCTGAAGGTGTATTCATTACCCTTAATTATTAGGTCCCTCACCTCTGTGGTTCGCGCCGCGCTCGGGCCACATGTGAGTCGCAAAGTTCTGCAACGGAAGAACGAAAGGTCAGGTGGTTTTTCTCCGGGTACTACGGTTTTCGCCTACGTCTGGTTAACGATCAGCTAAAAACAGACCCCGCAATCTATTCTGAGCACAAATAAACCGTGTCTACCGTGCCTAGTTGACATTTTTTTATTGAAGCGCCACCCCCCTTTTTATCGGCCCCCGTCCATCGGGGCTTGAAGAAATATATGGGCTGCATGATGCTTCCACGCATAGCTGAATCTGACCCGCACACGAGTACTGGTAAACCGCTCAGAGAATCTGAGCCTGCCCAGGCAAAGCGGTGCGAGTCGGCCCGTACATGCTTATAAACCCTATTGGTTTCATTGGGCTTGAGATGTCATTTCATTTCAATGCGGTCGGGTAAAAGTCCCACAAAATTGGAAGCAACGTCTCCAAAATGACCTTTGCAGTGTTGATGGGAACGTTTAACCTCGAATCAAACAAACAAAAGCCACTCCCTGTTTCTGTATAGGTAATAGTAACATGCGGATAAACCATGATGAATTAGTTAAGTATCAGATTTCGATTAATTTGATTTCGACGGGGCTACCAATTAACAGAGCACCCATCCACTTGTTTATTTTATAAATATTTAAAGTTTATTTTAGCCGGGGGTGTCCACGTGCCCCTTTCACCTGTAAGATAAGCAATAACATGACTTTTAACAAGGTTTGTATATTTTGTTCTCTGTCTCCGAAACTAAAATCTTTAAATTCCTGAATTCAAATGAGACGCGCCACGAGAGCCCGTGTCTTCGGGGTTCCGCTCAGCTCATTGGTATTGATTAGGATGCGTGTGTGTTGAGCCAAAGCGTCGTCGTAGAGATAGACTGTGGTAATCTTCATGAGGACAGCTAAGGCTCTGGTCAGACTGTGTGCATCTGCAGGCTGATCAGAGCCTGCCCTGGCCGCCACGCTGCAAAGCACCATTTTGCTGCATGGTTCAATATACGCCGAAGTTTCGTAAAATGGAACCAAAATACTTAACATACAGAACATATTTGTGCCGGGGCGCAGCATTTCCTACAACTTACATGTGCGCCCAGCAAAGAATCACATCAGCATGCGCATACATGTAGTCTAACCGGAGACTTCTCTTGTTGCACGAATGAGCATTCCTTAGAGCGCACAACGAAGACTCTGATCAGATTGCGCGGATGCGCAGGCTGATCTGAGTCTTCGTTGGGCGCACATGTCTAATTGTAAGTTTTGTCGTGGGCTGGCTGATTTTTCTATATCCGAACCTGCAGACCGGTACAGGTAGATAGGCAAGCAGGATAGATCCGGGTGAGACGGTACATAATGAGCCGTCCTATCAGGATCTACACTGTTTAACCACTGAGACCCGCCCATAGGGGCTTGAAGAAATATATGGGCTGCATGATGCTTCCACGCAGAGCTGAATCCGGCCCGCACACTAGTACTGGTAAACGGCTTAGAGGATCTAAGCCTGTCCAGGAACCGCGGCGCGAGGCGGACCGTCCATGCTTATAAACCCTATTGGTTTCATTGGGCGACAGGGCTTGAGATGTCATTTCATCCCAATGTCGGGTAAAAGTCCCACAAAATTGGAAGCAACGTCTCAAAAATGACCTTTACAGTGTTGTTTTTTTTTTTTTTTGGTTTGGGTTTTACGGCCCTTTCAAGATTATTTCACTCATATCGAGCCGATCGTTAATCAGAGGTGGGCGAAAACCGGAGTACCCGGAGAAAAACCACCTGACCTTCCGTTGCAGAACTTGGCGTCTCACACGTGGCCCGAGCGAGGCTCGAACCTACGGCGGTGAGAGACCTAATGACTAAGAGTCAGCGCTCTTATCCACTAGGCCACGGAGGCCCGTTCCTTTACAGTGTTGATGGGGACGTTAAACCTCAAATCAAACAAACAAACAATGAGAATCTCAGGAGTGAACGATTGTTAAGTAAGCCATGCTTGTCCTACCGGTGAAGAAATTGGACTCCCAATAAGGGCAGGGTGTCCGAAAAGGGCCAGACTTGGAACCATAACAGCTAATGTTCAGGCTAGCCGGAATCGTTAGACCTGTGCGTTCGGAATGTACCCGTATTGTGATTTCTAATGAAGGGCTACAAAATAAATCAATTTGTTTCTGTTGACTTAACATTCTAAAGGAAAGTTAGATTCAAAGTAAACAGTTTTCGGGGACTGATTTAATTTGGCATATATATCATATGTCCTAAAATGCTATAGGGGAAGCTCTATTCATGTCGCACTTACACCAACCCCAAAACATTTGTATCTAAACCAATATTCCCCCAAGCACTGTTTTGACCCATATTAGATTTGTTTCCCGTCAACACTATTTAGAAGACGTTGCTTCCGATTTTGTGGTTCTTTTACCCGACATCGAGATGAAAGGAGGACATCTCAATGAAACCAATGCATTGGACGGTCCGACTCGCAACACTAACGGTTCACCACTACTCATGTGCGGTCGGTTTCAGCTCTGCGTGCACATGGAAGCATCATACAGCCCAATCGATTTCCACAAGCCCGCATGGGGCGGGGCAAATAGGGAACCGTCCCTTGTAATGAATATTCTTGTTTTAAAGTGGGGTTTGCAAGTATACTTTATCTCAAAAATAAAAAAGAAATATTGTGGGTACTCGTTAGAACAGCTTAACGAGCACCCACAATATTCGTGTTGTGCAAAAATAAGAAAATGAGGAAAAGCAGCGCCAGAAAAAAAGTCAGCTTTTGGATATATGGAAGAAGTCCCCCAGTGCCAATCAATACGATTCCGCAATCCTTATGCTTTATATATCTGTAGACCAAGTATTCTTTAAGCCGAATGGATACACCTTCAGGGGAGACAACTCCTGCAAAAGTAGTTTTGTCTCCCATGTCAATAGGGATCAACTCTCCTGAGGAGCAAATTCTTTCCATTAAGAGTAGATCCCTTTTACAGTGGGACAGGGCTTAAAGAAAAGCGAATAGGAAGTCAAGAAAGTGTTCCCATTCACCCGAAATGATTTTATGTTGTTTTAATGTTCTTATTTGTGTTCCAAAAATAGATTGAGAGTACCCTTTAGAACCGCCTCATTGGGGCTGTTCTAACAACCACCCACAATTTATGCTTTTGTGCAAAAAATAAGGCCATTATAAACCCTAATTATCCCTGTGTAAAGTTGGATTGACAAAGGGTATTCGTTACAAAGAGTTGTTAACGTTATGTATACTGTCATCCAAATTTAAGAGAACTGAGTAATATATCATAGGCAACTACAAGAATATACATTTTTTTTTTTTTTTTTTTTTGGTTTGGGTTTTACGGCCCTTTCAAGATTATTTCACTCATATCGAGCCGATCGTTAATCATAGGTGGGCGAAAACCGGAGTACCCGGAGAAAAACCACCTGACCTTCCGTTGCAGAACTTGGCGTCTCACACGTGACCCGAGCGAGAAGAATATACATTAAGACAAAATTGTGGGTTAACTACCTAGTAATCTACAGGTTTAATTTTGTGAATTTATCTTCTTTTAAACATGATAAATGAAAAGTTTTCTATGTGGAGACCAGTGCCCAGCCCACCAGAGGTTATTCAACTCCACCTCTTGTTGGGAACCACCTGATTCTGTCACCGCCATCAATCTACCCAGAGTTTCCTGTAATCTATATGGGGTTGTCGCATAAGAAAAGGGCCCTCAGCACTCTAAGATTCATGTCCTTAGTTTCCGCCACTGGGGCGCCCATCACGAAAACATGCCTGTATAATTGTGACCCCTTGAATCCCACTTTTATATAGTAAAACTAGGGTTTACAGGGTTAAACCTTATTTTTCTTATTTCTGCTCTTAAACATTGATTACGGGTACTCGTTAGAACCGCCTCGGCGGTTCTAACGAGTACTCACAATCTAAGTTTTGAGCAGAAATAAGAAAAAATCTTGTTTCTGCGCTAAAACATAAATTGTGGCTACTCGTTAGAACCGCCTCGATGAGGCGGTTCTAGCGAGTGCCCACAATCTAAGTTTTGAGCAGAAATAAAAAAAAATGTCACAATTTTTCATCTGAATTGTTTCATTTTTACAGCGGTGAAATCTACAATGTATTCTTATTTACATTCTTGTTTTCGTAATGGTCAATGGGGCGCCCAACTAATATTGGCTTACAATGGTAAGGGTAGAGGGGGAATGTTGTTATTTCTACTGATTCCTTTCAAAAAAAGTGAAGTAGATTCCGCTGTAGGCCCTACTTCTTCTACCAAGGACTCTTTGCAGATAAAAACATAGGGGCATATGCAGTTGCGTAGGCCTAAAAGGGTTTGTTTTAAGCAAATCTATTTAACATCATCTTAAATCCGCGTTGAACTTGTAAACGTGATTATATTGCCGACAAGCGTGCTTGCATGCGTGTGTGTTTTTCAGTATACAAAGAATAGGCCTATATTCTTCCTCATTGTATCACGTCGAATGGGTGTTTCCAGATCAACGTAAATACACGAGACGCGGAGCGTCGAGTGTAGGCCTGATGCGTAAGATTTGGAAACATCCTTGAGACGTGATGAGACGTACGGCAGATCAAGTTACTTATATAATATAGCCCTATCCTTTAGTTTCCAATAAAGTCTCTTTTTTCAAATGTAAATAAGCGGGAAATTTTGAATTTACGCTCGCGTGTAAATGACGTCATATCACCACACGTCTGGTTCTGCGTTACACAAAGCTGTTTTCTAACGTCGCAACAAATGCCGGGGTTCAGAGATAGCAAAGGATCGGAAAACGGTGATACGGGACGGGACTGTATTTTTGTGTCGTAGACAGTAGTATTTTTGTATGTATATAATAATGACCTTGTTCAGAAGCCGCGATATGGACGTTTTGCCAATGTCTACTTAGTAGACTCATTTTCTGGGACACTATGCATCTTGAAAATTATTTTAAACTCCAATACAAACAAACAAAAACACAATATCCTGAAAGGGCCTTGAAACCAAAACTGACCAGACTAATAGGGTATTTTAATCGTATATTTATTTTAACTGTCGAGAACTTCTTTTGCATGAAAGCCTAACAAACGTAAGATAATTAGAAAATAAATGCAGAAAAAAAAGCTAAAGCTAAATTGAATAAAAAAAAAATTATGGAGAATCCGGGCATCGATCCCGGTACCTCTCGCATGCTAAGCGAGCGCTCTACCATTTGAGCTAATTCCCCAAATCTGTTGTAAACGGAAAAAAATTATCAATATAAATATTATAAAGAATTATTGGCGGCCTGCGTCGCGGTTTAAATAATACATTTGAGCTGCATCGTGTGAAATGATCAGCCTGTGCTTTTAACGAGTTTTCCTTTATCCGTGTTACTGTCCCAAACTGGTTTTTTTCTGATGGAAATTTGTGATATTTATTCTTATTAGTGCCCATGGCGTTGCATCGAAGTTGATACGACGTTGCATACACTTTGTGTGCCAACCAAAGGGTGTGTTTTTTTTCAATGTGTTCATTTAACGGACTTCAAAGTCCCAGATCCCAAGTTCTTAACCCCGAATTTCGGGAATAGTTTTGTCCTATTTTTTGGCGTATGTAAAGAAATTTCACTTCTGCTCGCCAGCCTCGCTGAGGAAAACATATATATGCGACCTATAACTTTTAATTTAAATGCTTCGCCTGAAAAGAAGAAGAAGAAGAAGAAGAAGAAGAAGAAGAAGAAGAAGAAGAAGAAGAATTTCTAAAATGGATTCTTCCAACATAAGATTTGGACGTCTTGTATCAAACTCATTAATGACAAACGGAATTAACCCAGATGAGACGATTCATAATGTGCCCATCCCATCCGGATTGACTCTACAATACCGGCGGGGTTAAGGGTGTATTGTACAGTGAAAAGTCCGATAAACGTAAGACTAAGAAAAAATCTTCTTTTAAGGCATATTTAAAAAGTTTCAGTTTTACTGTCTTTGTGTTTTCAAAACCCAGTGTCCGAGACTAGTAAGAGGCCATCTTTGGGACTATTCAAAAGTGGTCTTAAGACCACTTTTGAACAGTCCCAAATATAGGAATTTTACTGTATTATTTTGTGTGTGTATGTTTTTTTTTTTGTTTTTTTTTTTTGTTTGTTTGGTTTGAGGTTTAACGTCCCCGTCAACACTGTAAACATTTTGGAGACGTTGCTTCCAATTTTGTGGGGTTTTTGCCCGACATTGAGATGAAATGACATCTCGAGCCCTGCTACCCAATGAAACCAACAGGGTTTATAAACATGGGCGGGCAGACTCGCACCGCTTTGCCTGGGCAGGCTTAGATCCTCTAAGCAGTTTACCAGTACTCGTGTGCGGGTCGGTTTCAGCTCTGCGTGGAAGCATCAAGCAGCCCATCTATTATTTCAAGTCTCGATGGGCGGGGGCCGGCTGTATTATTGACCCACAGCCTGTTATATATCAAATATAACAACTATTTTATCTTGCTAATCTTTGTATTTGAGTAAGAAATTGAAACTGGGTGGTATGTATCGGATATATGGGGACTTACGATCTATGTTTGGAGTATAAATAGGAGAACCTAAAATGCTATCCCTGGGGCTAAAATATTTTATTCTAAAACGTGCTACGATTGACATCCTAATCATAAGAACATGTTCGCGACATGTACGTCCTTCTAAGCTCAAATTTGCGCGAGGGAAAAGTGAGGGGTGACCGGGTAAAATAGGCCCATGACTTCTGTTCCATCACAGAGATAGTGAGTACAGGTGAGACCCCCCCACACACACACACACACACAAACACCACCACCACCCACCACCCCAAATGACCCACCACCCCAAATGAACTGGCTGATGAGGGGTTATTAATATGTCAAGGAGCAGTGTATTTTTTGTTGTTGTTTTTTGTTGTTGTTAAAATTAAAACTCATAGCCGGTGAGACGCGATACGGGGAATGGCGGAGGCTGTTATGAGGTGTGTACGTTTGAGTTTTACGTCCCACCAACAGCTAAGGTCATACGAGAGATCGGTTTAAAGACTCATCCGAATGTCTTGAGAAGCCCGGGACAGAGCCCGCGACCTCTGGTATATGGGCGAGTTGCATAACCACTGCATTATGGAGACGTCTGTTGGATATTACTACTTATGCGTATGTATATCTTATATAGTATCTTGTATAGTACGTTACTTAAAAGTAGTCTCAGTACGCGCTAAAAATAGTGCTTCATGAAAATCACGTGAAACGGAAAAAAGGACAATACAAAAACAATTAGTTCATAGCTGTAAAAATGTTTTTGATGAAAAAAACAATATGATGATTTTTCTCATTTCTGCTGCAAGTAGCTCGTTAGAACTGTTTCATTGAGGCAGTTCTAACAAGCACCAACAATCTGTGAATGTGATGGTTCTAACGAGTACCAACAATCCATGATGTTGAACAAAAACAAGGAAAATAAAGTCTACCCCTGTGCCCCACAATTTTCTCTATATAAAGTGGGGTTTGCAAGGAGGTTTCATTTCACAACTGAAAATGAATGTTTGTGCCGAGTTTTCAATATATTCAAAGTATTAAGGAGAATTGATACACCTTCAGGGGAGGCAACTCCTGCAAAACTATTTTGTCTCTCATATCAAAAATAGGGGTCAACTCTTAAAGGAAAGAATTTGCTCCTAAGGAGCAAATTCTTTCCATTAAAGGTTGATCCCATTTTCAGTGGGACTGGGTTTATAGAAAAGCGAACAGGAAGTCCCGAAAGTTATCTCCCTTTAAAATGGCAGAAAAATCTGCCAGGTGTTCCCATTACCTTTAAATGCGATTTGTCAATGACAGACAGTTGCATCACCATTGACAACCTAGTTTCCGTTGCGAATAGGGTAACTCGGGGCAGGATATTTTTATCTTACCCTTAATATCTTAATCTCCTTTTAAGAGAGTGAAACATCTGGTATGCGAGAAAAAATAACTGCCTCATGTGTGTTCCCGCGTTCAGGTTCTGTGACCTTGACCGACATACAAAAACTGAACTGGGCATACATCCTTGAAGTTTGAAGGCAGAACTGACGATATCACAGTAATCAATTTGGTTGTTGTCACTGAATTATGAAGTATTTGATGAATGTTAGTGATAATTTACAATTTTTCATACTTTTGCCTTTTAACACAAATTGTTTTATATTTTGTTTTATGATAAATATGATCATAAGGGTGATATGTACAAGGTGTTTGATACATTTTCCATGAATATTAAGCGAATACTAAATTGATGTAGATCTAGGTAAGAAGGGTACTTATCGCTGGTAAACAGCGTAAGATTAGGCAAGCCTAAGCGCATGCGCAGTCTTGACACCACTTTCGATAAAAAATCGCCATACGCAAAATTCTGGCCCGCGCCCTCGGCGAGGCTTAAAGAAATAGATGGGCGGCATGATGCTTCCACGCAGAGCTGAAACCGACCGCACACGAGTACTGGTAAACCGCTTTGAGGCTCTAGGCCTGTCCAAGCAAAGCGGTGCGAGTTGGGTGGCAGGGCTTGAGAGGTCATTTCATCTCAATGTCGGATAAAAGTCGCACAAAATTGGAAGCAACGTCTCCAAAATGACCTATATAGTGTTGACGGGGACGTTAAACCTCAAATCAAACAAAACACGCAAAATAAGCATATCGTCAGAACCTTCGATATTCTCAGTCTCCCTTGACCACAGCTATTTATTATACATGCTATACGCAACTTTTCTCCGGCCCCGCCCATCGGGGCTTGAAGAAATAGTTTGGCTGCATGATGCTTCCACGCAGAGCTGAAACCGACCGCACACGAGTACTGGTAAACCGCATAGAGGCCCAGGCAAAGCGGTGCGAGTCGGCCCGTCCATGCTTATAAATCCTATTGGTTTCATTGGGTGGCAGGGCTTGAGATGTCATTTCATCTCAATGTCGGGTAAAAGTCCGACAAAATGAAATTGGAAGCAACGTCTCCAAAATGACCTATACAGTGTTGACGGGGACGTTAAACCTCAAATCAAACAAAATACGCAAAATACGCATATCGTCAGAACCTTCGATATTCACTACACTTTTCTTTATTCCCAGCGCCGTTACCGTAAGTACCGAAACATATAACACACCCACAGTCTCGTCAGGGCTGACATTAATGTGCTTCGTCCCGAGAAAACCTTTGTGTGTGTGTGTGTGTTGGGGGGGGGGGGGGGGGGGGGGTTGTGACCAGGTAAGACACAATCTAGCCTACTAAGCTGCACCGACTAAAGCAACACACTGCAAATTTTAGATAGAGAAACTAGAGGTACGAATATCAGAACGGCGAACACAAAGGTACTGATCAGACTGCGCATATGCGCCACCTGATCAGTACCTTTGTTGTTCGCAAATGCCATAAAACAGGTACGCAGAGTCTAATCTGTACCTTTGTTGTTCTCAAATACCATAAAACAGGTACGCACAGTCTAATCTGTACCTTTGTTGTTCTCAAATACCATAAAACAGGTACGCACAGTCTGATCAGTACCTTTGTTGTTCTCAAATACCATAAAACAGGTACGCACAGTCTGATCTGTACCTTTGTTGTTCTCAAATACCATAAAACAGGTACGTACAGTCTAATCAGTACCTTTGTTGTTCGCAAATGCCATAAAACAGGTACGCACAGTCTTATATGTACATTTGTTGTTCTCAAATACCATAAAACAGGTACGCACAGTCTGATCTGTACCTTTGTTGTTCTCAAATACCATAAAACATGTACGTACAGTCTAATCAGTACCTTTGTTTTTCGCAAATACCATAAAACAGGTACGCACAGTCTGATCTGTACCTTTGTTGTTCTCAAATACCATAAAACAGGTACGCACAGTCTTATCTGTACATTTGTTGTTCTCAAATACCATAAACAGGTACGTACAGTCTAATCTGTACCTTTGTTGTTCGCAAATGCCATAAAACAGGTACGCACAGTCTAATCAGTACCTTTGTTGTTCTCCAATACCATAAAACAGGTACGCACAGTCTGATCTGTACCTTTGTTGTTCGAAAATCCCATAAAACAGGTAAGCACAGTCTGATCTGTACCTTTGTTGTTCTCAAATACCATTAAACAGGTACGCACAGTCTAATCTGTACCTTTGTTGTTCTCAAATACCATAAAATAGGCACGCACAGTCTGATCTGTACCTTTGTTGTTCTCAAATACCATAGAACAGGTACGCACAGTCTAATCTGTAAATACCATAAAACAGGTACGCATAGTGTGATCTGTACCTTTGTTGTTCTCAAATACCATAAAACAGCTACGCACAGTGTGATCTGTACCTTTGTTGTTCTCAAATACCATAAAACAGGTACGCACTGTGTGATCTGTACCTTTGTTGTTCTCAAATACCATAAAACAGGTACGCACAGTCTCATCTGTGCCTTTGTTGTTCTCAAATACCATAAAACATATACGTACAATCTGATCTGTACCTTTGTTGTTCTCAAATACCATAAAACATATACATACAATCTGATCTGTACCTTTGTTGTTCTCAAATACCATAAAACATATTCGTACAGTCTGATCTGTACCTTTGTTGTTCTCAAATACCATAAAACAGGTACGCACAGTCGGATCTGTGCCTTTGTTGTTCTCAAATATCATAAAACAGGTACGCACAGTCGGATCTGTGCCTTTGTTGTTCTCTAATACCATAAACATATACGTACAATCTGATCTGTACCTGTGCTGTTCGCAAACAGGTGCGCACAGTCTGATCTGTATGGTCCCTTGATTGTTGCTAAACCAGAACAAAATTCAACCGTTTTCAATAAACTCTTACCCGTTCCGAAATATACGACGCGATCAGCGACAGGCACATATATGTGCCCTGTAACCGCTTCCCAGGAAAAGTTTTGTTAAGTAAACTGACCGGCTCGATATGACCTAATGTTGATAAGGCCATATAACTCCAAGCAAACAAAGAAACTAACAACAACAATATTATTATACTAATGTTAAAACTACTACCACCACTAATAATAATAATTCACGAAATAATAATAATAATGACAATTTGCAAAGCGCTCTTTTGTCTGGGCATTAACAGATTAACTTTTCGGACGAGGTGCTTATGTGACAGTTGTATCTGTGTGTGGCGATGGTCTTGGAATATGATAGACTCCTTACTTATTTCAAATCCGTTATATCGCGTTAACCCTTGAATCCCCGATGTCTGAAGTGGACCCTTCCAACTTAGCCACAGATGACAGCCAGTATAGATCCTGATAAGAAGGATCATTATGTGCCGTTTCATCTGAATCTACACTGCTTCAATAGACATCTGGGTCAGTCTTCGTGAATGAAAAGGCTGCTCAAATGATTAATAAAAATAATTGTGTTTGTTTAACTCCCTAATATAGTGCAACGTGTGAATACACTATTACCGAAATCTCACCACCCAACGGTCAGTTACAATCAGACAGTCGGGTACCCTGCCCTTAATAGTAAAAGTGTTGCATAACGCAGAGATGGCTGTCCGGAGATAAAAGAGAAATAACAATGATACCCGACTAAACTATTCGTAATACATCGGCTATATCCGTTCAACTTTGTTGCCACGATACGTGATGACACTGGCCAGAAAATCCCTTGTAAAGATAATTAATCTTTCTAGATGACCGCCTTGTTCCCAGGCTTTGAGCTTATTATGGAATTTCGAACTTGTCAAAATAAACAGAAGATTGGAAGAGAAGTGTCCGAATCCTTAACCCTTTTTGTACCAAATGGAATCTTCCACCTTGTATATGGCAGGAGTCCATTTCAAAATTGTGTTTTCTTTAAGATTTATTTGGAAATTAGCTGAACTTTTTACAACTAGTGCAGGCTCTGATCAGACGTCGCGTTTTGCGGCGTCTGATCTGGGCCTGCCTTGTTTGCCAAGGTGTCCCTTTAAGGGTTTCTGGTACCGAATGGGTTAATAGCCTGATAGCAATTCATTCTTCATCCCAATCGACTCAAATCCGATTGTATTAAAGGGACTGTCACGAAAAATACGGCCCGTTCTCACGGCATCCTTCGGTCTCACGTGAGTATGAAATGAAGGTCCGTGATTAATATGGCTATGACTCGATAATTTCGCTTTCTAAAATTTATTCGACATTGCGATCTGTAGACATTCGTCAGGCTGACTATAGAGCGACTAAACTCCCTCTAGTATCACGTTTGTCGTGCATGTCCCTCATCATCCCGCTCAAGGTTCGAGAGCTGAATTTCAGAAGCAGAAGATTCAGGTCTGCCAAGTGAAAGAGGGTAAACCAAAGATGGAAGGTAGGCTTGCAAATCGAACAAACTGTTGCCTAGAGCCAAAGAAAATTTTGCTTTTGTCTTGATTAAGGAACCACGTTGTTCGATAAACCTAATCATTTTAACCCTGGAATCTTCCTCAGGAATCCATTCCAATATTTAGGGGTGTCAGGTTGTGTTTTCTTCAAAGTGTATTTGGAACTGGCTAAAAGTTTGGCAAACAGTGTAGGCCCTGATGGAAGCCGCGTTTTTCTGCGTGTGATCTGGGCCTGCACTGCTTGCCAACTACCCATTTTGGGCTTTCCGGTACAAAATGGGCTTGAATGCAAAATTAGAATAAGAATAAGCATTCTACGTGATAGTCGGCAAACGATCATTAAAAACATCCATTTTTTTTTCGGAAATGATACCCAATTAGACTTTCTCACAAACATCGTAAAGAACACTTTCTCTTGCAGATCACGTGTTCCGAGTCTGCAACCCAATACATTACGATAACTCACCCGTGCGACATAGTGCATTTTCTTATCTCCAAAATGGCTACTTTTCTGGTGAAAATCCGTGATATTTTTCTTATTTATACTGCAAACATAGGTTGTGGGTGCTCGTTGAGGCGGTTCTAACGAGTACCCACAACCTATCTTTTGGAGCAGAAATAAGGAAAATAATGTTTACCCCCCTAAACCCCAGTTTTCTCTATATAAAGTGGGGTTTAAGGGGTGTTCATTTCACGGACTTGTTCACGTGATGATTTGGAAGATTCAAAAGAGCTTCCATAACTGGTGGCTGTGTGAATCGAACAGTCAGAAGACAGGCGAGAGAAAGTTTATGATTTCAGAAAGTGTAAAACGAACGATTAGCAGAACTTCCAGTTTTCAATCTGAAATAATAAAAAAAAAATTCTAGGATATGAAAGACACAATTTTATTGCACTGGAATGTTATCGTAATGTATTAATATATTATTATCTCTTTGCTTATTGGAAAGCTCATGTATGTTACAACGAAGTTTTGTGATGCTGTTTATTTGTTTGTTTGTTTCCTTGACTTGGCACTTATGAGTCAATTGCTTGCTTTTGATTTATATTGCTTTCCAGAGCAACATTCTGTTTGTTCAAGTGAGCATAAGACTGATCCTTTTATTTATTTATTTATTTATTTATTTATTTATTTATTTATTTATTTATTTATTTATTTATTTATTTATTAGCCTCAACTAATGGGACACGTGGAGAAGCTGAGATATAAACACCACCCATCTCTTGTGTTTGAGATTCTTTTTTTTTGGGGGGGGGGGGGGGTGGGGGCTTTGTCTGAATGGATCAGAAGTATAAAATAGCGACTGCCCCTTTAATAAAGAGCGAATTTGACTGCAATCATGCTTCCATAGACTATCCGGTAGCGATGAAAGGCCAAGATACCTTACTATTTCCCAGACTTTTAGTTTATTTCCACTATCAGTAAAGTCGGGAATGATGTTAATTGCAATCAGTAGGAAATTGATATAACAACTAGATACTTCGAAATTTATGGAATTTCTTTTGTTTCAGTAAGGTATAAGAGAATAAAATAGGCATTCAGCCATGTTCTCCAGATCTCCAACATTTTACTTAATTTTCCTGACTTTCTTTGTACGGTTTCCAAAATGCTAGGACGGAAGTGGGTGGGGATAAATTTGCCTCTTTGACTGCCTATACCCCTAATACTGTAAAATTCCTATATTAAGAAGATTGTTCAACTTATAGCCCCGGGGCCAAACATAACCCGCACATGCGCCCACGTTTTATGTAGACTTATATAGGGTAAACATGTAACTTCGTCAAGTGGACCTCTACCAAGAGTGTTCAACTTACAACCCTGGGCCAAAAATGGTACCATCGCGGGGTCCATTTGTTTTACATATACGTGTATTTATATAGGAAAAACCTTAGAAAATCCGCTCTTATGCTCCTGTCTTTGATATTTAGTACATGGCTGTGGTCTTCTTTGTTTGTTTGAACTGAGGTTTGTCGTCCCCGTCAACACTACTCATTTTTGGATACGTTGCTTCAAATTTTACGTTACTAGAACTGCAGAACGAATTCAATAAACTCGCATCTGGTGGCAATCATGTTTTACTTCTTGGAGACTTTAACTCGAGAACTTCCGATTATGATGATTTTGTGCGAACTGACGAATTTATATGCGATGCGTTTGGAAATGATGATCTAAACAGAGAAAATATAAATATTATTCGCTGTTTTGACACATCAAATATTCCATTAAAAAGAAAAAGTTCGGACAAAAATTTAAATGCGTACGGCTATCAGATGCTGGAATTTTGTAAAAATAACAACATGTTTATATTAAATGGAAGGCTTGGTATAGATGCTATTGCACCCAGATTGACATGCAAAAATAGTAGCACCGTTGATTATATTCTGTCGTCGGCTTTTAATTTTGAATTTCTAACATCGTTTAGCATTTCAGCCTTTGATCATTTGTTCTCCGATGCACATTGCCCATTGTCAGTTGAAATTAAAATTAAAGATATCAAGCCTGTAAAAATTGATGAACCTAATATGCGCGATAAACACCCACCAGATGTGAAACTGTGGGATGACAGCAAAAGTATTTTGTTCAGTGAAAACCTGGACTCTGATGAAATACAGAAAATTAATTATTTTTTAGATGAAATTCTTACCAAAGCCGAGGTTGGAACCAAAGACATAAATTCTGCCGTAAATATGATAGAGAACTTATTTGTTAATACAGCAAAGTCCTCATTTGGCTTTAAGAAAGTAAAAAAGAGTCCGAAGAGGTCACAAAAATATTCTTATAAAAAGTGGTTCAACCAGGAATGCCGACAAGCGCGTAACAAATATCATAATGTAAGAAAACAATACAATAAGTGTAAAACAGCACACTTTAAAAATCGCCTCAAAATGGTCAGTAAAGAGTATAAAAACATAATTTCTAAGAATGTCCGAAGATTTAAAAATCAAAGAATAGACCAACTTAGAAATTTAAAGTCAACAAAGCCAAAAGATTTCTGGAAATTAATAAATACACAAAACAAAAAAGACAACACAATAGCACCGCTTGAGGACCTGTATACATATTTCAAATCTTTAAACGAGGACGATTGCTTCGAAAATGCTGATAACGAGCTTGAATTGAATGAACTCGGGTCGCGAAATACAAATGAAAATGAGGTATTAAACAAGCCAGTCTCAGACGATGAAATCATATCGGCTGTCAAAACTTTGAAAAATAATAAAAGTCATGGTCTCGACTGTGTTTTAAATGAACACTTAAAGGCTTCAATTCATGTCATGCTGCCTGTATACACGAAACTCTTCAATTTTTGATTCAGGACTAGTTCCAGAAAGCTGGACAGTTGGAAACATCCTACCAGTCTATAAGAATAAGGGAAATTCAAAGCTGCCGGAAAATTACAGACCTATTACATTGCTGAGCTGTTTCGGTAAACTGTTTACCTCTATTCTGAATAACAGGCTAAACCATTATCTTGAGGATAATGATATCATAAATACTTGCCAAGCGGGGTTCCGTAGGGGGGTTTCGACAGCTGATAATTTATTTTTAATACAAAGTTTGATTGATATCTCAAAAGCCAACAAAAATAAATTATTTTGTGCGTTTATTGATTTTCAACAAGCCTTTGACAAAGTCTGGAGAGGTGGTTTATGGAGAAAACTTTTGAAAACAAATATTGATGGCAAATGTCTCTCCTTTATTAAAAATATGTACAATAATATAAAATCAAGAATTAGTACGTCTGAAGGGAGCTCGGCTTTTTTCCCATGCCAGTCGGGCGTAAGACAAGGGGAGAACCTTTCACCATTGATGTTCTCAATCTATTTAAATGATTTGGAACTTTATTTGCGCACGCACGGTGCAGCGGGAATACTCTGTGAAACCCCACAAAATGAAAATAGTTCAATCTGGCTTAAACTATTCATTTTGCTTTTCGCTGACGACACGGTACTCTTTGGTAAATCCAAAGAGGACCTCCAACATACACTAGACATCTTTGGAAATTACTGCGACGACTGGAAACTTACAGTTAACACGTCCAAAACAAAGGTGTTGGTCTTTTCAAGAAGCAGATGTTCTAGTCTCAACTTTTATTTCAAAGGTCAGGAACTAGAAATAGTAAACGACTATAAATATTTAGGGATCCTGTTATCCCATAATGGCTCTTTTGCAAAGGCTAAAAAGTATATCGCCGAACAAGCTAACGTTGCCCTTTTTTCGTTGCAACGTAAGATTCGAACTCTTGACCTCCCATTAGACATGCAAATATTTCTCTTTAATAAAGCCATAAAACCAATACTGCTATACGGATGCGAGATCTGGGGCTTTGGGAATTTAGATGTAATCGAAAGAGTGCAGCTCAAGTTTTTTAAACAAATTCTAAATTTGAAAAAGTCAACTCCTTCTTTTATGGTGTATGGAGAATTAGGTACATTTCCACTTTCTATCGACATACAAAGCAGAATTGAGTCCTTCTGGACTAAAGTAAGTGATGTGAATGCCAAAAATGATATAGCAGCATCAATATATCATATTGTCTATTGTTTAAATAAAAACGGAACATGCAAGTCGAAATGGCTAAGTCACATAAATCAAATAGTATGTTCAAACGGATTTAAAAACGTTTGGGATTCTCCCACCCAGATAAATTCCAAATGGTTTATAAAAGCGTTTAATCAAAAGCTCAAAGACCAATACCTCCAAAACTGGAATTCGTTGGTAGACAAGTCTTCAAGTAGTATAAATTATCGAATTTTTAAAGATAAATTCGAAATGAATACATATTTCTCTGTTCTGTCGAACAGGCAATGTCGCATTTTGACTTCTTATCGGACAAGAAACCACCGCCTTCCTGTTGAGACTGGGCGATGGAATAGCACACCGTTAAATGAGAGAATCTGCAGGCTTTGTACCGACGACGTTGGCGACGAGTACCATTATATTTTGAAGTGTAAATTTTTTGAAGATCAGCGATATAAATACATTAGGCCTTATTACATAAGAAATCCAAATATACTGAAATTCAGCACTTTAATGAACGAAACAAATGTGATGGAATTAAGAAAATTATGCAAATTTATTGATATCATAAAAAAAGAAACGCACCAGTAAACGCTATTAATATTTTTTGAAATATTTGCAGTGTGCATTATGAGAACAAGAATCTGGCTGTGCTAGCATTAGCATCTAAACCGCTTCATGAAACTTTATATTTTGCCCTCGACGTTAATTCCACGTTACACGTCGAGGTTTAGTCTACCTCACAGGTTGTACTGTTATAATTTATGATGCCATATATCCGCCTAGACTATAACGAACCTGTGAAGGAAGGCGTAGCGGTGATATAGTGGTATTAGATATGGCCAAAAAAATTTAATGCGTACAATGGTGTTTCGAAGTCTCGAACATCTTTGGGACCATACAAATTTGTCCGAAACAGGGACAGTTAGAGCCCCTGAGGGTTATTCGTAGTGGCATAGGGGTTATATAAAATAAAGGCATGCTGTGTGTACTCATTAGAATCGCCTCATCGAGAAGAATTTAATGGGTATACCCAACAAACCTTTCATAAATAAATATCTTAACAATATCTTATCAGGTCCTACGGAAAGAATTCCACAGGGGCTCAAGGGCGGGTTAGAACCAGCTATGGTAAGCGGGCCATCGGTTTAGAGCCATTGAATTTTCACTGTACGTATATGCGGAGACTCTTGTGTCCAAATCTCGATTGTCATCGAGTCACTGATATGTATACCATGTTATAATATTAACCCTCATGTTGTTATATTGATGTATAACCTGAGTATTAAATAAACTTGAAACTTGAAACTTGAAACGTTACAGACTGCCCATATATGTTTGGAACACTGGCAAACAGTGTAGATCAAGATCAGACGCCGCGATCTGGGTCTACAGAGTTTGCTTAAAGTTTATGACAGTAAAATTCTTGTATGAAGGACCACCTTTGGGACTGTTCAAAAGTGGTCTTTAAGACCACTTTTGAACAGTCCCAAAGGAGGTCTCTTCTTTTGAGATACTTGGTGTAGAAAACACAAAGAAAGAATAACTGAAACCTTCTCAATAAGTTTCCAAAAGCAGGTTTAATCTTGATTTTAGGTGGTCTTAATAGCGAATTTTACTGTATTTTCTAGACTTAAAGCCTGACGTCAAAAGCTATCGGTGGGAAGATTCTATTTATGAGACAATATTTCTCGATTTTTGGGGGTACATCTTACTCACCCACACGTATGGAATGGTCTCAGACGTGAATGTCTTTTCCATGCAGGTGGGTGAGTAAGATCGAAATCTGAAAAGCAACGTGTGATGCGTAAGATCTGGGAAGATACTATATAGTGGTAGCTACGTTTCACGAGTACACATGAAAATTCATCGCATTTTTTCTCACACTTTTTTGATCCGCGGAGGGTCAATGTTGATTAAATATTAATTTTCTGACTGGGTTCATGGATGCATCAGATAACTTGTAAATATTCAATAAATCTGGGTGTCATGACATGATAGCAGGTGAAACGAGGTCAGGACAGCTTGATATTACAATGATAATATCTAAACAAATTTCTAACTTTTTGTTTTGTCCCTTTGAACTCTTTATTTCCATATATACACTGTCTGCTCTCTGATTTAGTGGTTTCTCCACATACCTGAACTTTTTACAGTTCTTGTTTGAGGTCAACACTAACCGCCACCAAGTTAGTAGGTTATTTTGACCATGTTGCAACTTTTATGTTACAGAATGATTAACCCTTCTCTTGCTGAATATTCAGTTAAACCAAACCCATTTCTGATTTTGAACCAATCAGATTACTTGATGTAATTTATTTCTACAAATTCATAAATTAAATGTCAAACAGAAGCCATCTGATCTGGATCTACACTGTTTCCAAAGATAGGGTTGTCGTGAACAGCAGGATAAGAGTTAATAACTAATGCAAAATTCAATTCAATACCAACCAAGATCCTACAGGAAACAATCGCCATAATATTCGGGCGAAACATTGAGCTTTAGGGAAATGGAAATGTATATAAGGGGAGTAGGTTTCTAACGAACACATCCTTGACTATTTTCTGCACATATTAAGTCCCTTATCTGGCAGCCAAATCAATGAAAAATCCCTTGCCAATACAGTAAAATTCCTATATTAAGACCACCTTTGGCTGTTCTTTTGAACAGTTCCAAAGGTGGTCCCTGACCAGAGGACATTGAGTACATGAAATTTGAAGAAAGAATAACTGCACCCTTCTAAACAAGCTTTTTGAAGCAGAATTAGTCTTAATTTTAGGTGGTCTTAATAGAGGAATTTCACTGTATTTGTAATTATTATTATTATTATTTTTTTTTTTTTTTTTTTTTGGTTTTGGTTTTACGGCCCTTTCAAGATTATTTCACTCATATCGAGCCGATCGTTAATCAGAGGTGGGCGAAAACCGGAGTACCCGGAGAAAAACCACCCGACCTTCCGTTGCAGAACTTGGCGTCTCACACGTGACCCGAGCGAGGCTTCAGTGCAGCAGCAGCAATAACAACAAAATCCCATAAGCGCTTCCACGACCAAGAGCAGATACCAGAAGTAGCCTGTATTGAAAATTCGCTATTTAGACCAGCTAAAATGAAAACTTAATTCTTCTTTTAGAAATAGACTTGTTTGTTTGCTTGAGTTTAGATTTTCCCCGTCAACAGTATTTAGGTCATTTTGTTGTCGCTGCTTCCGATTTTGTGGGACTTTTACCCGACTTTGAGATGAAATGACATATCAAGCTCTACCGCCCTTGGAAACCGCATCAGTTTTACTGGGCAGGCTTCGACCTAAGCGGTTTACCAGTTCTCAAGTTCGGTCGGTTTTAGCTCTGCGCGGAAGCACCATGCAGCCTAATCTATTTCCCCAAGCCTCGATGGGCGGGAGCGATTAGATACTAACTTAAAATTTGTTTTATTTATTTATTTATTTATCTATTTATTTTCTTCACCAATTATCCTCTAGTACGAGACCACCTTTGGGACTGTTCAAAAGTGGTCTTAAAGGCCATTTTTGAACAGTCCCAAAGATGGTCTTATTGGAGGAATTACTCCGTAATCTGGATTTTTACTGCCCACACGGGACAACAAACTGTTTCTGTACAAAAAAAAACAAAGCAAAACAGTGGTTAAAACAGAGGTAATCAACTCTATAGTAGACGCCAAGTTCTGCAACGGAAGGTCAAGTGGTTTTTCTCCGGGTACTCCGGTTTTCGTCCACCTCTGATTAACGGTCGGCTCGTTATGAGTGAAATAATCTTGTAAGGGCCGTAAAACCAAAGTAAAAAAAAAGCCCACACGGGACAACAAACCGTTTCTGTACAAAAAACACACACAAAAAACAGTGGTTAAACGGAGGTCATCATCTTTAGAGTAGGTCTTAATAACAACGCGTATGAAAATACCTACATATATACATAAGTCAAAAATGTTTGAACATTGCTTTTATAGACAGGCGGTGCGTTCGAAATCATTACGGGCAACACATAAAGCCGGATCTGTCATCGATAGACCACCAGCCTATAAAACTTATTTGACGAATGGGCCGAAAAGCATTCCGACCCAGTTCAAGTAAGGACAATAATCAAATAAATGCAGATCTAATCAGGTTGAGGTTTGGGCTACAACAGTTTGTCGTGAGGACAGCCGAGTTCACAACTAAGCCTGGGTTCGATTAAATCTTCCAACAGACTTGAGAAACAGCTTCCTGCGTTTTGCAAGGAGTTGGGGTAACATTTTCAACTACCTATTTGCTTCCTTGCATACGTCATTCTAAAGAGCAGGCACCTTCTGAAAGGGACAAAAGATCTGCTACGCATAGCGCAGCGGTATCTTGCGTCACAGGGGCTTACAGGGGCAAGGCCTGATATGCTTGCTGCAGGTATGGGTAGGGTGGGGATGTTGTTATTTCTTCTCTTTCTACACTTCCTTTTATTTTCCCCTTTCTACCCAGTGTCTCACTTTTGGGAGACTCACAGCAAAATCAATCAATCAGTGAATAACGCAGCAACTGCTGTGGTTTGTCCTAAATGTGACTACATATGACTTCTTAAACAGTAAATAACTGCAGGAGGATTGTCAACAATGTGGTAGTTCGACCTCACATAAAGAAAAAAAAAATGGAAGACTATATATTTGTCCTATTTTCTTAGGGCATATTACTTGCACAGTCAACCTCAAAAATGACAGTTCAAAATCATGATTAAGCCGCTTCAAGCAAAAATTGATCCCCGATATTGTGCCCCCAGTGATGGCTCTGATTAGGTCCGCGCAGGCTGATCAGAGCCATCGCTGTGCGCTACATGAATGCGGAGAGCTGTGTACTAACCAAATCCCAGGCCGCACTGGGTCCTGTCCAAAGAACTCTTTCGTTAGTTGCGATTTAATATTTACATGCGGAGGAGGGTCATCAAATTGACTGACTCATCTCAGCATTCGCCAGAGATATGCGCCACCAGCCAAGATTCTCAGCAGACCTTGCACAACATTGTTTTTGAAATGCATTGCCGTTATCATCTCTGAAGTAGGTTTTGTGTGTGTGTGTGTGTGTGTGTGTGTGTGTGTGTGTGTGTGTGTGGAGGGGGTGGTTAAACTGATGGGATTTTGCTATAGTGACAATAAAACCGCTGTGCGCACCGCGAGCAGGTTCTATTATTACGATCGCCGTAAGAAGTTTTCAGTGGGTAGATTTCCAGGCTTTGTTCCAATCTTACCTCCTCTAGCCTTTATACTATTGTCGTATAGTGGTTAAGCTACTGGCCTTACAATCCAGGGATCGTACGATCGATTCGGGGAATCTCCAAACCATTGGATGAGTGTTAAAACCGAGGTCCAGTCTCCGTATGACCTTAGCTAATGGTGAGACGAAAATACTATTATCAACCTATCTGTGGACAGATACGCCCTTGGGCATCCCAAACAGTCGCAATCGTCGTCCAAAACGAGACTGGCACCCCCGGATGCACACAAACAGGCCGGTCAACTAGGGCAAATTCCGCGGTTTTGTATATTGTCATGATATGAGGAAATGATGATATAAACGAGAAGTGAATGTCATCTTATTAGTGTATTACCGTCGATCATTGATCAAGTTGAAATTATCAAGCAACTGATCCGAAAAATAATACAAATGTTATCATCTTATATCTCTATGTTTTTATGTCAAGTATTTGATAAAAATGTCAAATGCACTTTTTAATAACTTAATTTTTGTTCTCTATTTCATCTACTTTGACGCTTTGGTGCAGGAGCGCTTTGGTGCAGTGGTAGCGCATCGGATTTATGATTAAGAGGTTGCGGGTTCGAGCCTCACGCTGACCAAAGTGTTGTGCCCTTGAGCAAGGCGCTTCATCCACATTGCTTAAAAAAGTACTGGTTACCGACCAGGAAATCCTGCTCGTAGTGAGTAGCAGTAATAGGAGAAAAAAAAAAGAAAATGAAAAGCCGAACACTGCTAGAAGTAGAAACACTGTAGCCTACGTACTTTCAAAAATCCTTTGGATAAACATGTATTCAGCTTAACAGGTACTTGTGCAACAGTGTAGATCGAGATGAGATTGCTCATAATAAGCCATCTCATCTACACTGTGAATTCTAAATTAAACTAATTTTGCAGTGACAGAGCTAGATAGTATGAGTCCATTGAAGAGGCCAAGGTGGTGAAAGTATCAAAATCACAGAAAACTGAAATAAATTACAAAGACACTTTATTAATGCCACCTTTGGTCTTTAAGACCACTTTTGAACAGCACCAAAGGCGGTCTCTGACCAGAGGACACTGTATGCTGAAACCACAAAGAAAGAATAACTGCACCCTACTAAATAATCTTTTTAAAGCAGAATAAGTCTTAATTTTAGGTGGTCTTAACAGCGGAATTTCCCTGCACATAGGTACAAATGAGACAGGATCTGACGTTAACCCTTATCTTGCTGAATATTCATTTAAGCCACACCCATTTCTGTCTATCAACCAATCAAATTACTTAATGTAATTTATTGCTACAAATTCATAAACTGAATGCCAAACAGTGTAGACCCTGATCAGATGGCCATCTGATCTGGATCTACACTGTTTCCATAGATAGGGGTTGTCGTAAACAGCAAGATAAGGGTTAAGCATAGTGCTGATATGCAAGTCATTACCTGATAGGTTGGTTGTTTCCTAGTGTAGGGTGGGGAAATGCTCATGGATCGGTAGTTTAACACTAGCTTCTAATGAGTACCCACAACATAACGAAAACACGCCTATACAAATTCATTGTAAATTTTATCGCCGGAAAAGGGGAAATTTTAAGATGAAAAATTGTGATATTTTCTTATTTCTGCTCAAAATATAGATTGTGGGTGCACGTTAGAGCCGCCTCACCGAGCCGGCTCTAACGAGTACCCACAATCTATATTTTAGAGCAGAAATAAGAAAAATAAGGTTTACCCCTACAAACCCCAGTTTTATTATATAATATTTGGGGTTTCAGGTTATTTCCCGGCCCCCGCCCATAGGGGCTTGAAGAAATATATGGGCTGCATGATGCTTCCACGCAGAGCTGAATCCGGCCCGCACACTAGTACTGGTAAACCGATTAGAGGATCTAAGCCTGTCCAGGAACCGCGGTGCGAGGCGGACCGTCCATAATATTAAACCCTATTGGTTTCATTGGGCGACAGGGCTTGAGATGTCATTTCATCTCAATGTCGGGTAAAAGTCCCACAAAATTGGAAGCAACGTCTCCAAAATGACCTTTACAGTGTTGACGGGGACGTTAAACCTCAAATCAAACAAACAAACAAATTGGGGTTTCAGGGGGGGGGGGGTCAAAATTATATAGGCATGTTTTCGTGATGCATAGGTTTATATGGAGAAATAAGGAAAACTATACCTATACTTCAGTTATCAAAAAAAAAAAAAAAAAACGGAACCACCTCTTATCAGGAGATAAGTCAGTGTGACACTTTTTTATCGTACCATTTTGTGGTCTTATTGCCATGACGTTTTGTTTGCTTTTCTGAGTTCCTCCAAAAAATGGAGTCTATTATTTTCTTCTTTTTTTTTAATCAGAAAAATGAACCAAACTAGTCTTGATCTCCGTTTGCTGTCTTCAAAAGAGGGTGGACTGGAGGGGGGGGGTCTAATTTCCAAGAAATATTTCGACTGCGAGAAGCCAATTTCATCCTCTAAAAATACCGCCTGCAGATGGAGGCAAACATTTTTGACAAACTTCTTAAAATATCAAAATTAGAAGCCCGCACTTCCCGCCAAAATCCCAGGCCAAGTCGTCAAATTCCTCATTAAAACATGACCGATATGATATTTATGCCATGATAATTCAACATACAGTTACCCAGGACCCGATTAACCCCAAATTTTATTCCCTTTATCAGAAAACTTTGACCATCAGATCGAAACCCGATCTCAACTTGTGCATCCTGATAACTATTAAGGTGAAGTCGCGCATAAAACATGGATTACGGTACCCGCTAATCGCCGGTACGTGATCCCCACTGAATGTTGGGGACATAAAATTAAGGTGTTTTTCCATACTGATGTAACTTGCCCTTTATAACCCTCACCCCGTGTTACCCTTTAAGGGCACTAAGGCTACTGGAGTTTATACTAGCTTCAACGAAGGGATGAAAAACTGGACCCGAAATGTTGTCTGCCAGTGTCGTCTGCTGAATCTGTTACAAAGTTTTCAATCATATTTTTTTTGCATACAGGCAAACGGTGTGGTCCCAGATCAGACTGCTCCTAGAGGATCAGTCTGATTTGGGTCCACACTGTTTGCAAGAATGATTTTTTAAGTCCAGCAGATGATAAAGCAGACGGCAATTGTTGTGATTGGCATTTTATGGGTTAACATAGGAACATATATGAATAGCAACCCGTAAAAGAGACACAGAAAATAAGTGTAGCCCCAGATCAGATGCCACTTGCTGTGGCGTCTGATCAGGGGCTGCACTGTTTATTTGAAAAGCAGGATTTTGTACGACATAACAGAAAATTAAGCAAGTATTACACCCATGAATTTTGAACTAGCCTGTCCAATGTTATTTCCAGAAAGCGTCTGTACGTCATATCATATTGCATGCGTTGTAGCAAAGCCGTCTTTTTACGTTCTTGGGTGTATGTATATGACGTCGCGATTGACGCGAATGACATAAAGTATTTAGTTAGAATAACTTAAAAGGATTTAGTTAGACCTGCCCTCCGCAATTTTATGGAACGCCTCTTATCTCTGTCCTGCCTTTCTGTATAGTATATTTTCTAGACGACTGTATACTGGAATTCCGCTATATAGACCTTTTAAAGTTTCAGTTGTCTTTATGTTGTTGTTTTTCTTCACCTAGAGTGCTCTTGTAAGACCCCCTTTATAGCTGTTCAAAAGGTGGTCTTAAAGACGACTTTTGAATAGTCCCAAAGCTAGTCTTTTTATAGGACTTTTACTTTATTCCAATCGTCCACCGGAGTTTGATTCTTGTAGGCGAGTATTTCGGACCATTAGGAGATCACCTTGCCCTGATCATAGGCACCGGACCGTATCGGCAGTGATAGATGGATGATATTGGGCATATCGAGATTGTGTCGTAATTAGAAAATCATGTAATTAATAATTGAACCAGGTGTCTTCGAACGCATTAGCATGTTGTAACAAGCATTTGGTCCCCGCTACCACCACATCACCACCACGCACACACTAAATTGGAGATTGGGGTACGTGTGCCCACAATCTATATTTTGAGCAGAAATAAGAAAAAAAAGCATCAATTTTTCGTCTTAAAATTATGAAAATTTACAATAGGCATGTTTTCGTAATCAGAAGCTTTGAGCTGAGCGAGTGAGGAGCTGCTTCCAGCTATGGAACATAAGGAGGGAAAGGGGAAGCATATTCATAACCCTTTTGTCTCCGTAAAAATTAGGTTATACTTTGGTTATGAATTACCGCATCGCCCCCCCCCCCCCCACACACACACACACGCACACCCCCACCCCCACCCCCCAGGACTCCTCCCAAACGCTGACGAAATGCAATATGGCCTCTGAATAGTTGTATGTTGTGATACGCTAATTTTCGGGGGAAAAATGCGACACCGAGTCACATTTCGATGCATTGTAATTCATTACAAATCGTGTTGTAGATAAGAGTGCAACTGACAACTGTCACTCGGCATTTCCGTTCACCACCAGATGAAGTCTCACAGTTTTGAAGAGATCCCATGGAGCTCGGTCATCAGCGTGGTAGTCTAGACGGTAGGACTGACAGCACACTTCAATTTTGTTTCCAATCTTTTTTTCCATCGCTGTTTCCGATCCTTACTTGCCACTGACATAACGATGACACATCCGTGAGACATGGGGCATTTTTTCGTATCACAAAAAATAGACATTTTTCTCATGAAAATTTGTAATGTGATTGTTGTTTTCACTCCAAACATAGGTTGAGGGTGCTCGTTAGAACCGCCTCATTGAGGCGGTTCTAACGAGTACCCACAACCTATGTCTTGGAGAAGAAATAAAAAAAAAATATTTTGCATCCATAAACCTAGTTTTCTTTATATAAAGTGGGTTTAATGGGGTGTTCATTTCACGGTGTTGTTCACGTGATGCATATAACAGTATTGGTCATGGTCATATCCAATTACCAATACCTGTTTTGATTTTGTTTTATTTGTGTGTGTGTGTGTGTGTGTGCGTGTGTGTGGTGTGTGTGTGTGTGTGTGTGTGTGTGTGTGTGTGTGTGTGTGTGTGTGTGTGTGTGTGTGTGTGTGAATTCGGGTTTAACGTCGCTTTCAACAATTTTTCAGTCATATCACGACGGTGACTGGTTGCGACAGGGAGCTCAATGCTCACTTTTATAGTGCTGCCTCACTGAAGTATCATGTCCCAGATACATTACATGATACCACACCCAGTTACATTATCCTGACACTGGGTCGACCAGTCCTTGCTCTACCCCGTAAATCTGAGTGCCAAGCGAGGAGCAGCTAGTACCATTTTAACGACTTTGGTATGTCGCTGCCCGGGATCGAACCCGTGACCTCCCGTTCCCCGGAGCGGACACTCTACCAACTGAGCTATCGGGGCCGGTTTTGTTTTATTTACTATTACAATAATATCTGTATTTTAACCGTGTACCTACTGATCAGATGCCGCGTTCCGCGGCGTCTGATCAGTGGCCACGTTGTTTGCCAACGGTTCCTGTTATGAGAAAATTAACTATGCATATATGGGTTAGTTTATTCATGGGTGAAAGTTCCAGAAATCCCCAATTTTGAAGTCATAATTTCTAATAGTGAAACTTTGATTATTTTTTTTTCCTATAGTATGTAGGAGGAATAATCTACTGAATACTGTATTCAGCTACAATACTGAAACTTTTCACATATGTATATTACAGTGAATGGCAATTTTCCGGGTTGCTCAGATTTTATCGGTTCTATTTTCGGTCATATACTGCCAAATTCAATAACAAATCCGTCCGCTAGGATTTGTGTTAAGGTGGTGTCTTTCTTGTCTATAGAAGTAGCATTTTTCAGGGTTTTTTTCTTTCTTATAATGTTATTAATCAAATAATTTCGTATTGGCCCAGTTACAGGTCCGAGGTCTGCTGTATTGGCACGAGGCCGAAGGCCGAGGCCAATACAGCTGACCGAGGACCTGTAACTGGGACAATACGAAATTACTTGATTAATGACAATTTTATTAATTGACGCAATTAAAAACATAATTTATGGTTTTTGAATATTGGTTGACATTGTGTAATATAGAATGATCAATTAATATTTTTTTTATTACTAGTCCAAACATAGATTATGGGTGGTCGTTAGAATCGTATCAATGACGCGGCTCTTACCAGTACCCGCACCCTTGAGCAACATATTATACCCTGCAAGCCCCACCTTTCTCTATCTAAAGCAGGGTGCACAGGGGTGTTCATTACAAGGACTTGTTAACTTATTGCATGTATTATTGTCTTTTTCTAGTCTACACTGTCTTACAAATGCATTCTGTAATCTCTGGATATGCATTCCTGGTTTCAAATATGTGATTTTCATCCTTTGAAACCTATACTGTGGCCTAAACGGTACATTAAACTGACTGGGTGATGCTGGAAGAATGAAATTCTTATACAACCGACAGGGTTTCCATTTCTATCAGCCAATAAATGTTTGCTGTGGGTCAGGTAACGGTTAAGTCATGTATCTGTATAACTCTTTCCATATGGAAATCAGTCTTATTCTTTTATTTCACATTTTATGAACACATCAAATTCTACTTAATTAAAATAACACAGGGGAAAGTTTTCTCCCTGCCGCACTCCAGTGTTAATGTTAAATGCCGTAACGGGATCCCTTTTAATTGATGGGGATTATTGTCACTTTAGGGTGAAAGGACTGCAGGGGTTATATAATTGCCCCGGAGCTGACCCGTCACTTGGGTAACATCAATTCTGACTTTACCTTAGCTCCGTGTCGGTCAAATTTTATAAAGATATTAACTATCTGCATTGATTACCCATTCAGTACCAGAACTACAGAAACCCCTAAAGGGCTACCTCGGCAAACAGTGAAGGCCCTGATCAGACGCCGCAGAACGCGGCGTCTGATCAGGGCCTCCACTGTTTGCAAACATTTCAGACATTTTCCTAATACATTTTGAAGAAAACACAACCTGACACCCCTAAATCTTGAAATGAACTCCAGCTATATATAAGGAGGAAGATTCCATTTGGTGCAAAAAGGGTTAACAAAGGGGTGGAAAGAAACTTGAAAACCATGGATTGCTGAAGCTTCGTTGAAGAAAACCATAAAGCAACAAGTAATGTATTCATAAATTGTATAAGGGTCACGAGATATGGCAGTCCTGCAGACAACGTGGCAGGTCGGTGATTGAAAATTGATAAGAGTTTTGAAATAATCGTGGGTATCTGATATTAATTTGAATTTTGATATTAATGAGATAGGGACTGCGATGATCAAAATTATGATAGATTTGCAGCGGCTGAATTTCTGTCACATTTATGCCAGCTAGCACCTAACTGTTAGAAGAAATTTGAAAAGGATATGCATAAACTGGCAAAAAGCAAATTCAATAGCATAAACCATCTACATAATGCTTGTACTTTCTTGACTTTGAAGTTTTTTTTATGGTGAAAAGTTATCTTTTACTCATTTATGCTCCAATTATAGAATGTGGTTGCTCGTTAGAACCGCCTCAATTAAGCGGTTCTAACAAGTACCCACACTCAATAATTTGGAGCAAAACTTAGGAAAGTAATGTATACCCCTAACCTACAAACACCCAGTTTTCTCTGCACAATGTTAGATTTCATGGATATGCATGGTACAGTCTCGTCAAGTTGATGAGGACGTGGCATAAATTTTAGACGTTGTTAGAATGATCGTTTTTTTTTTTTTTTTGTTTTTTTGTTTTTTTTTTTTTGTTTTGTTTATTATTATTATTATTATTATTATTATTATTATTATTTACTCTTTTTACTCTTTTTTTTTCTTGCCAAAGGATATTCTCTCTATATATGGGTCTATGAAAGGACTCGGATGGTAAAACGAAAATATATTTGGCACCATAAACGTCAACGTGTCTAATTATGTTGTCACAAATATTGAACTAAAACAACTAAATAATAATATAGCCATCAAGAAAGTTTTATCTTTAGATCTCATTGCTAATAATGTTTTGCTAAAACAATTCTAAAAGCTACCCCATATTAATAAATATTCAAGTCGCCATAACTCTCTTTGATGTTTAACAAAAGAATATGGAAGTTGATATATAGGTTCATTTATCTTCCGTATCATGTAAGACAGTTGATGGGTTTACAACGTAGTAAATGTTTTAACATAAACTGGGTGGAGTGAGACAAGGGGCTGTTTCTTGAGGGCGATTGTTTACGATGCTCTAGGGTTTTACGTAACACTAAGTACAGTAAATTTTTCTATGTCAGGACCACCTTTGAGACTGTTCAAAAGTGGTCTCAAGAGACCACTTTTGAACAGTCTCAAAGGTGGTGTCTTACCAGAGGATTCTGGATGAAGAAAAAAATCGAAGAAAGAATAATTGTAACCTTTAAAAATATGCTTTTAAAGGCAGGATTAGTCTTAATCGTAGCTGGTGTTTGTAGCGGAATGTCGATATTCTGTATTCTGCAAGTTGTATCGGGTCATGCAATGAAGTTGCTGATTAAAGTTTAATCCGCTATGAACCCTAAAGCCTCACCACGAGCACCCAGATTCTATGTTTGAGGAGAAAATAAAAGCAACGCTGTGACAGCACTGATGGGTCTATTGTCTCTGAGTGAAGGCTACGAAAATAGTTCTGAGCTGCGGGAGGGCTTGAAAAGTCATTTCATCTCAATATCGGGTAAAAGTCCCACAAAATTGGAAGTAACGTCTCCATAATGACCTATACAGTGTTGACGGGGACGTTAGACCTCAAATGAAACAAATTACCATTGTCCAAGTACGTGAACTCAGTCCAGATTGTACAGACACCTGGGTTTCGTTTCATGATTTAATACTGAGGTTATATATCAAAATAACACCATGGGGGTGAACATTACACGTCGTAACGGACCTTCGTGACCTAGTAGGTCGAGCCTCGCTCGAATCACACGTGAGATGCCAATTTCTGCAAAGGAAGGTCAGGCTGTTTTTCTCCGGATACCCCAGTTTTCGTCCACCTCTGAGTAAAGATCGGCTCGAAATAAGTGAAATAATAATATAAACTTGAAAGGACCCACTTTTACACGTCGATCAAATGCTAGAGTCACATAGATATTAGCAGCAGCACTCGACCGTAAAATCTTGTATACCCCCGTAAACCCAAGTTTTCTTACGGTAACTTTGGGTCGATTGATAAGCGATAGACCCAAAAACTGTCGATCAAAATTTACATTCTTGTGTGTGTATGTGTGTGTGTGTGCGTGCGTGCGTGCGTGCGTGCGTGCGTTGCGTGCGTGCGTGCGTGCGTGCGGGTGTGTGTGTGTGTGTGTGTGTGTGTGAATACGGGTTTAACGTCGCTTTCAACAATTTTTCAGTCATATCACGACGGTGTCTGGTTGCGACAGGGAGCTCAATGCTCACTTTTATAGTGCTGCCTCACTGAAGTATCATGTCCCAGACACATTACATGATCCCACACCCAGTCACATTATCCTGACACTGGGTCGACCAGTCCTAGCTCTATCCCGTAAATCTGAGTGCCAAGCGAGGAGCAGCTTGTACCATTTTTAACGACTTTGGTATGTCGCGGCCCGGGATCGAACCCGTGACCTCCCGTTCCCCGGAGCGGACACTCTACCAACTGAGCTATCGGGGCCGGTAACATTCTTGTAATAATCCATCGTTAAACTCTGAGGCACAGGAACACCATGGTTCTATTTCAGAGCGGACTGCAGAGAAGGATGAAATATCGTATGGTTTCTAAAGACACGAAAGAAGTCATGGTGTTTCAATGATATTCCATCTCAACTGAACCTTTATCCTGCTTAACATCACGTGAACAAGTCCGTGAAATGAAGACCCCCTAAACCCCACTTTATATAGAGAAAAATGGGGTTTACGGGGGTATACATTATTTTTCTTATTTCTGCTCCAAGACATAGGTTGTGGAATAAGACGGTTCTAACGAGCACCCACAACCTATGTTTGCAGCATAAATAAGAAAAAATGTCACGGATTTAAGTTAAATAATTTAGCCGCACCTTTTCTGACAATCCACCAATCAAATAATTTGATACAATGTACTTGTACAATTCATAATCTACATGACAAACAGTGTAGATCCTGATCAGATGGCTACCTTCTGATCTGGCTCTTCCCTGTTTACAAAGGTAGGGGTTGTCGTGTTCAGCAGGATAAGGGTTACAGGGAGTGTCGGATACACCTACAGGAAACACACTATTTTCGAGAATGTTTTTGTCTGTATCAGAATCAGAATCAGAACTGTTTACTGGTGACACGTCCTTAGACAATCCTTCACCAGGACCTTCGACCGACAGAACTTGTCCCTAGACCTCACAACTTGTCAAGGGTGGGGAATCTAGAGAGTCAACTGCACCTTCTGCAGACAACAAGAGAGAAGAGGGGAGCTCGTCCCAATCTGAGATTGTCCTAGGGATAGATGTCAGTCCTAGTGCCAATTTTTTGAGGGCTAATGAATGTTTTTTCCGAAGTGTTGTCTTTGAAGGGGGAACGAGGTCACCCATGGGTCTGTACCTTGTCTATATGGGTCTACCCTTTCAGAATAGAACAGAACTTTATTACACAAAACCCAGCAGGCACACGTTGCTAGGGCAACGTCAAATCAGCGTCGGTGCGCCGGCGTAGATGTGACAGTGCATAACTGTAAACGTAATAACGATGTACCGATGTTAATGTGACGTCATAAATACTTCTTGTTCAGGCGGGTAGTCGCAACAGTTTTCTCCCTTCCAAAATGGCGGATATCTGGCTTGTAAATTGAATTTAGGATTTACGCCCCCGTCAACATTAAATAGGTCATTTTGGAGACAAACTTGGCTTCCGATTATGTGGGACTTTTACCCGACATTGAGATGAAATGACATCTCAAGCCCTACCGCCCTAACAAACCAATAGGGTTTTATATGCAGGGACGGTCCGACACGCACCACTTTGCCTGGGTAGGCTTAGACTCAAATGCGGTCGGTTTCAGCTCTGCGTGGAAACAATTGCCAGAATCTGGGAGAAGGCATCGTCTGTCAATGTAGGATATTTTACTATTGTTTGTTTGGTTTGTTGAATTGGAGTTTAACGACCCTGCCAAGAGTATTGAGGTTATTTTGAGCCGGTCAGTTTACCTATCCACACTTTTCCTGGGCAGGTTTATACGTAAGCGCTTAACCAGTACAGTGCAAATCATCATGAAAACACGCCTTTATAATTTTGACCCCCTTGAACCCCACTTTTATATAGTAAAGCTGGGGTTTCCGGGGGTATACCTTATTTTTTTTCTTATTTCTGCTCTAACATATAGATCGTGGGTACTCGTTAGAACCGCCTCGATGAGGAGGTTCTAACGAGTGCCCACAATCTCTTAAATTTTCATTTTTTTTCGGCGATAAAGGTGGCAATGTATTTGTATAGGCGTGTTTTCGTAATGCTTTCGCCAGAAACCGTTGCAATAGTGAAGTTTAAATGTTTGCCTATATTTAGGCCTGTTTTATATGCCATTTTAAATGGATTGATTTTAAAGCCTTGACCCCAAATTATTTTAATGTTGGTTTAAAATGTATCTTTTACGATGGCGTACTGAATCTTGGTTGCCATGCAGTGATGCTCATTTCGTGATGTACTAGAGTGATAGCAGACCGTGGACTGACCGTAGAGATATTGTTTCTACTGTGCCGATACTGCTATTCATCAGACAGCCCGAACTAGAAGCGAGTGTGTTTTGGTGGCACATTGTTTTTGTACAAAATTAATATTATGCATGATTCATAGACTAAATCTTTAGATTTTTAACAACGAGGATTATTAACACCATCATTTTACTATTATGTTTCTTCTCATATGTCTCTTTTATGTTAATTTGTTTGAAATGCAGAAGTTGTATAATTTTTGTATATACAATGTATATGTACATGTGTTTTAGAGGGACACGTGGTAGACTAGCTGTGCTGTCCTCTTAAAATAATGAATAAATAAAGAAAATTACTAAATAAAGTCCAATCTCTTTCTCCAAGCCCCGATGGGAGTGGGGCCTAATATAGCAATTGCTAATGAAACGTAACATAAACGCCACTGTTTCCTATTTCTGTCGTGGCACAGACCATTTTATTTTGTCCGCTTTTAACTTCAAACAGTGCAGTTAATTGAATAAGAGGGTCACGCAGTTAGGACATATGCTTCCTCTTATCGGTGGCTCTAATTAACATGAAAATTGAAGATCCAAATTTGGTGTTTAAGAAAGTTAAAAATAACCATAGCTTAATCAGTACAGAAGCGAGAGCGACGTGATATTAACCCATTCAGTACCAGAACCCCCGGGGGTACCTTGGCAAACAGTGCAGGCCTAGATCGGGCGCCTGACAGCCCTTAATTTTGGAATGGACTCCTGGTATATATAAGAAGGAAGATTCCATTTAGTACAAAAGGGTTAAGAAAGTTATAAATACCCATAGCTTAATAAGTACAGAACCGAGGGCGACGTGCGACGTGTATGATGTGACAAGGAAATCCCAGGCATCTTTTCAGTTTATTTATTATTTAGAATACAGAAAAAACAATATTCACACAAATATAATAACAGAGCAAAAAAAACAAAAAGCCGGTAGAGCCTTTATTATTCTTACGTTCCATTACGAAAACACGCCTATAAAAATACGTTGTGAACTTTACCTCTGAAAAAACGAACATTTTAAGATGAAACATTCTGATATTTTTTCTTATTTCTGCTCAAAACATAGATTGTGGGTTCTCTTTAGAATCGAGGCGGTTCTAACGAATACCCACAGTCTATATTTTAGAGCAGAAATAATAAAAAATAAGTTTACCCCTGTAAACCCGAGTTTTACTAAATAAAAGTGGGGTTCAAGGGGGTCAAAATCATATAGGCGTGTTTTCGTGATGCAAAGAAAGTAAACATTTTTTCCAGAGCGCTGCTAAAATCCAGTTTCCATACATTCATTTACATGTAGTGGTAATTTTGAAATTGGTTTCTCAATTCTGTAACACATACACTTGATGGCAATATGATGTCCATTTGTGGCTATGTAGGGAGACACAGGGAAGGTGCTTCCCTGTTGGCATTGGTAACAAAAGATGCAATAGAACGCAGTTACAAATAATTCAACTGCAATGTCTGTTTTTCCATATTAACCCTTATCTTGCTGAATATTCATCTAAGCCACACCCATTTCTGTCTATCAACCAATCAAATTACTTGATGTAATTTATTGCTACAAATTCATAAACTGAATGCCAAACAGTGTAGATCCTGATCAGATGGCTTCTTCAGAAGCCATCTGATCTGGATCTACACTGTTTGCAAAGATAGGGGTTGTCGTGAACAGCAAGATAAGGGTTAAACAATGATTGGCAGACCGAGACAGCTAATAAACCCTAGGGTGAGATAGCAAACTTCCACACTGTCATATAAAGGGATATCCTTGTCCCACGTGTGGGAAAAACCAGTCTTACATGTACAGGTATGTATGACATAGTGCGTTTCTGCATAGCTAAAACATGTCAATTTCCCAGTGAAAATACAGTGAAATTCCTATATTAACACCACCTTTGGGACTGTTCAAAAGTGGTCTTAAAGACCATTTGAACAGTCCCAAAGGTGGTCTCTGACCAGAGGACACTGCATGCAGAAAACACAAAGAAAGAATAACTAAAACTTTTTAAACTAATAACTAATCTTTTTAAAGCAGATTTAGTCTCAATTTTTAATGGTCTTAATAGCAGAATATTACTGTATTATATAAGGCCCCCGCCCATCGGGGCTTGAAGAAATAAATAGGCTGCATGATGCTTCCACGCAGAGCTGAAACCGACCCGCACACGAGTACTGGTAACCCGCTTAGAGGATCTAAGCCTACCCAGGCAAAGCGGTGCGAGTCGGCCCGTCAATGCCTATAGACCCTATTGGTTTCATTGGGCGGCAGGGCTTGAGATGTCATTTCATCTCAATGTCGGGTAAAAGTCCTACAAAAATGGAAGCAACGTCTCCAAAATGACCTTTACAGTGTTGACGGGGACGTTAAACCTCAAATCAAACAAACAAAACAAAACGGTATTTTATATTGTTTTCTAATTGCTGTAACAAGCATAGTTTGTAAGCGCTCGAAAGGTTTCTTGCGTGTACCCACAATCTATGCTTTTGACAAGTAGATTTGTAATGAAGCGGTATTTTTTTCTTATTTGTGTAACAAGCATAGATTGTGAGTGCTCGTAAGAACCGCCTCATTGAGGCGGTTCTTACGAGTACCCACAATCTATGTTTTTGATAAGTAGATCATTCAGTGGAAATTAGTAATGAAGCTGTAAAACTAACAGTGGAAACTCGACAAAGCCTTGATTTCTCCCCACATGAACTTTCAGGGGCACTTGAAGCCAGTCCGATGGCCCCGTGTGACACTTGTCTCATTACAATCCACGAAGATAAAATATTCTGAAATAGATTAATTTCGTTAAATTCAACTCATCCGCTACGGCGGCATCAATTATCGAAGGAATAAAATTTTCATTCGGACGGGATGCCAAACCTCGCAACAGATAGGGGCCTAGGTCAAGCCATTTTCTTCGACCTGACATGTAAAGGTGTCGAAAGTTGTTTGGAATCAAATTTGTAAGGTGGCGATTTACCGCATCAGCAAAAACACCCCCACGTGGTGCAATTAAAAAATCAAAGTACCTACAACACTGATTGGACAATTGTCTCTGGGTGATGTTTCGTTTAAGTCTTAAATTCCTGTTTTAGTAAACAGTGTATACCCTATTAAACGCCGCGTTCTATGGCGTCTGATCTCGGTCTACTAATGTAAACACATGCGAACCCCATTTTTCTATTTAAGGTGAGGTCATTTCACGGACTTTTATACGTAATCAGTTTAGTTGGAGTCGAATGGGCTACGATTTGTTTTTTCAAAGGTGACTTTTGGGACGTCATTTTTGGAGAATAAAAATATGGTCATCATAAGGAAAGAATCTGCTCTTTAGAGACAATTTTTTCTCCTAATTCTTCTTTAAGGGGATTGGGAACACCTGGCAGATTTTTCCGCCATTTTTCAAAGGGAGACAACTTTCGGGACTTCCTGTTCGCTTTTCTATAAGCCCTGTCCCACTGATAAAGAGGTCTACTCTTAAAGGAAAGAATTTCCTCCTGATGAGCAAATTCTTTCCTTTAAGAGTTGGCCCCAATTGACATGGGAGACAAAAATAATTTTGCAGGAATTGCCTCCCATGACTAAAAACAACAACAACAACATATCATTACGATAACATACCCGCGTGCGACATAGTGCAGTTTTTCATATCTCCAAAATGGCTACTTTTCTGAGGTCCGTGAAGTTGGCTGTTGGTTGTTAGTTGGATATTCAGATGTGTATTCGAACACACATCTAGAATAAACATCCAGGTGTGTATTCAGATGTGTATTCGAACGCACATCCAGATTAAACATCCAGGTGTGTATTCAGATGTGTATTCGAACACACATCTAGAATAAACATCCAGGTGTGTATTCAGATGTGTATTCGAACGCACATCCAGAATAAACATCCAGGTGTGTATTCAGACGTGTATTCGAACACACATCCAGAATAAACATCCAGGTGTGTATTCAGACGTGTATTCGAACGCACATCTAGAATAAACATCCAGGTGTGTATTCAGATGTGTATTCGAACGCACATCCAGAATAAACATCCAGGTGTGTATTCAGACGTGTATTCGAACGCACATCCAGAATAAACATCCAGGTGTGTATTCAGATGTGTATTCGAACGCACATCGAGAATGAACATCCAGGTGTGTATTCAGACGTGTATTCGAACGCACATCTTGAATAAACATCCAGGTGTGTATTCAGATGTGTATTCGAACGCACATCCAGAATTAACATCCAGGTGTGTATTCAGATGTGTATTCGAACGCACATCTAGAATAAACATCCAGGTGTGTATTCAGATGTGTATTCGAACGCACATCCAGAATGAACATCCAGGTGTGTATTCAGATGTGTATTCGAACGCACATCCAGATTAAACATCCAGGTGTGTATTCAGATGTGTATTCGAACGCACATCCAGAATAAACATCCAGGTGTGTATTCAGATGTGTATTCGAACGCACATCGAGAATGAACATCCAGGTGTGTATTCAGACGTGTATTCGAACGCACATCTTGAATAAACATCCAGGTGTGTATTCAGATGTGTATTCGAACGCACATCCAAAATTAACATCCAGGTGTGTATTCAGATGTGTATTCGAACGCACATCTAGAATATACATCCAGGTGTGTATTCAGATGTGTATTCGAACGCACATCCAGAATAAACATCCAGGTGTGTATTCATATGTGTATTCGAACGCACACCGAGAATGAACATCCAGGTGTGTATTCAGATGTGTATTCGAACGCACATCCAGAATAAACAGTCAGTTGTGTATTCAGATGTGTATTCGAACGCACATCCAGAATAAACATCCAGGTGTGTATTCATATGTGTTTTCGAACGCACATCGAGAATGAACATCAAGGTGTGTATTCAGACGTGTATTCGAACGCACATCTTGAATAAACATCCAGGTGTGTTTTCAGATGTGTATTCGAACGCACATCTAGAATAAACATCCAGGTGTGTATTCAGATGTGTATTCGAACGCACATCCAGATTAAACATCCAGGTGTGTATTCAGAATTGTATTCGAACGCACATCCATAATAAACATCCAGGTGTGTATTCAGATGTGTATTCGAACGCACATCTAGAATAAACATCCAGGTGTGTATTCAGACGTGTATTCGAACGCACATCTTGAATAAACATCCAGGTGTGTATTCAGAAGTGTATTCGAACGCACATCCAGATTGAACATCCAGGTATACACATCTGAATACACACCTGGATGTTTATTCTGAATGTGCGTTCGAATACACATCTGAATACACACCTGGATGTTTATTCTGGATGTGCGTAAAAATACACGTCTAACTACACACCTGGATGTTTATTCTAGATGTGCTTTCGAATACACGTCTGAATACACACTGAATACACACCTGGATGTTTATTCAAGATGTGCGTTCGAATACACGTCTGAATAAACACCTGGATGTTTATTCTAGATGTGTGTGCGAATACACATCTGAATACACACCTGGATGTTTATTCTGGATGTGCGTTCGAATACACGTCTGAATACACACCTGGATGTTTATTCTGGATGTGCGTTCGAATACACGTCTGAATACACACCTGGATGTTTATTCTGGATGTGCCTTCGAATACACATCTGAATACACACCTGGATGTTTACTCTAGATGTGTGTTCGAATACACATCTGAATACACACCTGGATGTTAATTCTGGATGTGCGTTCGAATACACGTCTGAATACACACCTGGATGTTTATTCTGGATGTGCGTTCGAATACACATCTGAATACACATCTGGATGTTTATTCTAGATGTGTGTTCGAATACACGTCTGAATACACACCTGGATGTTTATTCTGGATGTGCCTTCGGATACACATCTGAATACACACCTGGATGTATATTCTAGATGTGTGTTCGAATACACGTCTGAATACACACCTGGATGTTTATTCTGGATGTGCGTTCGAATACACGTCTGAATACACACCTGGATGTTTATTCTGGATGTGCGTTCGAATACACATCTGAATACACACCTGGATGTTTATTCTAGATGTGCGTTCGAATACACGTCTGAATACACACCTGGATGTTTATTCTGGATGTGCGTTCGAATACACATCTGAATACACACCTGGATGTTTATTCTAGATGTGTGTTCGAATACACGTCTGAATACACACCTGGATGTTTATTCTGGATGTGCGTTCGAATACACATCTGAATACACACCTGGATGTTTATTCTAGATGTGTGTTCGAATACACATATGAATACACACCTGGATGTTTATTCTGGATGTGCGTTCGAATACACATCTGAATACACACCTGGATGTTTATTCTAGTTGTGCGTTCGAACATATCTGAATACACACCTGGATGTTAATTCTGGATGTGCGTTCGAATACACATCTGAATACACACCTGGATGTTTATTCAAGATGTGCGTTCGAATACACGTCTGAATACACACCTGGATGTTCATTCTCGATGTGCGTTCGAATACACATATGAATACACACCTGGATGTTTATTCTGGATGTGCGTTCGAATACACATCTGAATACACACCTGGATGTTTAATCTGGATGTGCGTTCGAATACACATCTGAATACACACCTGGATGTTTAATCTGGATGTGCGTTCGAATACACATCTGAATACACACCTGGATGTTTAATCTGGATGTGCGTTCGAATACACATCTGAATACACACCTGGATGTTTAATCTGGATGTGCGTTCGAATACACATCTGAATACACACCTGGATGTTCATTCTGGATGTGCGTTCGAATACACATCTGAATACACACCTGGATGTTCATTCTGGATGTGCGTTCGAATACACATCTGAATACACACCTGGATGTTTATTCTGGATGTGCGTTCGAATACACATATGAATACACACCTGGATGTTTAATCTGGATGTGCGTTCGAATACACATCTGAATACACACCTGGATGTTCATTCTGGATGTGCGTTCGAATACACATCTGAATACACACCTGGATGTTCATTCTGGATGTGCGTTCGAATACACATCTGAATACACACCTGGATGTTCATTCTGGATGTGCGTTCGAATACACATCTGAATACACACCTGGATGTTCATTCTAGATGTGCGTTCGAATACACATCTGAATACACACCTGGATGTTCATTCTAGATGTGCGTTCGAATACACATCTGAATACACACCTGGATGTTTATTCTAGATGTGCGTTCGAATACACATATGAATACACACCTGGATGTTTATTCTGGATGTGCGTTCGAATACACATCTGAATACACACCTGGATGTTTATTCTAGATGTGCGTTCGAATACACATATGAATACACACCTGGATGTTTATTCTGGATGTGCGTTCGAATACACATCTGAATACACACCTGGATGTTTATTCTAGATGTGCGTTCGAATACACATCTGAATACACACCTGGATGTTTATTCTAGATGTGCGTTCGAATACACATATGAATACACACCTGGATGTTTATTCTGGATGTGCGTTCGAATACACATCTGAATACACACCTGGATGTTCATTCTGGATGTGCGTTCGAATACACATCTGAATACACACCTGGATGTTTATTCTGGATGTGCGTTCGAATACACATCTGAATACACACCTGGATGTTTATTCTAGATGTGTGTTCGAATACACATCTGAATACACACCTGGATGTTTAATCTGGATGTGTGTTCGAATACACATCTGAATACACACCTGGATGTTTATTCTGGATGTGCGTTCGAATACACATCTGAATACACACCTGGATGTTTATTCTAGATGTGTGTTCGAATACACATCTGAATATCCAACTAACAACCAACAGCCAACTTCACGGACCTACTTTTCTGATAGGTTGGTAGTGCTCGTTAGAGTGGTCAAACGAATACCTGTCTTGGAGATAGTGTATTTCCCCGTAAAATACAGTTTTCTCCATATATTGGGGTTTAGAGGGGTCTTGTTCACGTGATTTTTCGACGGTTTCGGTTATTTTTTTTTTCTTCAACCCCTGGTAAGAGGCATCTTTGGACTGTTCAAAGGTCTTTTGAAAAGCCCCAAAGGTGATCTTATATTTGTAGGGTTGGCGTTCTCCCTTTTTGTTGAGGGCGTATACATTCCCCTTAAAACTGGCCCAACTGCCATATACGATTATGTAAACGTCGCAGAACTTATGAATACTGTAATGTATTTATCTGAGACTATATACATTGTTTGCCAGTGGTTGAGCTCTTTTTGAATAAGAACAGGTGAATTAGGACATGCTGATTGCAATTCCACATGCTTAATTCTTGCACTCTGGTGTTTGTAAAAATAACAAATTCGGACGATTTTGACATTATTGACGAAGTGTCAATGGAGGTGGAAACGTGCTCTTAATTGGCGCATAACTAAAATAATACACAAACATCCCAATACACTAGAGTTCCAAATTAGATACAGATTGCACCTTGGAGTACAGAAATAAACACCAGACGGTCCGAATTACGTCCCAGTGTCCGCTCAGCACCTGTCCGCATGAGCCCTTGGCAGCAATTAATTCCCTATCGATTAATAATCGGTGATTAACTATGGTTACTTTCATCCGAAACGATAACAAGTGTCAGAATAAATTTTCACGGTTTAGGAAATTTTGATTTAATTATGATTGAACGATTAATGGGGTAATGCATGCGAAATAATCCCGACCCTAGAAGAAACTTGACCTGCAGGTCGGAACAGAGGCTCACCTGAATTCGCTAGGTTTCTCTCATTGCCTTCCCTATCGTCTTCAAAAATCATTAAGGGGAATGGGAACGGCAGGCAGATTTTTCTGCCATTTTTCAAAGGGAGACAACTTTCGGGACTTCCTATTCGCTTTTCTATAAGCCCTGTCGCACTAAAAAGGGGTCTACTCTTAAAGGAAAGAATTTGCTCCTCTGGAGCAAATTCTTTTCTTTAAGAGTTGACCCCTATTGACATGGGAGACAAAAATACTTTTGCAGGAGTTGCCTCCCCTAGAGGTGTTCCAATTCCCCTTAAGTAATGAGATTTTGCGTGAGGGATAATTCCATCAAAAATGAGGTTTTCCCATTGCATTTTTTAGCAACTGCAGTGCTCTACGTATTCAGATGGCATCATTTGTGTTGTGTGCGAATCTGTGATACAATCATCATCATCATCATCATCATCATCGGCGTTGTCGCTGGCCCCCGCCCATTTGAGTTTAGAGAAATAAATTGGGCTGCACGATGCTTCCACGCAGAGCTCAAACCGACCCGCACATGAGTTCTGGTAAACCGCTTTGACGGTCTAAGCCTGTGCAGGCAAAGTGATGCGACTCGTCCATGCATAGTTTCATTGGCCATGTGTCGTTTCATCTCAATGTCGGGAAAAAGTCCCACAAAATTGGCAGCAGCGTCTCAGAAATGACAGTATTGCCGGGAACGTTAAAACTCAGATCAAACAAACATAGGCGTCGTCGTTGTCATCAATCGTGGGTTGATTTGGGACTGCAGCAGCGTTGTTGCTCTGTGCCTAATTTCTGCTCTGTGTGATCATACCCTGCGAGCCTAGGTTCGTTTGAAGTTGAACGGCCCAGTCAATACCATTGGGTCATGTCGAGCCTGTCTGTTTTCATAACCTGCACGTTCCCCAAGCAAGGTTGCCAATATTACAATGGACATTCTTGAACCACCGGACGGGATAGATGACTAAACTATCTCACTATATAGAAAATGTAAACGGAAGAACGGGGCTGGGCAAGACTATGTCAAGCGAAAAGGCTGATGTGCGCACAGCGAGGAGTCTGATCAGCCTGCGTATCCAGTCAGTTATTATGCAGTAATCGCAGTCATTATGAAGAGACACTGGGTCACCGGACAGTCAATAGAACATATCGAAGATTCTGATCAGACTGTGCAGCGCAGTCTGATCAGTCTTCGCCGGGTACACAGGTTCAAAGTCCCATTTTTACTTGGTGTGGCACACGTGGGAAAAGCTCTTTGTCAACTTCTGCAAGCTTTTCCGTAAAAATAAATAAATAAATAAATAAATAAAAGGGATCTCTGCTCCACACATGGGTGACGGGGACGGGTCCATTTTATCCCGAACGACGTCGCTGATCCCTGCAGAACAGCTTTAACAATGTGCTTCCGTCTAGATATAATTAAGAACTAGCACGTTGCCAAGACCACACGCCCTCCATGTCATCGAGTCCCACTCTCCCCAGCAAAATTCGGGGACCATTGATAAAATGAAGTTTGCTTTAATGTAAGACCATATAGCCGGTCTACGTTGCGCAACCAAAGTGATATTCACACGGATAAACGTTCAAATCTCCCTCCAGAAGCTATTTAGTGATAATAAAATTAATAGGTAAAATAAATATATTTAGGTGGCCCCGGGGACAACTTGAGAAGCTGTCTAGTAACCTTAGAGTAAGCAATGTCTGAAGTCAATTTATTCATTTGATCCGAAAACAAACAATTATTGACGGAGGAGTGGCTTAGTTTGTCATGAGGAAACGTGGTTTATAACATTTGCGGACAGCAAAGGTTCTGATTAGGCTGCGCATCTCATCAGAGCCTTCGCTGTCCGCTTGATTATTTGATGTGCCCAAGGCTTGCTAAAGAAATAACATTAAAGCCTAAATGATGCTCTGTAGATGGCTCGTAATAACTTTTTGTGACGCAACTTATTTGTACACCTCTGAGAAAATGGATTCCTGACTTCGTTTATTTTGAAACTGTTCCAACTTGAAAGTATCCAATGTATCTTTGCTGTGAGAAACTTTCTTGTTTTGCAAGAAGTACAATTGAAACCTTTCATTCCAAGTTTACTTAAAAGTTGCAGGTATGAGCGTGATTTAGTTTGTTTTGGAGTTTTACGGCCGTAAGTAGGTTATATCGAGCCGGTCAATTTACTCAACCAAACTTCCTGGGCAGAGTTTACCAGTACAATGCACATTCTTTGGTCGGAATCTGACAACCATCCTTCTTGAATCAGCGGAAGGGAAAGAATGGCCTATGAAACGCCTGGATTTCATGATCGATCACGCAGATACCAAAACCGCGACCCACCATCACGAAAACACGCCTATATAATTTTGAACCCCTCAGAACCCACTTTTATATAGTAAAACTAGTAATATTATTTTTCTCGTTTCTGCTCAAAAACGTCTATGTTTTGAGCAGGAATATGAAAAATATCAGAATCTGAAAATGTTCATTTTTTTTTCTTTTCTTTTTTTTTTTTTTTTTTTTTTTTGGAAAATATTCAATGTATTGAAATAGGCGTGTTTTCTTGACTGGGCTTCAAGCGCGGTAATGAGTCATCAGGACAACACGCACATGTGAGATGATGTTTTCTATCATGACCCGAAAGTGACTTTTTCTGTGAAAATTTGCGCAGTTTGCTTTATTTTTTTTTTCTCTATTTTTCTGCCTAAACAGATGGAGCCGCCGCCGAGGTGCTTCATGGTTGTAATGAATATCAATAAAAAATGCTCTGAGCTAAAATAAAACTAGCAAGCCCATCTTCCCCGTACAAAGTGGGAGTTTCAATGGCCTCTTTACGTGCTGATGGCGCAGATGGCGTAGTATCCTTCTTTGCTTATCAGTAGTAGGGAATAATGGCTTTCTTTCTTCCGTCTGTTTTCAGTTTTGAGCATTGTTACAACGCATAATGTAGTAATGTAGTAATTTCTTCATTTTGATTTTTTTACTACATTATGCGTTGGCATAGTCGACGCGAAATGAAGTAAAAAAATTATTTCATTTCGCGTTGATATGCACCATATCGACGCATAATGAAGTAATGATGGTAGAACATAGCTGTCTTCGAAAAGACTTAGGAAGCAATACAGTTAAATTCCTACAATTTAGACCACATTTGAGACGGTTCAAAAGTGGTCTTTAAGACCACAGTTGAACAGTCCAAAAGACGGTCTTCCACAAAAGCACACTGAAGGTCAAAAGCACAAAGAAAATGTAGCTTTAACCTTCCAAATATGCTTTAAAAACAAAATTTGTATTAATTTTAGGTGGTCTTAATAGTGGAATTTCATTGTATTTGATTAAGCCAGTAGAATTAAAATCGTACGCCTTGCGCTATTTTGGTCTCATGCCTGATGTCTTTCCCTCATTTGTGTTTTAAGGCTCAACACATGATCGTGTAGTGCACACAAAAGTTGGGACGGGGGATCCTATCGGCTTGTACCTGTCCATAGCCCAGTTGTTTGTCCATCTTTGCATGTTAAAAGGAGTGCGAGTGTGTTTCAGTTACCGTCCCACCAACAGCTTAGGTCATACGAAGTAGCGAACTTGGTTTCAAGACTCATTCATACGGAGACGGGATCTCGGTTGAATCGTAATCTGCTTAGAAGGTCAAAGCCTGTCCAGGAAAACTGCTGCGAGTCGGCCCATCCATGCATATAAACCCTATTGCTTTTAATTGGACGGCAGCGATTGAGATGTCATTTCATCTCAATATCGGGTAAAAGTCCCATAAAATTTGAAGCAATGTCTCCAAAATGACCTAAATAGTCTTGACGGGAACGTTAAACCTCAAATCAAACAAACAAACTGTTGACGCATAATGAAGTAAAATTAAGTATGCCACCCATCGCCGCAAAATGAAATAATTCTTTCATTTTGCTCAAACCTCTTAGTATCGACGCATAATGAAGTAAAAACGACATTTTATTTCATTTCGCGTCGACTATGCCAACGCATAATGTAGTAAAAATTTCAAAATGAAGAAATTACTACATTACAGTAGACGCAGTAATTATTATTTTATTTTTTTTTTGTTCATAAACGTAGACTGTCGATACTCGTTGGGACGGTTCTAACGAGAACCAACAATCTGCTTTCGTATCAGAAATAAGCAAAATACTGGGGAAAATCACATGAATTCATTTAAGAGATCTCATATTTACCACGGTTATGTTGGCTCTTCCGTTTACAAGCGAACAGTCGCCATATAACGAATTATTAATGTTTCCGCAAGATGTTCTATTATCTAACACCTTCTCTGATGTTCTACCACAATTATCATTATTTGTCAATATTCATTAATAATTTATCTCCAGTAGTAGACTTCAAAAACATTGGTCAAAGGCCCCAGATGGACGGAACATTTATATAACGGTTCCTGTAAATCAGTTATCAAGGTTTCGCATAACTAGAATAATATTTGAGCCCCGCCAAGCGAATTTGGGTCTTCGAGCATTCCGTAATGACACATTTTAACTGCGCATGCCCAGCCATTCAGAGGGGCCAGGGATATGGCTTTCTGTCTGAAGGTTCCTCTTGATTCACTGCGTGTATGGGCGAGCAGCGAAGGTTCTGGCGAGTCTGCGCGGATGCGCAGGCTCGCCTGAACCTTCGCTGCTCGCATAGGCGATAAGTACCAAAATCGCTTGGCGGGGCCCATTTATGTAAGAGAGAACAACACAGGTTTGTGATCTGAGAAGTTCTTATGTCACAGAAATGTATTCAATGGGCAGCATGCCAATAAAGACAGGTACAGTAAACTCCCTATATTGAGACCACCTTTGGGACTGTTCAAAAGTGGTCTTTAAGACCACTTTTGAACAGTCCCAAAGGTGGTGCCTGACCAGAGGACACTGTATGCAGAAATCACAAAGAATGAATAACAATAACCTGCTAAATAAGCTTGTTAAAGCAGAATTAGTCTTAATTTTAGGTGGTCTTAACAGCGGAATTTCACTGTTTCTATATCAACAGTCGCCACATATGAGAGAGAGAGAGAGAGAGAGAGAGAGAGAGAGAGAGAGAGAGAGAGAGAGAGAGAGAGAGAGAGAGAGAGACAGAGAGAGAGAGAGAGAGAGAGTTGACAAGTAAACTCAAAACACTGAAAGCACTGGTGGGTCGATTGTGTCTGCGTGAAGGCTCGGCATCCAGCAGACACGTGGCATTAATGCGACGACATATCGACATGCATGTACGAAACCTTAATTCCAGTATTTTTTTTTTTTGTGTTCTCTCAATCACAATACTTAGGTCATTTTGGGGACGTTGCAAGTTTACATAAAAATCAGCCTTCGGTTACACTCAGTATAGGTCATTTTGGAGCCGTTGTTTCCAATTTTGTGACACTTTCATCCGACATGAAAAGACATCTCAAGCCCTTCTATGAAATATGGGTAGTTGTGTGTACTCATCGTATTAGAATCACCAACTAGAAAACTCCGCGGCGCACGCCAATCGGAGCTTGAAGAAATAGATTGGGTTGCATGATGCTTCCACACAGAACTGAAATCGACCGCACACCAGTACTGGTAAACCGCTTAGAGGTTCGAAGCATGCCCAGGAAATGTGGTGTGAGTAGGACCGTCCATGCCTATAAACCCTATTGGTTTCATTGGGTGGGAGGGCTTAAGATCTGATTTCATCCCTCAATTCGGGTAAAAGTCCCACAAAATGGAAGCAACGTCTCCAAAATGACCTTTACAGCGTTGACGGGGACGTTAAACTTCAAATTAAACAAAACTAGAAAACTCTCCATAAATGTGTTTTATAGGGCTATCCGCTGTCGGATGAATTTCTTGTTGGCTAAAGAACGACTTCGAATAAGCCATAGTATACGAGAAATTGAACTTCTACTACAGTATGTTCATTCTGAAAGCTTAACCTCCACCGTGGCGAATATTTCAACATGTTACACTCCTCCCCGATGCTCAGCTATTTTATATTTGCAGTCTTGCAGGATTTCAATTTTAACCATGGGTTCAGAAGCAGAATGAAAAACAGTATAGATCCTGATCAGCTGGCTTCTCTGAAGCCAGCTGATCTGGATCTATACTTTTTAGACATATCATAGTTCAGTATGGTGAGGGTTCAGATTTGCAGTATAACGCCATTTTCCGAATTTTTATTGCTGTTTTGAAAAGTAGATAGGGGAGATAACACCTAACGATATCTTGATACAAGATATCGATAGTTCGTGTAATGGCGATGAGCAAGTATTACGCAATATTGACAAGCGACTCGCTTCCGATAAGAAAGATATCAGCCATGATATGGATTATTTTCTTGAAACCGTCAATCAAGTTTACATATCGTTGTCAATATCAGTCATCGATTACATCAGACACTGACCTTAAAGATTTAATTTATTTATAAAATTATACGAATTTCATGTATTAATTGTTGTCGTAAGTCTTCCTTGTGGCACAAACAGAATAGAATAGAATAAATTCATTTTCCGATCATGGGCTGCAAGATAGCACCATATTAATTGCATCCACACCAGTGCAACCCATTTGGACCATTGTCCTCCAACCATGTAAACAGATACTGATACATACGACAGTTAAAAAACACTCTAGAAGAAAAATAAAATGCCTGTCAAAATGTCCAATATGCAAAACGAAAGATATTGGGGATGACTTTCATTATCTTTTTTTTTTTTTTGTATGTGAGTATTTTAAGTTTGAAAGAAAAGAGTATGTATCCGGTTATGGAGAACGAGCCGTGTTATAAGGACCATTCTGCTGATGGTTTTGTTTGTTTCTTTTGAGGGTTTAACGTCCCCGTTAACACTATTTAGGTTATCTAGGAGACGTTGCTTCCAATTTTGTGGGATTTTTACCCGACATTGAGATGAAATGACATCTTAAGCCCTGCCACCCAATGAAATCAATAGGGTTAATATGCATGGCCGGACTCGCACCACTTTGCCTGGGCAGGTTTAGACCCGATGAAACCCAACTTCATCACCTTATCTTGACGTCTGTTGAATATCTTTGAAAACCAAACTTTAAATAGACAAACGTGAGATTGAGATGGATAAATATCATTTTCATTATTTTCGCTCCAAAACATAGATTGTGGGTATTAGTTAGAACCGAGGCGGTTATCACGAGCACCTTCAATCTATTTTTGCAGCAGAAATAAGAAAACAAATGTTCATCGGAAAAAAAAGCCATTTTAGGGCCATTGAATGATTCACTAGGTCACACGAATAGCTAAAAAAATTCTAATAAAAACGCTCACTTGTTTTTTTTTCTGGAAATGGATGAGACAGTGACATCAAAACAGGTCATTAACTCAAACGCATAATTTTATACATCATAAGGTTTTGAGGTTTTAAGTCTCCGTCAATAATAATTACTTCATTTTGGAGACGTTGCTCCCAATTTTGTGGGCCTTTTATCCGACATGGAGATGAAAAGACATCTGGGTTCATATGTAGGGACGTACCGACTAACACCACTTTGCCTGGGCAAGCTCTGGCCCTCTAAGCGGTTACCAGTACTCCTGTGCGGTCGGTTTCAGCTCTGCGTGGAAGCGTCATGAAGCCTGATCTATTTCTTCAAGCTCCGACTGGGCGGGCGCCATATAGAAAATGCGTCTGACTTAATGCCCTTTGTTCGAATCCTTTGCTCGACAATTTTCTTTATTAATAAAACATTATGTAAAACATTCATTTAAAACATAGATCTTTCAGATACTGTTGCGTTTTTCGATGTTGTGATATATTGTTCAATTTTTAAAAGAAAACAGTCAAGAATATTTGAGTCAGCACATGATAAAAGAGAACTTATTGCCAAGGCGACAAGCCAATACTCTGGCAAATGTCCTGAAAAGTCATTACGTAAACACGCCTATACAAATACACTGTAAACTTTACCACCTAAAAATCGAAAATTTTAGACGAAAATTGTGATATTTTTCTTATTTCTGCTCAAAATATAGTTTGAGGGTTCTCGTTAGAACCGCCTCATCGAGACGGTGCTAACGAGTACCCACAATCAATGTTTTAGAGCAGAAATAAGAAAACTAAGATTTGCCCCTGTAAACCCTAGTTTTACTATATAAAAGTGGGGTTCAAGGGGGTCAAAATTATATAGCCGTGTTTTCGTGATGAAATGTAATCATTTAAGGGGAATGACAACATTCCGTCATTTTTCAAAGGGAGACCAAAATAATTTACTCCTCAGGAGCAAATTCTTTCCTTTAAGAGTTGACCCTTATTGACATGAGAGACAAAAGTACTTTTGCATGAGTTGCTTCCCCTGAAGGTGTTCCAATGCCCCCTTAAAAGCAAGGACTACATCACCGAATGAAAACTATGGAGTGTACAAGATTTTCTGGGCCAGACTAGCTAGTTTCGGCCAATTAGGCCTCATCAGTGACCCTAATACATTTCCTAAACCCCACAGTGAAATCAATGATCCCAAAGGACGAGAAAATATAACCCATACTATGACGAAGGGCAGGGAGACGTTATACGACCGCGACACATTCCCTTAACACCAGCTGTGGTGGGGTTAAATGTTATGAAAAAGGAACACAGAAGCACAGTGTCGCCAGAGTCATTGCTACAGACATGTAGATGATACCTCAATGTAGATTCATGCAAGACGCCATACGTTTAGCGCTGTTCGTTGAATGCAGAAATATTAAGGGCCCTTTTCTCATGTTTCGGCATATTTGTTATCGTTTTATCTTTTGACTATTGTTTAGTCATAATTAACAAAACTTTTTTTAAAGTTATATGATGTTATATAAACAAAATGTAACATTTGGCTTTGATTGATATGGTTGTAGCTGATCAGTGCAGTATTATATGTTAGATAAACAAAGTCAAGAAAATATTATCTTTGTTAGTAATTGCTGATGCTATTAATATCCCTGTAACCCAACCCCCTCCCCACCCCATAAGTTTTTATTTGTGAGGCTATGAAATGACATCTCAAGCCCTGTCACCCAAGGTCTAGTATTTTACGGTGAAAACAAAAACATATTTCCATTATTTCTGCTCCCAACATAGATTGTGGGTAGTCGATAGAACTGCCTCATCTATGGTGGAAAAATAAGGGAAACTGTATTCACTCCTGACCCCACATTTCTCTATTCCAAACATGACCTATATAGCGTTAAGCGGACGTTAAACCTCAAACTAAAGCCGTCAAGAGTTCCCCATCTCCTTGAGCATGCACGTATACATGATACGTACTGCTGAACAGAAAGGTAAACCCCACAACATTCAAATCGGGGTTTGTTCTGCTTGCTTTTGGTTACGTTTTTCCGGTCGCGTCATGTGTAAAAGTATATTGTCTGTTTTAATGCATATTTTGAAGCTAGACCGACTTAATGCAGCTTGACATTTTATTTTTTTTTTCTATCGCAGAGCATCATTTCCAAACAAAATAAAGTAAAAAAAGGTGATGCTAACAAATGGTAATTACGGCTTTGAATTCACAAGTGGCAACAGTAACTTTGAGAAATAATTGTAACCTGGGTTTTGAAGTTTCACAGAAAGATACAGGTTTTGAATAAAACCATTGAAGTTTAGAATTTTTAATTTAAATGGTCAAGTTAGTCAAGGAAGAGCTCTAATCCTTATCAACAGACGTTGACAAATTGATCATATTTCATTACTCTGCTAAGCATATGCTCAAAATAATCATAATTCACACTGGTATACTAATAAATTAGCTATTCGTATCAAATATGCCTGTAATTTACTGGCCCTACATACCTTTGATTTTCAAAGACGTCATGTGACGTTCAAGTGCTGCAGAACGTCAGTCAGGAGTTAGCGTATTTTCTAAATGGATTATCAAAAGATACCAAATGAAAATTATTAATTGAAATCCATTTCACATCATTTGTACAAATTTTCAACTGGGTGATTAATAAAATGCCCTGTTGCTTCCCTTTGATACATTCATTGTCGGACAGCAGAGCAAATTAACGTGTTTGAAAGTGATACCAATACGTGCTCATTTCAGTATCTGAAATGGCGCAGGAATTCTAAAATTGTCTGGAAGCTTTAACCGGTCGTTAATTATCAATTGAATTATTCCGCACGTCAAATGGCTTAACGGTCAAACGAAAAATGTCCTGATATCAGAATAAGACTGTCTTGTTTAGTATCTCTGAAATTAATTGATTCCACAACATGACCTTTCCCAAAATACCGTTAACAGTGCTTAACCCATTATATACTAGTGGAATCTTTCATTGCTATGCTGGACAAGTCCATTTTTCATATAAGGGGTGTCAGGCCTATTTGGTACCAGAAACCCCTAAGCCTCGGTGACATGTGAGACACCATGTTCTGCAACGAACTATCAGGTATTTTTTCATCGGACAGTTCGGTTTTCGCCCCCCCCCCCCCCCCCCCTGATTACGGCAAGCCTTAAAACAAAAAATAAAAACTGGATCATATGTCACTTGCAGAAACTGTTGATAAACGAAACCTCTACCGATTCCAAACATTGGCGTACACGGGTTTGAAGTCCGCCCCAAATGATGTGGAATGAGTTGTTTGTTTGTTTTGAGGCTTTAAGTCCCCGTCAACACGATTTAGGTCATTTTGGAGACATTGCTTCAAATCTTGTGGAACATTTGCTGACATTGAGATGAAACCCTACCGCCCAAAGCAACCGCCAGGAATCGTCCGACCGGGAAAGGCTTAAACCTTCTAAGCGGTTTACCTCAACTCATATCGGTCGGTTTCAGCATATTACTTCAAGCCACGATGGGCGGGGCTGCTGAACGAGAACAAAACTATACAATGCCGCGGACAGGGGGACATGCATCCACACGTATGTAACTCGTACATTTGGGCTACTCCTACACAAAAGTCGTACGGACAAAGGCCAAGCTATTTTTAGGGGCGAAAAACATACTCAGTGAAATTATCTTCCATATCATCCATCAAAATTATGGCACCAAAAACAATGTCTCCGGGCAGACCCTTAATATAAACGCGTCGGGGTCAAGGACTCTTGGTCAAAGGGCAACAACTCCATAGTGCCAAAACAATTAATAGCCATCGATATCCTTGTCCGTTTTCATACAAAACGCCGATTTTTTTTTTTATTGGCGAACCCTTTCTATGGAAAAATTCGGAAAAGTGAATCAGAAGCCAGATGGGGCGCGACACTCGAAAAGGTGTATTGGAGCACGTGCACTCATCAAAGACTCAGATCAGTCGCTGTACTCACTCAGTCATTAAACAGCCCTTCCGGTCTGTGGGAAGAAACTTCCGGTCGAGGGGTCGCGGTCCTTTCAGCGCACAGCGAAGACTCTGATCAGCCTGCGCGTATGCGCAGGCTGATCTGAGTCTTCGATGTGCGCATATGCCAGAAAACACCGTTTAACATGGTGCGGCCAAAATTATGGTCTCTGTCCCAAATTTTGTGTATTGGCTTGAAATCAGTTAATTGTCCCCTCAAAAATCACTGGCCATAAATATAACAATACAGGGGTCAGTAGTTTGTTTGAATGCAACTCAATACTAGGGACCGGAAAAGGGCGTGAAATGATGAACCTTTGTATCTCAGGGGGAGCACTGAAGTCCCTAATTATAACTCATGATAACCACTGTACATTGCCGTGGAAAGACCCTACTATACCAAGCATCGAGTGCACTACAAAAAAGAATACACCCTTTTTATTTAAATAAATTAGAATCGATATAAGTCTTACCACATTCTCATGGTTTTCACGAGTGGCACTTATTTTGACCCCAATTTGCCCCATGCAGAAGTCATCTAAACCTTTGACAGGGTAAAAGTGTCCGATGGTGTATCTCAGAAATGTCCTAAAGTCCCTTAAATCCAGTGTCGATGGAAACAAGTTTTTTTCCCTAAAATAAAATTCCAGAGGAAAATATACCCGAAACGCAATTTGCGTTCTTTGGGCATAGAAGTTTTTTTGTGTTTTTTGTGTTTTTTGTGTTTTTTGCGTGCGTTCGTGCTATGTTTCCACAAAGTCGCTAGGGTAGAATTGTTAACCCTTGTCCTGCTGAATTTTTAAATATGTCACACCCACTACTGATTATCAGCCAATCAGATTACTTGATGCAAATTATTGCAACAAATTCATGAGCTGAATGACAAACAATGAAGATCCTGATCAGATGGCTTCTTCAGAAGCCATCTGATCTGGATCTACATTGTTTCAAAGATAAGGCATATCCGGGCTCAGCAGGACAAGGGTTAATGTTCTCGATTTGTGGGTCCAAGCCTCTCTTTGGGCTATAACGAAAAAAAAATCCTATATCAGGACCTGAAAAAGGGTGCCATGCAAACCTGTCGTCAGAAGGGGAAGTTCATTGCTATAGCCCACGTTTCTTTCTGTGAGGATATCTGATCTTTCGACCTGTCCTATGAACCAGGTACCCATTCACTGCTGGCCCTTTGGTTGTGTGGGAGAACAGCGAAAGTCCAGTGAAACGGCGCACATGCGCAGTCTCACCTGAGCATTTTTTGTTCGTTTACGTGTGTTGCATCCCTAAACGTCCGACATCCCTAAGTGTCCGACAAAATTTTAATTTCTCGCAAAATTGTTGGAAACGGTGGGGAATGTTCAATTATGACATTTTAAGTGAAAATTTCGAAAAAAATTTTTTTGGAAATATTCGAAATTTAACTTCAATTTTTTCTTGTCGGACATTTCGGGGTGCCCCATGCATCCCTAAGTGTCCGCCATCCCTAAATGTCCGACAACATGAAAATTGACTAAGAAAGCATTTTTATTGTTAATAATCAATCAATGATAAATAAAAAGACAAATTTAACGTTAAACCTATGTTAAAAATGTTCACTTTGCGAAATAAGCATTGCAATATATGGATCCGAATATACCGGCATCCTTAGATGTCCGCCAGCATGACAAAATCTTAGTTTCTCGGGAAGATGTCCGAAACGGTGGGGAATGATCAATTGTGACATTTTAAGTGAAAAACTTCGCTTTTTTTCTCGAAAATATTCGAAAATTAAATTCATTTTTTTTCTTGTCGGACACTTAGGGATGACCCATGCATCCCTAAGTGTCCGCCATCCCTAAATGTCCGACAACATGAAAATTGACTAAGAAAGCATTTTTATTGTTAATAATCAATCAATGATAAATAAAAAAGACAAATTCAACGTTAAACATATGTTAAAAATGTTCACCTTTGGAAATAAGCATTGCAATATATGGATCCGAATATGTCCGCAATCTCTAGATGTCAACCAGCATGACAAGTAACTTGGAAAATAGTTCTTACCGCTAATAATGAATAATGATTTATAAAGAAAAAGGTGAAGTAATTAAACCTATGCTAAAAAAGAATACCTTCGGAAATAAGCATCTTGATAAGGGATCCCAATATGGTCATCCCTACCTAAATGTCTAACAACGTAAAAATTGGACGAGAACGCATGTTTTTTTTTTTTTGTTTATTAATTTTCAAATAATATTAAATAAAAAGACGTTAAATCCATGTTAAAAATTTTCACCTTCCGAAATAAGCATTAGAATATATGGATTCGAGTATGTCCGCAATCTCTAGAAGTCCGCCAGCATCACAAGTAACTAAGATATTTTTTTTTTTTTTTGTCCTTTTTTTTCGCTAATTATCAATTATGATTAAAAAAAATAGACATCAGAGTGGTTGGTAAGAACTATTTTCCAAGTTACTTGACATGCTGGTGGACATCTAGAGATTGCGGACATATTGGGATCCATATATTGCAATGCTTATTTCCAAAGGTGAACATTTTTAACATAGGTTTAAAGGCATTTATTCTTGATTATTGAGGACTATCATTTCATTGCATAATATTATGTAGCCCTCAGTGCTCACTGGAGAGAAGTTCTCTGTCTTCAACAGGTAAGGGGCCGCCTTGGGGAAAATCAATATATTACTTACTGTTGACTGGTGTACATTATTGATTTTCCCCTTAAGTGTCTCAGTCAGGGGATTCAACAAGAGCTACTAATCACCCTATTAAGGGCCGCCTTTGATCTGCTATAGTCAGTATATCACAGGGGGCAATAAAACAATTATGGACACACGGTGTGTTTTACTGTTTCAGAATAAATGCCTTTAACGTTGAATTTGTCTTTTTATTTATCATTGATTGATTATTAACAATAAAAATGCTTTCTTAGTCAATTTTCATGTTGTCGGACATTTAGGGATGGCGGACACTTAGGGATGCATGGGTCATCCCTAAGTGTCCGACAAGAAAAAAAATGAAGTTAAATTTCGAATATTTTCGAGAAAAAAAAAGCGAAGTTTTCACTTAAAATGTCACAATTGATCATTCTCCACCGTTTCGGACATTTTCCCGAGAAACTAAGATTGTGTCATGCTGGCGGACATCTAAGGATGCCGGTATATTCGGATCCATATATTGCAATGCTTATTTCCGAAGGTGAACATTTTTAACATAGGTTTAACGTTGAATTTGTCTTTTTATTTATCATTGATTGATTATTAACAATAAAAACGCTTTCTTAGTCAATTTTCATGTTGTCGGACATTTAGGGATGGCGGACACTTAGGGATGCATGGGTCATCCCTAAGTGTCCGACAAGAAAAAAAAAATGAAGTTAAATTTCGAATATTTTTGAGAAAAAAAGCGAAGTTTTCACTTAAAATGTCACAATTGATCATTCTCCACCGTTTCGGACATCTTCCCGAGAAAATAAGATCTTGTCATGCTGGCGGACATCTAAGGATGACGGTAAATTCGGATCCATATATTGCAATGCTTATTACCAAAGGTGAACATTTTTAACATAGGTTTAACGTTAAATGTGTCTTTTTATTTATCATTGATTGATTATCAACAATAAAAATGCTTTCTTAGTCAGTTTTCATGTTGTTGGACATTTAGGGATGGCGGACACTTAGGGATGCATGGGGCACCCCGAAATGTCCGACAAGAAAAAAATTGAAGTTACATTTCGAATATTTCCAAAAAATTTTTTTTTTCGAAATTTTCCCTTAAAATGTCATAATTGAACATTCCCCACCGTTTCCAGCAATTTTGCGAGAAATTAAAATTTTGTCGGACACTTAGGGATGTCGGACGTTTAGGGATACAACATACGTGCGCACGGGGAAGGACAATAATCTCATTAGCCAACCTTTTTGTATGAAGTCTTGTTCGTCTAAAATCCACTTTGAAAAAAGAAGCCTTTTTCCAAAGATAGTCCTTAATCAGCGATTATTTAGCATATATTTACATAAACTGGCCTACAAACACTTTTCTGCCAGGAGCAAGGGCCAGTGACTTGGCTTGTCCATTGGTTGCAGAGTGACCACAATGGGGCACACATACCTGACCACATTGTTGGTTTTCTGTGATTTGTGTGGTTACTCAGAAATAGATCGCCACTTCCTTGAGGACCGCGTTGTTCTCTTTCACTACCGAAATCCCATAAGGCACGCCAACTGCGGTCAGTGCAATGGGTTTGTTTGTTTGTGTTAAGGTTTAACGTCCGGCCCTTCCGTTGCTTCCGACTGTGTGGGACGTTTACCCGACATTACGAAAGCCTGTCCAAGAAAAAGTGCTGCGAGTCGGAGCGCTTCTTAACCCTTTTTGTACCAAATGGAATCTTCCACCTTATATATAGCAGGAGTCCATTCCTAAATTAAGGGGTGTCAGGTTGTTTTTTCTTCAAAATTTATTTGGAAAATGGCTAAACTTTTCGCAAACAGTGGAGGCCCTGATCTGGGCCTGCACTGTTTGCCACGGTACCCGTTTAGGGGTTTCCAGTCTGAAATGGGTTAAATTGTGCGGTAGGGCTACATGTCATTTCATCTCAATGTCCGACAAAATCGAAGCAACGTCTCCAAATGACCGAAACAGTGTTGAAGGGCGGGTAAATCTTCAATACAAACAAACCGAGAAGCATTAACAAGACGGGTACATTTACAAAGAACAATCCCACTTTATTTAGAGACAAGTATAATTGGCAGAGAAAAGAGAACTGTTCAAAACCAACAATGTTATTATAGTTATCATATATCATTTGATATGGCACAAATGCTAATATTCTTGCTGAAAAAAAATGTGTGTAGCTTTTTCAGCAAAAAATATGAGAGTATTAAGTAGAGAAGTTAACATTTTGACCTCTTACTAGCTCACTAAGCTATATAACAATGAGCAATCCATTATGGGTGTCTTCACAGAGCAGGGGAATCCAACAACCACGAGGGTAAGGTTTCTCTCTACCATGGTGAATGCCACAATCTTGTTTAGTTGATTGATTGATTGATTTGAGGTTTAACGTCCGCGTCAATACTATTTAGGTAATTTTGGCGATGTTGCTTCCAATTTTGCGGGACTTTTACCCGACATTGAGATGAAACGACATCTCAAGCCCTGCCGCCCAATAAAACCAATAGGGTTTATATGCATGAACGGTCAAACTCGCATCACTTCGCCTGGGCAGGCTTAGACCTCCAGAGCGGTTTACCAGCATTCGTGTGCGGTCGGTTTCAACTCTGCGTGGAAGCATCGTGCAGCCCAATCTATTTCTCCTAGCCCCAATGGGCGGGGCCCAAAAATTCACATGATTATAACGAAGCATAATTAATTTTCGCTTTTAATACCCCCTAAAATGAAGACATTCTACGTTAGAAAGCATATTTGACCCTTCTTGTACCAAATGGAATCTTCCTCTTTATATATAGCAGGAGTCCATTTCCAAATTAAGGGGTGTCAGGTTGTGTTGTCTTCAAAATTCATTTGGAAAATGGCTGAGCTTTTTGCCAACAGTGTAGGCCCTGATCAGACGCCGCTTTCTGCGGCGTCTGATCTGGGCCTGCATTGTTTGCAAGGGTACCCTTTTTGGGGTTTCTGGTACTAAATGGTTTAAAAGTTTCATTCATTCTTTCTGTGTAGGCCTTCTGGGAAGAGACCACCTTCGGGACTGTTCAAAAGTGATCTTACCTTTGAACATTCCCAGAGGCGCTTTTCTTATATATATTGTGTACAGATAATCACATTAAGTGCGAAATATTATGTAGTGTTTTTTTTTCCCATCTCCAAAATGGCTACTTTTCGTGATATTTTTTCTTATTTATACTGCAGACAAAGGTTGTGGGTGCTCGTTCGAACCGCCTCATTGATGCGGTCGCCTCATTGATGCGGTTCTAGCGAGTACCCAAATCTATGTCTTGGAGCAGAAATAAGACAAATAATGTCCCCAGTTTTCTATATAAAGTGGGGTTAGACTTGTGTTTGCTCACGTGAAACTTCAATGGACCGTTGTTTCGAACTCTTCTTTGAGACCCTTGATCATTCTTTCTAGAGCTCCATGTAACATATATTTTTGGCCCCCGCTCATCGGGACTTGGAGAAGTAGATAGGGCTGCATAGTGCTTCCACGCAGAGCTAAAACCGACCGCACATGAGTACTGATAAAACGCTAAGCGGTTTTCATAGCAGTAGGTCACTATATAGGTCATTTTGGAGACACTGCTTCCAATCTGTACTGAGAGGATTTTTACCCGACATTAAGATGAAATGGCATCTCAAGCCCTACCGCCCAAATAGACCAATAAGGTTTACGTGCAGGGACGGTCTGACTCGCACATCTTTGCCCGGGCAGGCTTAGACCCCCACCTCCACCCCCCCCCCCCCCTCTCCATACACACACACACACACAGTGGCTCGAACTATTCATATCTCGAACAAATTTTTCTGGCCCAAAAGATGTTCAAACCACCATGTGAAATTTTAATGATTCTAGCATCTGTCTACAACATTTGTCTGATCAGAGCCTACACTGTTTGTAAAAAGTTCAGCCATTTTTTCCATATAAATTTTGAAGAAAACATAACCTGACACCCCTGAATTTTGAAATGAACTAACTCATGCTATATACAGTAAAATTCCTATATTAAGACCACCTTTGAGACTGTTCAAAAGTGGTCTTTAAGACCACTTTTGAACAGTCCCAAATGTGGTCCATGACCAGAGGACCGTGTATGTAAATAAGACAAAGAAAAAATAACTGCAACTTACTAAATAAGCTTTTAAAAGCAAATTTAGTATTAATTTTAGGTGGTCTTAATAGCGGAATTTTACTTAAGTGGAAGATTCCATTTGGTACAAAAAGGGTTAAATACCCATATTATTACTTTATATATCGCTATAGCGGCAAATTGTTAGGGAACAAGCGAGGGTCCTCTGTACACTTATGAGTCAGTGATCCGCTTTGTAAAATTTATGAAAATGCTTACAAAAATGTTAAAGACATTAAAAATTACAGGGAAGAATTGCATGTGTAGCGATATCTTAAAGATACAGAAATCTGTGTAACGGTTGAGATGTAGTTGATAACGGGTTTAAAGCCCTAACAAAGACATAAAAACAGTGACTTTCCTGTGAAATATGATGACTTCACCAATCAAAATACAAAACCTATTGACTCTGATTGACACCCATGAAACGGACTTCGCTTCTGAATGGAGATGTACATAAGAGAGAAATAGACTCAATTGTGTGTTAATTGTTTGTGACAAGTTAGACGATGTAGACTTGATAATTTTCAGCGTTTTTAAAGATGGGTTCGTGAGTCTACTGAACCCTATTTTGTGCGATCTTTTTGTCGTGACAGGGGCTCATTGTTGAACCGAGATTTGTGTATTTAGATTTCTCGGTTCCCTTGAAAGATATTTGCTAGTACCTGATGGCCTTATTGAAACAATTTTAAACTGTTTTTATGGACATGTTTCTGGATAGATTTCAGTCAGTTTCATTCATAAAAACTATGAAAATTGATGACACCTAAGTCATACCTATGGAAATGTACATCTGATACTATGAGAAAAAAAATCGAAACGTCGTTTTTCTTGGGCGCAATTTAAATGCTTGCAGATGCACAGTATACATGTAATTGTCACCAATTAAGGAAACAATTTCAGCGAATGAATTTTCATACACAGGGTGTTGTTCATCCGTGAAATGAACACCCTCTAAGCCCAACTTCATACAGATAAAACTGGGGTTTACGGGATGTGGAATACATTAATTTTCGTATTTCTGCTCCAAGACATAGGTTTTGCTACTCATTAGAACCGCCTCAGACATCCGCAACCTATGTTTGCAGTAACAATAAGAAAAACATCACCGATTTTCATCAGAAAAAAATGGCCATTTTGGAGATGTGGGAAGCTCTATGTAGCATGTGAATCATAATGTCCCGCCAAGCATGGGATAGAACTGTTGCAGCAAACAAGATGACTAATCTTTCATGGGTGTGGATTCGATAAAGGCGTTTCCACTGAACCCGAGGGATGACCGTCGGGTCGGTCGAAACCGGGGCTAGGCCGATGTTTCGGTCGGCCCAGGTACCCATAGGGTTGGAAACGACTATAGCGAATCCAAACATCCACAAAGATATCAAAACTTCTATCCCTGAAATGGTACAGTGTGCAAGTTTTTCTTGGTCAGACTAGCTAATTTCAGCCAGTAAGGCCTTACCAATGACCTTAGAATTTTTCAAAATTCCACTGCCAAAGGACTAGAAAACATAATCGACACTAAGATAAGGGCAGGAAAACTTTTTACGGCCACCAAACATTCGAGGTGTACATATAGCGGAGTTTCATCTGTTCTAATGAAACTTTGTTCTTTCTCTCCACCTCTCTGTCTCCCGGGCTGCCTGTAAAGATTCAGAACTAACCCTCGTCCCCTGCTTCAACCCAAACCGAGCTTCAATGGCTCGAACATCTTTGGGACTTCGACTCAGGATAGTTCGAGCCACTGAGGGTTATTCAAAGGGTAAAATTTGGAGGCATTACAAGAGATGACTCAGGGATACATATTCTTATTCTTGTATGCAACAAATAGCATCGTCGAGGCGATTCTAATGAATACACACAACATACATTTTCAAGATAAAATGGGCCCCGTCAAGCGATTTTGGTACTTATCGCCTATGCGAGCAGCGAAGGTTCACGCGAGCCTGCGCATCTGCGCAGTCACGGCAGAACCTTCGCTGCAGTAAATCAAAAGGAACCTTCAGACAGAAAGCCATATCCCTGGCCCCTCTGAATGGCTGGGCATGCGCAGTTAAAATTTGTCATGACGAAATGCTCGAAGACACAAATTCGCTTGGCGGTGCTCAAATAGTAAAAAAGCTCAATAAATTGATATTCGGAGGTATGGGAAAAATCCCTAGGTACCAAAGAGTGATGGTAAACGAGTCATCACGGTTCGGATCATCGAAGTCTCGCAGTACGTATGAAATTGGTACCCAGCCAGCAAAGAATGCCGGGCCAACGTCGGGCCGATAGCGGTACCGCTATCGGCCCGGCGTTGGCCCGTGGTTTGTGCTGGCAGGGTAGAGTGTCGTGCAAATACATGGAACGCTATCAAAATTGTATTTTAACTTCCGCGTGTTTTATTTATTTTATTTTATTTTTTTTTATCAAATACATCTAGGAGTGGTTTTCGGAGAATACTTTTGTATGCCCGATGCACGCATTTGCTTTAAGCAGCACTTAGATTAAATACCTCAATATATGAATCTTTTAACCTTGAATGACACCAAATGTTGCATTTCGACAAAATAGAAAGGGTTTAGGATAGAAAGAATTCATAGTGACGACACTTAAAAATCTCATTTCCGCTGTTTGCTTTGTGATCAGTATATTATGCATATCTTGCAAAAATGTAACCCCATTCAGCCCAGCGTCAATAAAAAGGGGGACGTTGACATACAGTGAAGACCCAGATCAGACGCCGTATGCATTGGCATTTGTGAAGACCCTGATCAGACGCCACAGAACGCGGCGTCTGATCTTGATCGGCACTGTTTGCGGAAAGTACTACGAAAATAAAATAAATCTCTGTCAACCCATATGCATTGCATTTTAGATGGAATGTCTGGTAAAAGTCCAACAGAATTGGAAGCAACGTCTCCAAAATGACTTTACAGTGTTGACGGGAACGTTAGACTTCAAATCAAAGAAAACAAATCCATTTTAGATGGAAGATTCGATATGTCAGTAATGGGCTGAGGTGACAGTGTTCCTTTTTGTTGCGTATTAGCAAGTTTAAATCCGTGTCAAGTGAAAACGCGACGCTGTGTATCAGCGCGTGACCTATTTACCTTTTCTATCCGGCCCCCGCAAATGGGCTGCAAGATGCTTCCACGCAGAGCTGAATCCGACCGCACACGAGTGCTGGTAAACCGCTTAGAGGACCTAAGCCTGCCCAGGCAAAGCGGTGCGAGTCGGACCGTCCATGCTTATTAACCCTATTGGTTTCATTGGGCGACAGGGCTTGAGATGCCATTTCTTCTCAATTCCAGGTAAAAATCCCACACAATTGGAAGCAATGTCTCCAAAATGACCTATATAGTGTTGACGGGGACGTTAAACATCAAATCAAACGAATTCTTTCATTTTTTTCTATATTTTTTCAAAGTAAACCCAACGTTGAACTGTTCGAAGTGCTCAGAAGCAAACGCCGTTTTTGCTTTAAATTGGCCCTTATCCTTGTGGTTAGAGTGCTGGACTGCGGTGCAGAAGGTTGCCAGTTCGAGCCTCCCTTGGGTCAGTGGCTCGAAAACTCTTGCTGTTCACCCTGTAGTGAATGATTACCCCCATTAATTTCAGGGAAATGCAAATGACAGCGAGATGAGAGGGTTGGGATCCGTCTTTCGTATGTTGTGCCCACGACACGATTCGGCTCGTATAACTCATTGCCCCAACGGCCTTAGGTTATAGGCAACTTTAGCTTTTATACATTGACTAAATCACTCCAAAAATCAAACCCGTACTCACCAGATACCGAGCAAGTATTTGGAGATAATTGAGATACGACATCGCAGGGTTTGGGTGGAATGGGGCGGGGTTGAATGATTCTTCTAGGAAGACCGGCTAATGGGAAGATAGGGCCCAAAAAAACTTTAAAGGTTACCGGCCCCGATAGCTCAGTTGGTAGAGTGTCCGCTCCGGGGAACGGGAGGTCACGGGTTCGATCCCGGGCCGCGACATACCAAAGTCGTTAAAAATGGTACTAGCTGCTCCTCGCTTGGCACTCAGATTTACGGGTTAGAGCTAGGACTGGTCGACCCAGTGTTAGGATAATGTGACTGGGTGTGGTATCATGTAATGTGTCTGGGACATGATACTTCAGTGAGGCAGCATTGGGCTCCCTGTCGCAACCAGACACCGTCGTGATATGACTGAAAAATTGTTGAAAGCGACGTTAAACATGTTAAACCCGAATTCACACACACACACCCACACAAGACTAGGGCAAATCATACAGTATCCGGATATTAGCTTTGAGAGGAATGAAGCCCGCTTTTCAATCATGGAGATATAGATAATATGTTAACGTACTCGCATTCTGTTACACACAGTACGAGGACTGTTCAAATATGAATGCAACTAAGCACATAAAAATGATTCCGTGATAGGTTTCGATGAAAAATTTATTTTGTCCCCTCAAAGTATTCCCCTTTAACAGATATACAAATTTCAGTCTTCTGATACAATCATTGAATGCATTTTGGTAGTCTTTTCGAGGTATACTATGAAGGCACTGGAATATTGCAGAACCGAGGTGTTTGCGCTGTATAAATTTTCGACCAGAAAGGTATTTATTCATCCGCGGGAACAAAAAAAGTCACACGGGGCAAGGTCAGGGGAATACGGGGGGTGAGGGAGTTCAACAACCTTTTCCTGCTTCAGATAGTCTTGCACAATGAACGCCTTGTGCGATGACGCATTGTCATGTAGCAATCTGACATTGGCCAAAACAGTTGCGGGTCTTCGTTCTTAGAAATATTTCTTCAATTTTCGAAGAACTTTATTCTTGTAAAACTTCTCATTTACAGATTTGCCTTTAGGCACAGCAACCTGAATAGCAGGGCCCTGATTTGAAAAGAATATGGCATACATTACCTTCTTGACGCTCATGGTCCGCTTTGCAATGCATGTTCTTTTGCAATACTTTTTTCCCATATTTTGTTCTGAATCTTTCGTTTTGGCTCAAAAAAGTGAACCCATGTCTCGTCACCTGTGACGACATTAGCGAAAGACTGTGCATTGTAATTTGGAAACTTTTTAAGCAACTTCTTGGCGCACTGAACGCGTGTCTTTTTCTGCTCATCTGTCAACAGATGGGGAATCCATCTAGCACAGATCTTTCTCATTTTCAAATCCCGTTTCAGAACTGTATGAGCTGCTCCTAATGAGATGCCAACCATACTAGCTATTTGCCTAGTGGTGTATCGTGCATCGGTAGCAACTATTTCTTTCACTCTAGCAACCATCTTGGCAGATGTTGCTCTTTTCGGCCGACGATCATGTGGTGCATCTTCTGTTGAGCCTAGCGCATAGCTGAATTTCTAACACCAACAAAAACTGTCGGAAAAGACATTTCATTATGCCCATAAACCGAACATATTTCATCAAAAATGTCTTTGCACCGTATACCAACGATTTTTAATATAGGACCGTATTTCAATTGCGTACTCTGACCTTCTTCCAACCATGTTTTGTACATGTATTAGTATACAAGAGTAGACAGTGTTTATCGAACGATATACATGGCTAAAGTGGACGGATTTTAACAATTTTGGTATCAATGTATAGGTAAAATGTTTTTCTACGTTGTGATTTTTATTTCCAGGTGATTTTCGCATTAGTGCATGAGAAAACGTTCTACTTGCATTCATATTTGAACAGTCCTCGTACTTTCTCACCGCTACTCCATTTACCTTGTAGTTTGCTAAGCGGTTTACCAGTACTCACGTGCGGCCTGTTTCAGTTCTGCGTGGAGGCATCATGCAGCCCATCTATGTCTTCAAGCCCCCCGCCTATCGGTACTGGTAAACTGCTTAGAGGATCAAAACCTGCCCAGGCAAAGCGGTGCGAATCGGACCGTCCATGCTTATAAACACTTTTGGTTTCATTGGGCGACAGGGCTTGAGATGCCATTTCATCTCATTGTCAGGTAAAAGTCCCACAAAATTGGAAGCAACGTCTCCAAAATGACCTATACAGTGTTGACGGGGACATTTAACCGCAAATCAAACAATCAAAAACAATGTCTTCAAGTCCTGATTGGCGGGGGCGGACGATCGTTTTTGTTTGGTCCTGTTGTTTGCTATTCGTACTGACGTACAGATTACCTGCTATTCGCTACTCAAACTAACCTACTTATTTGGTCCTACTGTCCATGAGTGATGCTCCACTCTTGGTCCGTTGGTCCTGCTATTTGCTACTCAAACTACCGTTTTGTTAAACTACCGTTTTGTTGTCGCATGCTCCGTTGACCTTGCTGTCTTCACCTTTACATGGATCTATCTCCTTCACCTGTGCATTACGATTACACACCCGTGCGACATAGCGCCTTTTTTTACATCCCAAAATGGCTACTTTTCTGATGAAAATCCGCAATATTTTCTTATTTATACTGCAAACATAGGCTGTGGGTGCTCGTTAGAACCGCCTTATTCAGGCGGTTCTAACGAGTACCCACAACCTAAGTCTTGGAGCAGAAATAAGCAAAATAAAGTATGCCCCCATAAACTCCAGTTTTCTCTATATAAAGTGGGGTTTAGTGGAGTGTTCATTTCACGGACTTGTTAACCTGATGGGATACAGATACGTAAAACTGAGGATAGCACCACCATGTCATACATGTAACATATTGCATTTAACGACATTATTTAACCCTTAAGACGTCGAAAAAAACTACAGCTGAAAATGGCGTCTGCTTATATCGTCTGTTGATTTTTTTTTTTTTTTTTTTTGCAAATGTTTTAAAAATTTTTTTTTTGCTTACAGGCAAACAGTGTGGACCCAAATCAGAATGCTCCTAGAGGAGCAGTCTGATTTGGGCCCACACTGTTTGCAAAATGACTTTTAAAGTAACCAGCAGACGACAACTGTCATGATTGGTATTTTATGGTTAATATCTATCTTATTTCTGCTGCACTCCCTTCTGGGTACCCGTTAGAACTCCCTCGTTGAGGTCTACTTTGTCCACTAGCCCTTGTGTGTATGTGTATGTGCGTGCGTGTCTGCGGGCGTGTGTGTGGGGGTGCATGTGGTAAGGTACACTGAATCAAGTGTATACAACTCGCCTCAGACATGGTGAAATAGAAAATGGTAACCTCGATCTCAACCAGAACACAGTTCATTCGTGAGCGGACAGATTATAGATTTCACTCCCACGCCAGAACACCGGAAAATGCTTCTTATATTCTCCAGCCGTTATCTTCTGCGGTTTTGCGAAAAAATAAACATATTCTATTTTCAGTTTCAATTAAGGGCGTCCCAAGGAATGTAAATTTTCAGAAAGAAATGCATTAATTGTGCATACCTTTATCTCGCAAAGCTTAACAGATCACTGGTGGGTCGATTTGGAACGGAGACTTATCCCCCTTGACATAGTACTCTGACATCACAGGGACAAGGATGGCGCGGCTATAGATATTTATAGTCGTTTCATGGACGTTAATGTCAAGTGGACAATCACAAGGATAAAACAAGCTAAAAAAATTAGTAACTGGACAATCATGAATAAAAAATGAGAAAAGCGACCCTTCCCAGCAGGCACACGTCGCTAGTGCAACGTCGGTGCAACGTCATGAGGTTGCACCGACGTTGATTTGACGTTGCATAAACGTCATGACGTACCGACGTTGACGTGATGTCACAATTACGTCATGCACCTGCTGGGATGTCCCTTCCCATGCGCATGCACAACAATTGCCCATGAGAAGCGACAAGCGAAACTGTGTGTGTGTTTTAAATACCCGCCTCCATTCTGCATGACGACATCCTTGGGGATTGGAGAGTAGGCTGCATGAGCTTAAACCGACCGCACATGAGAACTTGTAAATCGAATAGAGGGTCTAAGCCTGCCTAGGCAATTTGGTGCGAGTCGGGCCGTCCCTACAGTTAAACCTTTTTTGTTTATTTGGGCTGCAGGGCTAGAGATGTCACGAGTAAAAGTCCCACAAAATTGGAAGCAACGTCTCCAAAATGACCTAAATAGTGTTGACAGGTGGTTTAACATAAATTCAAACAAAGCGACAACACATCCGTGAGGCATAGTAAATTTTTCTCATCTCAAAACAGGACAATTTTTCAGGTGAAAAGTTGTGATATTTTTCTTATTATTACTCCCAACATAGGTTGAGGATGTTCGTTAGAACCGCATTTTGTGTCGTCATTCAGAGAAAGAGACAAAAAAGACAGAGGAAAAGAGGCTGAAGGGATGGTAAGGGAGACGAAAGAGAGTGATAAGTAAGAAAGAGACACATGAAAGGAAGAAATAAAAACATTTCCGTCTACCCATACCCATTGCAAGGACACCATGCCTTGTCTGATTTCAGTTGGACGCCTAGGTGACAAAATATGCATGACACCTCACCGAGTCGCCTCAGGCATTCACCATATTTGCATTATTTGCTGGCTCCCAGCTTGCACATTGTCAATATTGGAAAAACAGGTAACCAGACCCCCCCCCCCCCTGACCTTGAAAGGTCAGGGGGTCTGGTTACCTGTTTTTCCAACACTGATTATCTTCAGACTAGGAACCAGCAGATAATGCTGCGGACATCATTGAAAAACTTCGCTTGGGGAATTGCCTGTCAGTTGCTGGGGTGGCCTAGAAAACGGTCTTTAGAAAGAGTAGAAACATTGTCCACCACGGCATATTGATAAAACAAGCATTTGAACTATTCACCTTATTTGCCTGCATGTTGCAATAACAAAAGATTGCCAGCGTTCCTTGTCTTTATGAAATAACGTGGGATTATCATATTTTCATATTTCTTTAAACAGTTAGAACCAGTTCAACAAAAATAAGCAACAATTGTACATTTGTTTGTTTTGTTTGCCGTGATTTGAGGGTTAACGTCCCCAGCAACACAATTTAGGTCGTTTTCGAGACGCTGCTTCCAATTATTTTGTGGGACTTTTACCTGGCATTGACAGGACATCCCAAGCTCTGCCGGACAATGATATGCATGGACGCTGGAAGCACCATGCAGCCCAATCTATTTCTCCAATCCCGGAGGGGCGTGGATCCTCAACAGTAAATCTATTTAGTATATGTCAATTCGGAGTTGGGAAACATTGAATTTTGTCACATGTGAGTCTAATACCAAGAAAGGTGCGAAGGTAAATGACAGACTCCCCTCTAATATTTTTATTTGACTTTTGTCCCGTCCCCTGACACCTAGATGAAAGATGATATCCTTTGATCTTCGCGGAAATCTACATCTAGCTAATGTCGCTGAAAATTAAAGATGGCCGCCAACACCTTTGGGATGACCTCGGTCTTTGATCATAAGAAATACGTGTGACATTTTACAAGAAGATGGCGGGTTACCGTGCGTTATCTGCTAAATAACATGGATTTTAACACATAAAATCTTGTAAATTTCTTGCGATTTTACGGATCACTTTCCGAATAACGGGACCACCGTGGAATCTTTAAATTAGCATTGTTTATCTGCATTCATTGTCAGAGACCTATGCTTAAGGATAGTATAAAAAAACACGTGACATTTCGCTTCTTACGTCCCCGTCAACAGTATTCAGGTCATTCTGAAGACGTTGCTTCCGATTCTATACTTTTACTATTGAGATGAAATGACATGTCAAGCCCCATGAAGCCCTACCACCCGAAGAAACTGCCAGGGTTTAAGGAGCGGACCGACCTGCAACACATTTTCTTTGCAGGATTTGATCAACTAAGCGGTTTACCAGTTCAAGTATCAGTTTAAGCCCTCGGTCGGTTTCAGCTCTGCGTGGAAGCACCATGCAGCCCAATCTATTTCTCCAAGCCCCAATGGGCGGGAGCGCATGGTCTTTCGCGGATGCAACTTCGTGATATTTTCGGGAGTGTGTGTGTGTGTGTGTGTGTGTGTGTGTGTGTGTGTGTGTGTGTGTGTGTGTGTGTGTGTGTGTGGTGGGGGATGCGAGATGTCGATTGTGTGTCAATCGATCGAAAGTTACTACTGTAGCTTTATGTTGCTGATGAAATCTCGGGAGGTGGGAGTGTTGTGACAAGAGGTTTGGTTACCTGTAGCATCGGTCTGGACTGGATTCATGTGTTTGTTTGGCAAATAGTGTCGGCTCAGATCAGACGCCACAGGAAGCGGCGTCTGATCAGGGTCTTAAGTACAGGAACTTTAAGGTCAAAACGTAACAGTCTAAGTAAGACCTTTTCTACCTTACTTTGTGTTATTTCTAGATTGCTTCCTTTTTGTACCAAATGGAATCTTCCTCCTTATATATGACAGGAGTCCATTGCGAAATTTTGGGATGTTAGGTTGTGTTTCCTTCAAAAATTATTTGGAAATTGGATGAACTTTTTTTCAAACAGTGAAGGGCCTGATCAGACGTCGCGTTCTGTGGCGTCTGATCTGGGCCTTCACTGTTTGCTAGGTACCAGTTTTGGGGTTTCCGGTACAAAATGGGTTAAACCCCGATATTTAGTGCGGGCTCTAACCTGGATGATTTCCGCCGGTGTTATTGGTAGTCGTATAGTGCACCAGTCATTTGTAACCACTGCCCCCCCCCCCCCTACGGGGATAGCGGGGACAATGACTTTTCACTTTTCACAGCCCTGCTAGAAGCCCTGCACTGCGGGGGACCTTAAGAAGGTCAAAGCCTCGCTGTTTATAACAGTTCATTCCACTGGGGGTATATTTGTGTATCAAAACCCCCGCATTAACCCGGCACTGCGGGGGAACACAGAGGGTAACTACCCCGCACATTAGCCCCGCTATCCCCCGCCTATCCCCGTAGGTGTGTGTGTGGGGGGGGGGGGCGGGGGCAGTGGTTACAAATGACTAGTGCATAGGGCCTCGACTGCATGGGGCAAGCATTAGCACAAAATAAGCTCCTGATATTTCTGAATGATCATTGCTTTATATATAACTCTTTATTTTGCATATTTCAATGACTAAGACCATGTGCCGAAACGTACAAAAAGAGTTATTTGTTATTGTTATAAATAGTTTATCCCTGTTGGTGAGTATGTACTGTGAAAAGTTACGAAATGAATGATTTATAGGTAGAAACTTTAAAATGTCTGCAATTCAGTTCTATTGCAGGAAGTCAGAGTCATTTACATGCTTGACCTTTTCCTTGTTATGTAACCCAGACGCTTATTCAAGGAATGATAACAATGTGAATGCTGATAGTAAAATTAGCTCTGCTCCTAGTCAAAAGAAAATCTGTCTTGCGACCTGTTAAGACTCAGACTGACCTGCAAGCCTACACAGACTAGCAGGAATCTTTAAATTTTATATATAGAAACTAGAGGTATGGTGCTGGCTAAGCAGCGAACAACAGAGGTCCAGATCAGACTGCACAGGTGCGCAGTCTGATCTGGACCTTGTTGTTCGCAAATGACCAAAACAGGTTTTCAACTGCCATGGCTAAACGGGTAATTGGGACTAATGTCTGTTTCGCTGACCTTGACAGTTGTTTCATTCAGGTTTTTATGCGTGTGGCCTATATTGCACAATGTTCTTGTTGCCAAAGAATGTGTACTGTTTCAAATCCATGGATGCAGGATTTCTGGTTTTGGTTTTACGTTCTTTTCAAGATTATGTCACTCCTTTCGAGCCGACCGTTAATCACTGGGTACCCGGAGAAAAAACACCAGACCTGGTCCCACATGTGACCCGAGCGAGGCTCGAGCAGCGGTGAGAGACCTAATGTTTAATACAGTACTCTTACGCATAAGGCAATGGAGGCCCGCTCCCCGCTATCTGAGTTGGATGCGCATTTGGCTGATGCGTTCAGTGAGCACTAATCGAGGCCAGTTACTAAAGGATGAATGCTTTGCTTGTTGACCAATTACTACGTAATCCAGGAAGAATGTGGTTAGTTAAACTCACTAGAATGACCTTAATACTGTTGACTGTGTTATTAAACTACACGGAGATGGCCTTCGCAACACTGCATGAACAGTGTATATTCTGCAATAGATGATAGTTACAATTTAAGTTTAGTCTATTAAGCAACCAGTGTGGACCCTGATAAGTCTCCGCGTTATGCGGCGTCTGATCAGGGTTTACACTGTTTGCAAATAACCAAGTACACGTTACTTTTTACTGGCAACTGGCAGCCAACTTCACGGACATCTGAACGGAGACTTAAGCTGTTTCGCTTACCCTTAAATCCCTTGTCTTACGGCGAAAAGTGTAGACCTAGGGCTACACTGTTTGCTAAATACAAGACTTGAAAGTCAAGTCCAGTTCGATTCTTTTTAAAGCATTGTGACGTTTTGTATGCAGCATTGTGACCTCAAGACGATAAGGATAGCAGGGTACCAGTATTTTACATTGATAGTCACGTGAACACCAGCAACCTAAAACCACTGTGATCAGGAGGTCGCGGGTTCGATTATACCTGCCCGGGTTGGCAACATTATTTCGTAGAGGTTGATCATGAAAAATGTTCAATGGTCGTACTCTCCCTTCCGCTGACCCAAGAAGGGCAGTTGTCAGTTCATGGCGAAAGAATGTGCACTGTACTGGTTAAATACTTATGTATAAGCGTGCCCAAAACTGAGTACTGTTAGATAAACTGACCGGCTCAATATGACTTTAATAGTGCTAACTGGGCCGTAAAACTCCAAACCAAAAAAAAAAAAAAAATGAAAATATTAATAATAATAATAATAATAATAATAATATATGGGTTGACTAACAATCGATCCGGACCAAGGTGTATCCAATTAAAATCCCCTTAAAAATCGACCTTCAATAGTTCGAACATACTTGGGCCTAGTGTGAGCCACAGAGGATAAGGTCAGAGAACATAATTCGGGCAATTTTGGGATATTGTTAAAATCTTCTATTAGATAGAGCTAGGATGTGTGTACTCTATAATAATAATAATAATAATAATAATAATAATAATAATAATCGACCTTATTTATAGAGGGTAACACATATACACCTTTTCAATACAAAACTAAAAAAATATAAAAAAAACTTTTTCTCAATATTGTTTTTCTGTAGCTATCGAGAAATTTCTGTACGAACTCAAGAATGTGTGTGTGTGTGTGGGTGTGTGTGTGTGTTTGTTGAGAGTTTAACGGCCCAGTAAACACTATTTAGATCATATCCAACCGGCATGTACTTAACCCTTTTTGTACCAAATGGAATCTTCCACCTTATATATAGCAGGAGTCCATTTCAAAATTTAGAGGTGCCATGTTGTGTTTTCTTCAAAATTTGTTTGGAAGTTGGCTATACTTCTTGCAAACAGTGTTGGCCCTGATCAGACGCCGCGTTCTGTGGCGTCTGATCTGGGCCTGCACTATTTGCCAATTACCCATTTTGGGGTTTCTGGTACTCCTGACAATGGGTTAAGCGGTGCACATTCTTTCGCCAGAAAAGGGACTGAAATATATTATAGTACAGCAATCAAATTTCATCATTCTGACCTGGCCCCGAGGTTATAAAACTTTTTTATGCTCATTTCACTTGAGCATTAAATTTATGATGCTCATAAATTTATGAGCAGGATAAATGACATTCTGTGCTGATCTTAGCAGGAAAAATTAAATGCCTGATTTGTATTTAAATAGTTATGAGCATGACAAATTTCATGACAAGTTGAACATGGAAAGACTTCATAAACTTGGACACAGGCCCTCTGAATAACCCTCTTTAGGATCAATTTAAGGGGTACGGTTAAACCTGACATATTTTCCGTCAGACAAATTTCATCACATTTTCATCATGTTAACAAATCCTTGCAATGAACACCCCTCAAAACCCCATATGAAAAAATGCACAATGTCACATGGGTGTCACGTTAACGTGGTTGGATGGTCGGTTGATTTGTGGTTTAACGTCCCTGTCAACACTGTAAAAGTCATTTTGGAGACGTTGCTTCCAATTTTGTGGGACTTTTATCCAACATTGAGATGAAATGACATCTCAAGCCCTGCCGCCCAATTAAATCAATAGGGTTTATAAGCATGGACGGTCCGACGTGCACCGCTTTGCCTGGGCAGGCTTAGATCCTCTAAGCGGTCTACCAGTACTCGTGTGCAGTGGGTTTCAACTCTGCCTTGAAGCATCATGCAGCCCATCTATTTCTTCAAGCCCCGATGGGCGGGGGCGTGTTAACGTGGTGGTTCACATTTCCTGCCTACTTAAGCACTCTGGAATCTGCTCTTTCTTGTGAAGAACAAATTATTTGGTTTATAAGAATGACCCCTTTTAACAGGGGAGACAAAATACTTTTGAAAAAGGTTATCTCCCTTGAAGGAGTATCGATTCACTTAAAACGATAAGAACACACACAAAAAAAAAAGAAACTGAAAATGTTGGCTGAAGGATTATTTTCCTTATTTCTCCATATAAACATCTGCTGTGGGTATTCCAGTGAATACTCACAACATCGGTTTTTATGGAGTACCAAAAATTATACTTCAATTATCACCAATCTTCATCATCATCATCATCATCATCATCATCACCGTCATCATCATGGGATGACCATATACCCACTTTATCTGTGAAAGCAACATTGCTGAAGAACGGGGAATTATAGTCGGGTCAAAGCTGTAAGGGTTTTCATCAGGTCGGAGTATGCAACATACCGGCCCTAGGTGTCTTTAATGCCGTATTAGGGACACCGGACATTGTTATGTCACGATGCACAGACGTCAGGTCATGTTTGGGTCGACGGTCTTTGACAAAAGCTTAGGCAAACAGAAAATGTCGTAAAGACCTGGTCAAAATTGTCGTAATCAACATTCCTGGACGAGCCCGGACAATAAAGTCAGAAAAATTAGGGACGATTTAATACGAATATCCTTCTCACGCTCCGTCGTTACTGTTTGATGGTGTGATGAACATAGCACCTTACAGAGATGGACACAGTCGTAATTCAAGGGTTCAAATGCCTTCGGCATTTTTGGGGGGCTTTGGTTTTACGGCTCTTGCAAGATTAGTTCATTTATTTCGAGCCGATCGTTAATCAGAGATGGGCGAAAACCAGAAAACCCGGAGTAAAACCACATGACCTTCCGTTGCAGAGAGTTTCGAACTACAGCGGTGAGAGACCTAATGATTAATTCTTACCAACTAGGCCACGGTGTCAGGGACATACCACCTCAGAGACTTAGACAAACAACCCCAGTCCATGGACTTGAATACCTTTGGGGCCATTTAATTTTGTTCGAGACAAGGGTAGTTCGAGCCAGTGATCACTAATGACGTCTAATTGGCCGAAACTAGCTAGTCTGCCTGGACAATTTCGACTTTGTTCTGTATTCGTCCCCTTGGCAGTATAGAGAGACAATTCCTTGACCCGCCATGGTTCAACTTCGATGCTGAAGAACCTAATTTCGCCACGATTGGGCTCTAAGAACCTAAGCCCCTTTCCCTAACCCCTACCCCCGTCCACACCCCATAATCCCGCCTAGGCTATAAGAACCGCGTCTTGTTAATATTGACAATGCCAGGTCATCAAGTTTTAGAGCATGCCAAACGAGAGTGCGGGTTCACATTCTAATAACAGTTATGAAGTATGGTATAACTTTGAGGGGTTGAAAATGATAAACTGGCCTTGATGTCCTAATCTCTCAGTTCAACAAAAGTGGATGCGACATTCCCTTACACAGTGCATTCTGGGAGGGTGGCAAAAATTCAATTTCATTATCACAAAATAATACTGATCTATATACTGACCATACACAAATTTTTAGATTACCTGAGCCGAAGTCTCCGAGGGGGTGGTTAAGATGACTGCCTCCGCCGTCGTCCGTCGCACACTTTCAAACTCGAATATCTCTGCAGCCTGCAAGCGGATGTCAGCCAAATTTTATTTGTAGGGTGTCTTGGGTGGGGATTCCTCTAGTAAAACTGCACCAGAACTTTGGTTGCTATAGCAACTGATAGGTCCCATAGACTTTCTATGGGAAAATATTTATGAACAGCGTGGTTTCTTCATTGCTCTCTGGATCTTCATGAAACTTACAGATAACAATGGCATATATAAAATCTCGAATTTCGTTGCAAATGGGCCAGATAAGACCAGCAATAGATGAGTTACGTCACCTTGATTCTCAAAAATGGTCATTTTCGACCTTGTGAGCAGCGTGGCAACTTCTTTTTTTTTTCTTTCTTTTTATCTAAATGAAACTTGCAGATAACAATGGCATGCATGAAATCTCGGATTAGTTCGAAAATGAATCAGATCGGACCAACAATGGCAGAGTAATGTCCCATTGCATCTCAAAATGGCAATTTTTGACCTTATGAACAGCGTAGCACATTCATTATTTGTTCGATCTTCATGACACTTGCAGACTAACATTGACAAGTTCGAAAATGTGTCAGATCGGACCAATAGTAGCTGAGTTACGTCTCCTTGATACTCAAAATGACCATTTTTGATTATATATCCCGGTATTTCAGAAGGGTACATAAATGTCCTCTGCCTATTTTTGCCCAGAGACTGTTGTCAATGCCCAATATGGCATTCCATAAAACAATTTATTCTGAGTTTGACAGCCTTTTGATGATATTATGACCTTTCTATCTTTCTATCATTGTGTTTATAAGTTATAAATCCCAGTTTGTAAACAAAATTAATAATTTAGAAACACCTGTAGGGCTATAAAGACAGCAGTTATGCAATGTTAATGGGTCATCAGTGACCATAATGGGACAGGATCATTTCATCAAAGTCCTAGAGTATTAGAACGGCATGCCTATCTGAGAATGGGCTGCCTGTCACAACTGTATATGAATGCAGGCCATCCCGAAAATACGCCTATATAATTTTGACCCCCCCCCCCCCTTGAACCCCACTTTTATATAGTGAACTGGGGTTTACAGGGGTAAACCTTATTTTTCTTATTTCTGCTCTAAAACATCTATATTTTTAGTAGAAATAAGAAAAAAATCACAATTTTTCAGCTAAAGATTTTCCCTTTTGCGGTGGTAAAGTTTACAATGTATCCGTAACGGCGCGTTTAATTAATGATTAGTGCGACGTAGTGCATTTTTTCAAATCTCAAAAATGGCTACTTTTCTGATGAAACTCAAACTTCTACTTCTAAGGCCAAAGCAGAAACCTTATAAGTTAAACAACCGTGTTTTATGCAAATAAGATGTGTGGATTATAAAGAAGAAATGACCATTTATGGTCATATTACTAAATAATCTATACATTTTGAGATCCATCTTTAAACTGCGTTATATCCAGAATCATGTAATAATGAACGGAATTCTTCTTCTTCTCCTTCTTCTTCTCCTTCTTCTTCTTCTTCTACTTCTTCTTCTTCTTCTTCTTCTTCTTCTTCTTCTTCTTCTTCTTCTTCTTCTTCTTCTTCTTCTTCTTCTTCTTCTTCTTCTTCTTCTTCTTCTTCTTCTTCTTCTTCTCCCTTCGTTTTTGTTGCAGTAGTAGTGGTAATAGCAGCCCTCAAGGATCATTTCCCGTACCCCCTTCCCCCAGCCCCTCACTCACACAAATGCTCTCACGCACACGCGAGTAAAACTATAAGCCTACACATACGTACATTCGCATACTATCGCATCATCTGAGCGCCCCCGCCTATCGGGGCTTTGAGAAATAGATTGGGCTGCATGGTGCCTCAGCGCAGAGCTGAAACAGTACCGGTCAGGCAAAGTGGTGCGATTCGGACCGCTCCTAAAAACCCCAGCGGTTTTTTAGGGAGTTAGGGCTTGAGATGTCATTTCATCTGAATGTCGGGTAAAAGTCCCACAAAATTGGAAGCCGCGTCTCGAAAGACGCCAGGTTCCACAACGGAAGGTTTTTCTACGGGTATTCCGGTTTCCGCCCACCTCTGATTAACGATCGGCTGGATATAAGTGAATAATTTCGAAAGGGTCGTAAAACGAAAACCAACCAAATCAAAGAGAAGAAAATAAAAAAAAAAAAATTGCGTCCCTGGGTGGGCTCGAACCACCAACCTTTCGGTTAACAGCCGAACGCGCTAACCGATTGCGCCACAGAGACAACTGAACACAACGACCCGCAAGCAGGTATATATATCTAGTTAAAATACCGCAGCCGATAGTTATAAATATATCAGTGTATTTATAACACTGGAATAACCATGTAAACAAGCTTAGTCAGCTGGGATTTCCAATGTTTCCTATTATATGATTTAACAAGCGCTAGCTTTGGGCAAAAACGCTTGATTTAGCACTAAGTTCAAATCATTCCACATGTTCTGCATCTGTGTCTGCAATCATCTGATCGTTCCAGTATGTATCTGTTGCAATTCGTATGTTATTATTTTTTCTATTAAAACTGAGACTGCAACAAAGATAACTGCATGATCTTTGTCAACGTCTCTCTACCCCACCCCCTCAAAATACAAAGTTTCAGTTTCGGCAGGCCCCGATTACTTGCTGAGAAATAAAAATGCATCAGTCGTGGGCGTATATAACAAGGCCTCAACGTTATACATTCTTGATAGAATAAATTTCACTTCACATTTTTTCTTGATAAAATTCCTGGGTTCCTCATCTGGCGGCCCGACATAAACGATGTCAAGTGGACGATTTAAAGCAAATGTTTGTTGAAGATTTATCATGAAATAGCAAACACGTGACCTCGGTGGGTTCGTCAGACTTTGTAGTTATGGTGAATGAACAACTTCCATTACTTGTGTTTTTTCGTTCCCCTTAAATGAACCGCCCTGAAAAAGGGTTCTCTCTTGAAGGAAAGAATTTGCTCCTGAGGAGCAAATTCTTTCCTTTAAGAGTGAGCCCCACCTAATGCCGCAGCAACACACCATCACGACCAACAACAATGACAACACCAATAAAACAACAACAATACGACTTCTGATAAGAATTTAAGCACTGGCAGTGCTGGTGGGGCGATTGCTAAGGTCCTGAACGGAGAACCAGCCAGTTTCGTTTAACACTTTAAGCAAATAGCAAAAACCCTTATTAGACGCCGCGTTCTGTGGTGTCTGATCTGGGTACATACTATTTGCTAATGCCCCAGCACATGAGCCGAATGAATGCTTCAAAGATACCACTGACGTCACAACGACACGAATAGCGTGGTCATAAATAACGGTTACCCCGATTTCGTACATATCAGCGATAGTTTTTGTTTAAGTTGACACCAACAACGTAAAATATACTGTGCTTAGTAGCTTTGGGTCAATTGACAAACAAAATATTTGGAGGAAAAAAGTTGCCTTTCATCAAGGATTATCCACAACTTGCAACATCAGCACTGGTCATCGCCAGTTATGTTTCTCTGGGAAAACATATACCCCGAAAGTCTAGAAACCAGGAGCTTTATACTCCTTCATGACTGTCATTGTTGCGATCGGCGTCTTAAGGCGTAAAACGGTCATGCGCAATAGTAATTGTTAAAAAGCATAACGCATGTTTTAGATGTTTTTTTTTTTTTTTTTTTTTTAGCAGAATGTAAAAAAAAAAACTGGGCAGCTTTAAACACCTACTTATTTTTAATGATATATTAAGTGGATTTTACTTTTTATCTAATTGCCATTGACCTTGAAAAAAGGTATAAAAGACGATATGAACAAAGGAGGTTGCTATTCAAAAAATAGGTCCATGAAAAAAGGGACAATATGAGTTGAATCACCGACTGAGAATGGGTTTGAAGATTTACGAATGCCATAAATATCAAAATATAAAACATATATGACATATTTAGTGAAATATACTCGCGATAATTTTTGATCATTTTACACACCATATATCACGCCTTTTATTTCCGCCGAGGGCTGAAGACGGGATCGGCTTGAAGTTATGATTTAATACATGGTATTGACATTTTAAATTTTTTCATATTTACATTTTCTTTTTTTCTTTCAATAACGTGAGTGACTAAGAAAAATATTTTACGCAACTTCAGCATAAAATCGGTTGACTGTCACGTGTACATTGGCAACATAAAGCTTCTGCGCTCAACTGACAATCAATCGACCCCAAAAATGTGGAGTAACCTGCCCAGTCGACATGGTAAATCTTTGTCAAATTCAACAAGCGATGAATTCGACAAAGTGTTACCATGGCGTTTCTGGGCCAGTTGTTCACAGCTAACGATGTGGTTAGTTAACATATTGTTAATACAACTTTGATCATTTAATATGGGAAATATGCTAATATCTTTTGCTGAAAAATGAGAACAGCTTTTTCAGCAAAAATACATTATATCAAATATTTTAATTGCTAGAACAGTTAAAAATTTCACCACAATAGTGATGCTTTGGATAACTGGGCCCTGACTGGCAACAACGCAAGGAAATACCTAAATGAAACACGTAGGACTATTTCAATAAGTATTTGTTTAAACAAATAAAAACTATTAAGTGTTCATCTCCTTTCTTCCGAGTGTTATCATTTATACTGCACGAAACAAATCAGCACCCTACTACATTACAACTTTAATTCAACACGTTCTTTTTTGTTGTGTCAGTTTTGTTTTGTTTTATGTTGTTTTGTCTTGGTTTTGGGTTTGCTTTGACGTCCTCTTGGAATGCGTGCCTATGCCGGGATCCAATATACAGTATACTGGATCTGAGATGTTGGAGTACTTAAGAAATGAACTTTATGGGATAGTAAATTGTCATTTCTACTCCAAAGCGTTCCGCAAAGGTCCAGGATACACCCTTTTTCAAATTTATTTTGTGTCCCATGTATAAAGTGGGTTTCTCTTAAAGGAATGGATTACTTATGAGTGTGCTCCTGTGAAATAACATTTTTCCTTTAAGGGGAATGAGAACACCTTCAGGGGAGGCAACTACTGCAAAAGTATTTTTGTCTCCAATGTCAATAGGGTCAACTCTTAAAGGAAAGAATTTGCTACTAAGGAGCAAATTCTTTCCTTTAAGAGTAGACCCCTTTTTCAGTTGGACAGGGCTTATAGAAAAGGGAAAAGGAAGTCCCGAAAGTTGTCTCCCTTTGAAAAATTGGCGGACAAATCTGCCAGGTGTTCCCATTCCCTTAAGAGAAGATCGTTTTTTTTTTTTTTTTTTTTTTTTTCAGAAGGGCACATTGCGATAACACACCCGTGTGATCTTAATGCTCTCTATCATATCGCCAAAAATGGTCATTTTCACGTGTCTGATCTGGGCCTATCCTAGTTTTCAAAGCTCTTAACAAGATCTTAAAAGAAATACCACGACCAAAATGAAGCACCGGGAGTAACAGAACAGTTGATAATGTTGTTCAGTATAGTGTGCAGTAGGCAAATTTTCGTTGGCCAGTGTATTTAGCCAATCGAAATCGGACAGCTTTAAAAATTGTTATGAAACTTATAGTCAATAAGGCACCAAACAAGAAAATAGCGATCGAAATAACTTTATACCTTGGGGCCGTTCCAGTTTGTTTTGTCGGATGTAAGTTTCGGAGAAAAAAATCCGCAGAGACGGTTAACGTGTCGTTAAACACGAAATCATCATCATCATCATCATCATCATCATCATCATCATCATCATCATCATCATCATCATCATCATCATCATCGCCATCATAATCATCACCACCATCATCATCATCATCGTCATCATCATCATCATCATAAATTGATGAAACGGTGAATATCTTGAACAGACGTCGCAATTTAGACGCTGTACATAGCGACGTCTGTTCAGGGTATACACTGTTGGCCTGTCAGTGTCCCATTTTTAGGACGTTAGACACACATGCTCCATGAATAGTAAATGCACGCATGCACAGGTCCGCCCATCGGGGCTTGGAGAGCATGATGCTACCACGCAGAGTTGAAACCAACCGCACATGAGTACTGGTAAACCGCTTAGGAGGTCTAAGCCTGCCCAGGTAAAGTGGTGCGAGTTGGACCGTTAATGCATATAAACCCTATTGGTTTTATTGGGATGTCATTTCATCTCGTCCCATGAAATTGGAACCAACGTCTACAAAATGTCTTTATAGCGTCGACGGGGATGTTGAATCTCAAATCAAACAAGCAAACATGCTCGCCTGGACCATTTCAACGTGCGCCTTGAAGCTGGGATACTGAAAAAAAAATCAAAGCACTGAGAATACTAGTGCGTCGATTGTCTCTGAGTGTATAGGCTGGGAAAAATAATCCACTGTTTCCTTCTTAACCCTTTTTGTACCAAATGGAATCTTCCTCCTTATATATAGCAGGAGTCCATTTCAAAATTTAGGTGTGTCAGGTTGCGTTTTCTTCAAAATGTATTTGGAAAACGGCTAAACTTTCTGCAAACAGTGGAGGCCCTGATCAGACGCCGCGCTCTGCGGCGTCTGATCAGGGTCTGCACTGTTTGCCAGGCTACCCGTTTTGGGGTTTCTGGTACCAAAAGTGATAAATTCCTGTTTTTAAGCAAAATATGTAGCTGCGTTTTGCGGCGTCTGACCCTTAAATTCCTGTACCGCTAACAAACATTGTAGACCCTGATCAGATGCCGCGTTCTGTGGCATCTGGTCAGGGTCTACACTGTTTGCCATGCCCAACCCATGATTCGAGCACAGATTCTTTATATAACCATATTATGTAACACGCTGACCCCAATGAGATAAAATTTGATAAATGGGTTACCTGGATTTCCTACAAATCAGTGATAGTTACATGGACATTAGCACTGAAGAGTCCCTGTGCTTAGTAAATTTGATCGACTGATAAATATCCGATACAAAAAGGCCTGCAAACAAATCTGACTAGAGCCTTTGGATAAACCAGGATGCGAACAGTAATAATAATAATAATAATAATAATAATAATAATAATAATAGTAATCGACCTTCTTTATAGAGGGTAACTCATTTAGTATTAGTACTAATCTTCCATGTGCCCCTCTTTTCCTGGGTAGGAACCAGTACTAAGCAATGTGGATGCAATGTAACAGTGTAGACTCTGATCAGACTTCACTGATGCACATACTGCCCACGCACATATCTTTTGCAGGTTTTGTTTTACTCCGGCTTTCCGTATCTCTGGAGCACTTTGCTAAATTTAGTTTGCCGCAATATTTTTCGCGGAATTCCAATATGTAGGTCATTATGAAAGTTTATACTTTAGTAATGACACCTTTTCTTTGTTGCATTTTCTTACATACTCTCTGTTTGTTTTTGTACGGGAGAAGAATGAAAATGATTTTTTCCTTATTTTTTCCTGTTCCAATTTCGAATGCAAAACGTTTCAATTTGTGCTGACGTTTCCCTTTCAGAAAGCCCATACGATATATCGAAATTCGACCACAGTATTATGCATCATCAACAGCACAAAGTATGGCAGAAAAAAATGACAACTATTTCCACCTTACTTAACAATGTGGCAATCCGTGTCAACACCTCGTTATTGAGTAAGTTATCTTCAAAGTATCATTGTCCTCGGATGCACGAAACACATACCAAGTTTCAACGCCACCCGCATCAGGTTGTAAGTTATATTTGACCTTTAAAAGGTCACACGCACAAAATGTACCTATTTAGCCCATTTTATCCTTAATGGAATCTTCCGCTTTGTATATAGCGGAAATCAATTTCAAAAGGTTGAGTCATTACAGTTTTTATGTGGTTGAACATTTTGCAAACAGTGAAGGCCCTGATCAGACGCCGCGCTCTGCGGCGTCTGATCTGGGCCTGCACTGCTTGCCAAATTCCCGTCTTTAACTTACCTATTAAAATGGGTAAACTATGGGATTTCATACGTGCGAAGTGAATTTCGACTGCGGGCGCCCAGCGGTGATAAATATCGGCCTGCTTTTCCATTCGATCAGAAGAGAGCACTCTGACAACACGGGAAAGCAAAGGACCAACAAGTACCTAAATAGCGCACAGCGAAGACTCTGATCAGATTGAACGAAGGCGCATGCTGCCCTGCGTCTTCGTTTGGCGCACATTCTCGAAGGCCTTTTTGCCTGGCGCGCCCCATATAATATAAGAAGATCTTGCCCGTTATCATCGTCGACAGTATTCATGGGCATAACTCCCATTACGCATATTACGCATATGCGTAATGAGAAAAAGATGTGATTACTTTCCATACCAAGGGGTATGAAAACAACCGAATTTGCTCCCCTTGGCAGCGAAGAGTAGCCTCCGCCGGGGTGAACTGCCGGCTCTAACCAAATCAAACAAAAACGACCAGAACATCCTCCTCTCAGAGAAAATCTGCTTTCACCCCCCCCCCCCCCCCCCCCACACACACACACACCTTGTTTGATTTTCAATAATTATAAATTTGACACAAGAATTCTCCGTGCCCGATTTGGTCATTTCGTATCCATTTGTCGTAACTGTGCCCAGGTTGGTCAATTTTACCCATGTTTACTTTTGTTATGAAATGTTTTTTACTTAGGCCATTTCGAGCCCAAGTCATCGTTTTCATAACATCGCCCCCGCCCATGGGGGCATTAAGAAATAGATGGGCTGTATGATGCTTCCTCGCAGAGCTGACACCGACCCGCACATAAGTCCTGGTAAACCGCTTAGAAGATCTAAGCCTGCCCAGGCAAAGCGGTGCGAGCCGGCCCGTCCATGCTTATAAACCCTTCTGGTTTCATTGGGCGGCAGGGCTTGAGATGTCATTTCATCTCGATGTCGGGTAAAAGTCCAACAAAATTGGAAGCAAAGTCTCCAAAATGACCTTTACAGTGTTGGTGGGGATGTTAAACCTCAAATCAAACAAACAAAACAATTCATAATTATCGGACATATTTTGTTCTCCCGTTTTCTACAACAAACCGTCCCTCGGTGGAATATTTTAAATATTTCTCAATTCCTTACTTGTGAGGGCAAGCATATTTTATTGTGTACGAAAGCCTGGTAGGGACTTCTTACTTCTTAGTTCTTACTTCTTAGTTCTTAGTTCCTACTTCTTAGTTCTTAGTTCTTACTTCTTACTTCTTAGTTCTTACTTCTTAGTTCCAAGTTCTTATTTCCGTGTTGCAATTTCCGAGATGTTTGATTAGAGATATGAATGGTGATATGCAGGTATATCTGAAAGTATGAATGTCTGTGCGTGTACCTGCGTGCGTTTACGCGTACTAACACATGCATTCATATATGCACAGTGTAGGTGCATGTGTGTGCAACTACGCAGGCGCGTACGCACGCACGCAAGTACACGCGCACGCAAGTAGGTAAACATACATACATACATACATACATACATACATACATGCGTGTGTGCGTGCGTGCGTGCGTGCGTGCGTACATACGTACGTACGTACGTACGCACGCACGCAAGCACGCACACACAGATAGACAGACAGACAGGCATACATATTGACGGACGGACGCACGCAGCAAGTTGGCAAACATAGTCGATCAGACAGATAGAGAAACACGGTTAAACGGACGGACGGACAGAAGATACATAGGCAGACAGACAGACAGACCTACATACATACGTGCATGTCACCTCATACCCATAATTATACACGCACGCACATACACAGACAGACAGACAGGCATACAGATTAGCGGACGGACCAATGCAGCAAGTTGGCCCACGCGCACGCACGCACATACACAGACAAACAGAAAAACAGACAGGCAAACAGATTGGCGGACGGACCCATGCAGCAAGTTGGCAAACATACAGACAGACGGACATGTAGACAGACAGACATACATGCATGTCACCGTTTATACCTATAATTATACAACTCAGAAATTACAACTCGGAAATAAGAACTTGGAACTAAGAAGTAAGAAGTAGGAACTAAGAAGTAAGAAGTAGGAACTAAGAAGTAAGAACTAAGAAGTAAGAACTAAGAAGTAAGAACTAAGAAGTAGGAACAAAGAAGTAAGAACTAAGAAGTAGGAACTAGGAAGTAAGACGTGCGCATGCATGCATGTACAGTGTAACTACACAGGCGTGTAAGGACAGACATACAGACAGACATACATGCATGTCAGTGTTTATACCTATAAATGTACAACTCAGGTGTTAACTCGGAAATAAGAATAGACAGACAGAGACTTAAACGGACAGACAGACAAATATATAGACAGACATACATGCATGTTACCATTTATACCTATAATTATACAACTCAGAAATTGCAACTCGGAAATAAGAACTTGGAACTAAGAAGTAAGAACTAAGAAGTAAGACGTTGGAACTAAGAAGTAGGAACTAAGAAGTAAGAAGTAGGAACTAAGAAGTAAGAACTAAGAAGTAGGAACTAGGAAGTAAGACATGTGCATACATGCATGTACAGTGCAAGGGCATGTGTTCAACTACACAGGCGTGTACGCATGCACGCGCGAAAGTACACGCGCACACAAGTAGACATACATACATACATACATACATACATACATACATACATACATACATACATACATACATACATACATACATACATACATACATACATATACATGCATACATACATACGCACGTACGCAAGCACTCACGCACAGCAACACAGACAGATTGACGGACGGACACACGCAGCAAGTTGGCAAAATACAGTCAGAACGACAGACAGACGCACATACAGTTAGAGACTTCTTATTTCTTATTTCTTAATTCTTAGTTCCTACTTCTTAGTTCCTACTTCTTAGTTCTTATTTCTTTTTTCTTACTTCTTAGTTCTTACTTCTTAGTTCCAAGTTCTTATTTCCGAGTTGCAATTTCCGAGATGTTTAATTACAGATATGAATGGTGATATGCAGGTATATCTGTAGGTATGATTGTCTGTGTGTGTACTTGCGTGCATTCATATATGCATAGTGTATGTGCATGTGTGTGCAACTACGCAGGCGCGTACGAACGCACGCAAGTATACGCGCATGCAAGCAGGCAAACATACATACATACATACATACATACATACATACATACATACATACATACATACATAAATACATACATGCATGCATGCATGCATGAATACATACGTATGTACGCACGTACGCACGAAAGCACGAAAGCACGTACACACAGATAGACAGACAATCAGTCATACATATTGACGGACGGACGCACGCAGCAAGTTTGAAAACAAAATCAGTCAGACAGACAGAGAAACACTGTTAAACGGACGGACGGACAGACAGATACATAGGCAGACATACAGACAGACCAACATACATACATGCATGTCGCTTCATACCCTTAATTATACACGCACGCACATACACAGACAGATAGACAGGCATACAGATAAGCGGACGGTCCAATGCAGCAAGTTGGCAAACGCGCACGCACGCACATACACAGACAAACAGACAGACAGACAGACAGGCATACTGATTGGCGGACGGACCCATGCTGCAAGTTGGCAAAAAACAGACATGTAGACAGACAGACATACATGCATGTCACCGTTTATACGTATAATTATACAACTCAGAAATTGCAACTCGGAAATAATAACTTGGAACTAAGAAGTAAGAAGTAGGAACTAAGAAGTAAGAAGTAGGAACTAAGAAGTAAGAACTAAGAAGTAAGAACTAAGAAGTAAGAACTAAGAAGTAGGAACTAAGAAGTATGAACTAAGAAGTAGGAACTAGGAAGTAAGACGTGCGCATGCATGCATGTACAGTGTAACTACACAGGCGTGTAAGGACAGACATATAAACAGACAGACAGACAGACATATATGCATGTCAGTGTTTATACCTATAATTGTACAACTCAGGTGTTAACTCAGAAATAAGAACAGACAGACAGAGCAAAACGGACGGACAGACAGACAGACCAATATATAGACAGACATACATGCATGCTACCGTTTACACATATAATTAAAATACTCAGAAATTGCAACTCGGAAATAAGAACTCGGAAATAAGAACTTGGAACTAAGAAGTAAGAACTAAGAAGTAAGAAGTTGGAACTAAGAAGTAGGAACTAAAAAGAAAGAAGTAGGAACTAAGAAGTAAGAACTAAGAAGTAGGAACAAGGAAGTAAGACATGTGCATACATGCATGTACAGTGTACGTGCATGTGTGCAACTACACAGGCGTGTACGCATGCACGCGCGAAAGTAAACGCGCACACAAGTAGACATACATACACACATGCATATACATACATACATGCATACATACATACGCACGTACGCAAGCACTCACGCACAGTAACATAGATAGCCTACATATTGACGGACGGACGCACGCAGCAAGTTAAGAAACATAGTCAGTCAGACAGACAGAGTAACACAGTTAAACGAACGAACGGACAGACAGATACATAGGCAGACAGACAGACAGACCTACATACATACATGCATGTCACCTCCTACCCATAATTATACGCACGCACATACAAAGACAGACAGGCATACAGATTAGCGGACGGACCAATGCAGCAAGTTGGCAAACGCGCACGCACATACACAGACAAACAGACAGACAGAAAGACAGCCATACTGATTGGCGGACGGACCCATGCAGCAAGTTGGCAAACATACAAACAGACAGACATGTAGACAGACAGACATACATGCATGTCACCGTTTATACCTATAATTATACAACTCAGAAATTGCAACTCGGAAATAAGAACTTGGAACTAAGAAGTAAGAAGTAGGAACTTAGAAGTAAGAAGTAGGAACTAAGAAGTAAGAAGTAGGAACTAAGAAGTAAGAACTAAGAAGTAAGAACTAAGAAGTAGGAACTAAGAAGTAAGAACTAAGAAGTAGGAACTAAGAAGTAAGAACTAAGAAGTAGGAACTAGGAAGTAAGACGTGCGCATGCATGCATGTACAGTGTAACTACACAGGCGTGTAAGGACAGACATATAGACAGACGGACAGGCATACATGCATGTCAGTGTTTAAACCTATAATTGTACAACTCAGTTGTTAACTCGGAAATAAGAACATACAGACAGAGACTTAAACGGACGGACAGACAGACAGACAAATATATAGACAGACATACATGCATTTTACCGTTTATACCTATAATTATACAACTCAGAAATTGCAACTCGGAAATAAGAACTCGGAAATAAGAACTTGGAACTAAGAAGTAAGAACTAAGAAGTAAGAAGTTGGAACTAAGAAGTAGGAACTAAGAAGTAAGAAGTAGGAACTAAGAAGTAAGAACTAAGAAGTAGGAACTAGGAAGTAAGCCATGTGCATACATGCATGTACAGTGTAAGGGCATGTGTGCAACTACACAGGCGTGTACGCATGCCCGCGCGAAAGAACACGCGCACACAAGTATACATACATACATACTTACATAAACATACATACATGCATACATACATACGCACGTACGCAAGCACTCACGCACACTACTTCTTAGTTCTTACTTCTTAGTTCCAAGTTCTTATTTCCGAGTTGCAATTTCCGAGATGTTTAATTAGAGCTATGAATGGTGATATGCATGTATATCTGTAAGTATGATTGTCTGTGTGTGTACTTGCGTGCATTCATATATGCACAGTGTATGTGCATGTGTGTGCAACTACGCAGGCGCGTACGTACGCACGCAAGTATACGCGCATGCAAGTAGGCAAACATACATACGTACGTACGTGCGTGCGTTCGTGCGTCCGTGCGTCCGTGCGAACGTACGTACGTACGTACACACGCACGAAGGCACGCAAGCACGCACACAGAGATAGACAGACAGGCATACATATTGACGGACGGACGCACGGAGCAAGTTGGCAAACATAGTCGGTCAGACAGATAGAGAAACACAGTTAAACGGACGGACGGACAGAAGATACATAGGCAGACAGACAGACAGTCCTACATACATACGTGCATGTCACCTCATACCCATAATTATACACGCACGCACATACACAGACAGACAGCCAGGCATACAGATTAGCGGACGGACCAATGCAGCAAGTTGGCCAACGCGCACGCACGCACATACACAGACAGACAGAAAGACAGACAGGCAAACAGATTGGCGGACGTACCAATGCAGCAAGTTGGCAAACGGGCACGCACGCACATACACAGACAAACAGACAGACAGACAGGCATACTGATTGGCGGACGGACCCATGCAGCAAGTTGGCAAACATACAGACAGACATGTAGACAGACAGACATACATGCATGTCACCGTTTATACCTAAAATTATACAACTCAGAATTTGCAACTCGGAAATAAGAACTTGGAAGTAAGAAGTAGGAACTAAGAAGTAAGAAGTTGGAACTAAGAAGTAAGAACTAAGAAGTAAGAACTAAGAAGTAAGAACTAAGAAGTAAGAACTAAGAAGTAGGAACTAAGAAGTAAGAACTAAGAAGTAGGAACTAGGAAGTAAGACGTATGCATGCATGCATGTACAGTGTAACTACACAGCCGTATAAGGACAGAGATATAGACAGACAGACAGACATACATGCATGTCAGTGTTTATACCTATAATTGTACAACTCAGGTGTTAACTCGGAAATAAGAACAGACAGACAGACTTAAACGGACGGACAGACAGACAGACAAATATATAGACATACATACATGCATGTTACCGTTTACACCTATAATTATACAACTCAGAAATTGCAACTCGGAAATAAGAACTCGGAAATAAGAACTTGGAACTAAGAAGTAAGAATAAACGGTGACATGCATGTATGTCTGTCTGTCTACATGTCTGTCTGTCTGTATGTTTGTTAACTTGCTGCATGGGTCCTTCCGCCAATCTGTATGCCTGTCTGTCTGTCTGTTTGTCTGTGTATGTGCGTGCGTGCGCGTTGGCCAACTTGCTGCATTGGTCCGTCCGCTAATCTGTATGCCTGTCTGTCTTTGTATGTGCGTGCGTGTATAATTATGGGTAGGAGGTGATATGCATGTATGTATGTAGGTCTGTCTGTCTGTCTGCCTATGTATCTGTCTGTCCGTCCGTCCGTTTAACTGTGTTACATACATACATACATACATACATATATATACATACAAACATGCATACATACATACGCACGTACGCAAGCACTCACGCAGAGTAACACAGACAGGCATATAGATTGATTGACGGACACACGCAGCAAGTTGGCAAAATACAGTCAGAACGACAGACACACGCACATACAGTTACAGACTTCTTATTTCTTATTTCTTAGTTCTTAGTTCCTGCTTCTTAGTTCTTACTTCTTAGTTCTTATTTCTAAGTTCTTACTTATTAGTTCCTACTTCTTACTTCTTAGTTCCTATTTCTTACTTCTTAGTTCCAAGTTCTTATTTCCGAGTTGCAATTTCTGAGTTGTATAATTATAGGTAATGACGGTGACATGCATGTATGTCTGTCTGTCTACATGTCCGTCTGTCTGTATGTTTGCCAATTTGCTGCATGGGTCCGTCCGCCAATCTGTTTGCTTGTCTGTCTTTCTGTCTGTCTGTGTATGTGCGTGCGTGCGCGTTGGCCAACTTGCTGCATTGGTCCGTCCGCTAATCTGTATGCCTGTCTGTCTGTCTGTCTGTCTGTCTGTGTATGTGCGTGCGTGTATATTTATGGGTTTGAGGTGACATGCACGTATGTATGTAGGTCTGTCTATCTGTCTGCCTATGTATCTGTCTGTCCGTCCGTCCGTTTGACTGTGTTTCTCTATCTGTCTGACCGACTATGTTTGCCAACTTGCTGCGTGCGTCCGTCCGTCAATATGTATGTATGTATGTATGTATGTATGTATGTATGTATGTATGTATGTATGTATGTATGTATGTATGTATGTATGTATGTATGTATGTTTACCTACTTGCGTGCGCGTGTACTTGCGTGCGTGCGTACGCCCCTGCGTAGTTGCACACACATGCACCTACACTGTGCATATATGAATGCATGTGTTAGTACGCGTAAACGCACGCAGGTACACGCACAGACATTCATACTTACAGATATACCTGCATATCACCATTCAAATCTCTAATTAAACATCTCGGAAATTGCAACTCGGGAATAAGAACTTGGAACTAAGAAGTAAGAACTAAGAAGTAGGAACTAAGAAGTAGGAACTAAGAACTAAGAAGTAAGAACTAAGAAGTAAGAAGTCCCTACCAGGCTTTCGTAATTGTGGCATGTTTTCTCAATACTGTAGCTGTCTTGAACCTTTTTGCAAACAAAGATGGCATGCAATATACACAATTTCTACCCAGCGGTCAAGCGCCGTAAAAAATACAAAGAAGAAAAAATCGGTGAGCGGATGTGGACAATTAGTCTTTGCAGAAATAAAAGATTCGCATGACCACAAAACGTATAAACAGACAGCTGAAAAGCTTAAATCTCCCGTAGCGAAAACGAATGTTTCAAATTGTTTTAGTGTGTATTGCTGTTTTTCAACTCACTGACCGGTATTCCTCAAGGTAAAAGGTTAGTGTCCACTGCTAAATTCCTAAAATTTTGAGAACAAAATAAGTAAAATGAATAACGGTTCTTCTAATCATGCTGAGATAGTGCTTTTTCATCTGGCTGACCACTTGAGTGCTGTCAGGAGAAAGCCAATCCCCAGGGGGTGAAAATCAAGTTAGTCACAAACTGACATGTTCTCTAGAGTCTGAGATACTATCCAGACAGTGGACAACAAAGGCGCAGATGCGCAGTCTGATCTGTGCCTTTGTTGTTCACAACTTTATACATATATACTATTTCCTTGTTATCTCTGTATTTTCGAGAAAAAAAAAGCATATATCCTGGAACATCCTTAGGAGCAAATTCTTTCCATCAAGGGTGGACGGGCCGATATTGATTAGGGAAATAAATGATTTTTGAAAGAGTAATTAGTGAAAGTGAAAAATAGAAGTGAAGGCAATGATCAGGAATCGATACAAATTAACAGTGACACATTGAATCCCTTAAAATACGCCTGTCTCCCTTATCAGTAGGGGTCTTGGTCCCCGCCCATCAGGGCTTGGAGAAATAGATTGGGCTGCACGATGCTTCCACGCAGGGCTGCAACCGACCGTAAACTGGTAAACCGCATAAAAGCCTGTGCAGGGAAAGTGATGCATGTTCCATCCATCGTATCAACCCTATTTGTTTCATTGGGCAGCAAGTCTTTCTCAATGAAAAGTAAAAGTAAAAAAAAAAAAAAAAACAATTGGAAGCAACCTCTTCAAAATGACCTAAATAGTGGTGACGGGAACGTTAAACCCCAAATCAATCAATCAATCAATCAATCAATCAATAGGGGTCTACAAATAAATGAGTCCGTCGTGAGAAAATCTGTTTAATGGCATTTGCGAACAACAAATGTAAAGATCAGGCTGCGCAACCACACAGTCTGATCAATATCTTTGTGTTCGCTTTGTAGATAGAACTATATCATAAGTTTACATCATGTTAACAAGTCCATGTAATGAACAACCCTCAATACCCCACTTTATATAGAGAAAACTGGAGTTTACAGGGGAAAACATCATTTTTCTTATTTCTGCTCCAAGACGTGTTGTGGGTACTTGTTAGAACCGCCTCAATGAGGCTGTTCTAATGAGCACTCACAACCAGTTTGCAGAAAACATACACAGATTTTCATCAGAAAAGTAACCATTTTGGAGATATTAAAGTGTATTATCGTAAAGTATATGTGAAATTTCAAAACGCTTGTTAGTCTGTGTAGCTAAACAGATTGGTCTGTGTGGACACCGAAGACAGGTTTTCTCGAGGCGGGGCTGAGGCGATTGAAGAATAAGTTCTCTTCCTCTTGGAAGGGGCAAGTGTTCTTAAAAGGAAACTAGTACTTCTTGGTTGTTTTTTTTTTTTTGTTTGTTTGTTTGTTTGTTTGGTTGTTTCCCAGTAAGCATTCTACATAAATCTACAGCGGGCCGTTAGCGGCCCGTCAGGGTAGCTGACGGGCCGCTAACGGCCCGCTGTAGATTTATGTAGAATGCTAGCAGGGTTGTTTTACGACCCAGTCAACACTATTAAGATCAGCAGGCGGACCGTCCATGCTAATAAACCCTATTGGTTTCATTGGGCGACAGGGCTTGAGATGTAATATCATCTCAATGTCGGGTAAAAGTCCCACAAAATCGGAAGCAACGTTTCCAAAATGACCTTTACAGTGTTGACGGGGACATTAAACCTCAAATCAAACAAACAAACAAACAAACTGACCAACCACACCTTTTCTGGACAAGCTTATAACCAGTACAGTGCACATTCTTTCTCCAGAAACTGACAACTGCCTTTCTTGAATTAGCGGAAGAGAATGACCGTAGAAAATACTTCATGATCAGTCTCCACGAACTGCGATGATAGAACTTGCAACCATCAGTTCATCATGTCTCCTGACAGCAGATCGAATTTGTCTGCCACACGGCAAAATGGTACTGTTCCGTATGATCAGTCTTTAGTCTGGAAATACTAAGACGTATTAGAATAATACACGAGGGCCCAGTTGTTCAAAGCATAGTTAGCTTAACGAGTTCGTTAGTGGTCAATATGTTAACTGTTCTAGTACATCACGAAAACACGCCTATATATTTCTGACCTCCTTGAACCCCACTTTTATATAGTAAAACTGGGGTTTACAGGGGTAAACCTTATTTTTCTTATTTCTGCTCTAAAATATAGATTGTGGGTACTCGTTAGAACCGCCTCGACGAGGCGGTTCTATCGAGTACACACAATCTATATTTTGAGCAGAAATAAGAAAAATATCGCAATTTTTCATCTTAAAATGTTTTTGTTTTTTTTCGGCGGTAAAGTTTCCATTCTATTTGTATAGGCGTGTTTTCGTAATGATAAGTGCAATATGTAATACAGTGATATTTTTGCAAAAGCTGCTCACATATTTTTCAGCAAAATATCAGCATATCTGCCATATTGAATGATCCAAGTTTTAACGATGTCGTTAGTTTTGAACAGATGGTCGCAGTCTTCTAAAAAAGCATCTTTTCCATCTGTAGATATAGAATTTTTCAGATGTTTTTTTTTCTTATTTATAGCCAAATTATGTAGTGCGGTTGCTCGTTAAGGCGGTTCAAACGAGCACCTACAATACATTACGATAACTCACCCGTACGATACAGTGCATTTTTTCACATCTCCAAAATGGCTACTTTTCTGATGAAAATCCTTGATATTTTTCTTATAAATACTCATAACATAGGTTGTGTGTGCTCGTTAGAACCGCCTCATTGAGGCGGTTCTAACGAGTACCTACAACCTATGTCTATGGGCAGAAATAAGGAAAATAATGTATACCCCCCTAAACCCCAGTTTTCTCTATATAATATGGGGTGTAAGGGGGTGTTCATTTCACGGACTTGTTAGCATGATGATATGTTTTGAGCAAAATTAAGGAAAATAATGGACACCGGTGTTAGCCTGACCAAATGCGCACATGCATCCAGGGTATGTGTTTGAGGATGGCGGGCTATGGGTGTGAGCGGGAAAACGAAAGTGTGGAGAAGAATCTGGGCTCTGATCGCGCCCATTTTTACCGTATCTGGTAACTGATCAGTGACATATTGCTACAATCTGTTACTTACATGCTTACAAAAGTATGAAATATTTAAAGTCATCCCAGCCTATCAAAATACCTGAACGTATATGAAACATAAAGAAATGAGGTTTGTTGGTCTTTGTTTTGCAACATCTGCCTTATTTGAAAATACCACCATGTACCATATAAGTAAAATATAACTATTAAAAATAAGGTACAGAGACATAAAAAGGTTGAAAAGTCGGTAGCTCGCCCTAAAAATTAGGATGCGTGTAACTTCCCTTCTTATACATTTTAGCCGCCGTGGTGCAGTCCTCATTAATCAGATATCATAGTTTCGATTCCGGGCTTCTCCAGAATTTTGGACGAGTCTTTAAACAGAGTTCCCGTGTGGTTGTTGGTGGGTCTAACACACAAGCATTTTGCACAGAAGCCTACAGCTTAGAAACAAACAGTGCATACCCTTATCAGACTATAAGCAGTCTGATTTGGGATTAAACTGCTTGCATAGACGTATTTTTATGACCGTTTAGTGTCCTAATATTAACTCTTGTCATGCTGAGCCCGGATATGCCTTATCTTTCAAACAATGTAGATCCAGATCAGATGGCTTCTGAAGAAGCCATCTGATCAGGATCTACATTGTTTATCATTCAGACTGTGAATTTGTTGCAATAATTCGCATCAAGTAATCTGATTGGATTAGAATCGCTAGTGGGTGTGGCAGATTAAAATACTCAGCAGGACAAGGGTTAAATGTAAATACGGTATGCCAAAAGACATTAATTCCGTTAATCACGACAATTCTCCATCTACCCAAGAAAGGGACATTGCCAAACACTGAAGACCCCTATCGAACGCAATAGAACGCTTTCCTATCAAAGTGTAATATACTGTCTCAAGAGATCATAAGAGGACTTTTACGTCCCCATCAACACTATTTAGGTCATTCAGTAGAGACGTCGCTTCCAATTTTGTGGGACTTTTACGCGACACTGAGATGAAATTGCCGTCCAAACAAACCAATAGGGTTTATATGCAGAGACTCCCAGGCTCGTCTAGACCTTCTAAGCGGTTTACCAGTATCCATGTTTGGTGGGTTTCAGCTCTGCGCGGAAGCACCATTCAGCCCAATCTATTTCTCCATGCACCGAAAGGCGGGGGCAACCTATTGACTAGGTTCAAAAATACAAGTATAAAAAATGAAGTGTTGCGTTGAAGCTCCCTCCTCATCCTCCTTCTTCTTCTTCTTCTTCTTCTTCTTCTTCTTCTTCTTCTTGTGCACCATGGAACTGCTAACTTGTTCATTTCTAACCGATGGTCAACCTATCAATATAGAAGAGATACAGTGAAATTCCGGTATTTAATAAGACCACCTAAAACTAAGACTGCCGGGTCGGATGCGCGTCTTACTGGTGATCAGGAGGACGCGGGTTCGGTTCCTGCCGGGGTCGGTAACATTCTTTCGTGGAGATTGATCATGAAATCTTTCCTACGGTCATTCTCTCCCTTCCGCTGATTTAAGAAGGGCAGTTGTCAGTTTTAGGCGAAAGATTGTGCACTGTACTGGTTAACCGCTTAGCCAGCCCAGGAAAAGTGTGGATAGGTAAACTGACCGGCTAAAATGACCTAAAATAGTGTTGAATGGGTCGTTAAACTTCAATACAAACAAACAAACAAACAAAATTAAGACTAATTCTGCTTTAAAAAGCTTATTTAGAATTTCATCATGTTTTCTGCAGATAATATTCTCTGGTCAGGGACTACCTTTAGGACTGTTCAAAAGTGGTCTTAAAGACCACTTTTGAACAGTCCCAAAGGTGGTTTTAATATAGGAATTTTACTTGCAGGATTGGTCAACGAACGTGCACTTAAGGAAGCGGCAAATCGGTATGATAATCTGTATGTAAATCCGGCAGCTGGTGTAAGTATATATATAGATATTTAATGTATTTCATCATTTGTAAGATCATATTTTTGACAGGAAAAATCTTCATGGTAGACACAGCTGCCCATACATAATAAAGCAGGTGTATATTATATGTCTATATTTTTGCTATATTATATACTTAATGTCTTTTGCGAGCGCCAAAAACATACCCAAGTCCCGCCACATTCAAAAAGTTATTTCACCATAAGTACGAGGGTCAGGCCAAAAGTACTCTTACTATGACTGATCTCTATATGGACGCCCTGTACAGACTTCTAACTTCTTACTTCCGACTTCCAACTTCACTTCTGACTTTGTGAAGCCATACACTTTGATGTAGTTAGAAGTTGTAGTTCGGGATTAAGAAGTTAGAAGTAAAGGTCATGGCGTTAGACATGTTAGAGGTACGAAGTCGTGGAGTTAGAAGCCGTAATGAACTTGGAAGTAACAAGTGATGAAGTTAGAAGTTGAAAGTTGACAGTCGGAAGTAAGAAGTTTGAAGTAAGAGGTCTTTAGTTAGAGGTAAGAAATCGTCAAGTAAGATGTTGAAAGAATTGAAAGTAAGAAGTAATGAGTCCTTATGCCAGAAGTAAGAAGTAATGAAGTTAGAGAAGTAATGAGTCCTTATGCTAGATGATGATGATTTCGTGTTTACGAGACGCGTCAACCCTCTTTGTGGGTCATAAGCGTCAAGTTAGAAGTGATGATGTTAGAGAAGTAATGAGTCCTCATGCTAGAAGTAAGAAGTGGTGAAGTTAGAGAAGTAATGAGGCCTTATGCTAGAAGTAACAAGTGATGAAGTTAGAGAAGTAATGAGTCCTCATGCTAGAAGTAAGAAGTGATGAAGTTAAAGAAGTAATGAGTCCTTATGCTAGAAGTAAGAAGTGATGAAGTTAGAGAAGTATTGAGTCCTTATGCTAGAAGTAAGAAGTGATGAAGGAAGTGATGAAGTTAGAGAAGTAATGAGTCCTTATGCTAGAAGTAAGAAGTGATGAAGTGAGAGAAGTAATGGGTTCTTATGCAAGAAGTAAGAAGTGATGAAGTTAGAGAAGTAATGAGTCCTTATGCTAGAAGTAAGAAGTGATGAACTTAGAGAAGTAAAGCCGGAAGCAATGCGTCTTTAAGTAGGAAGTAAGAAATGATGCGGTCAGAAGTTGGAAGTAAAAAGACAGACGGTTGGAAGTAAGAAAGCTAGAAAAAAAAGTCATTGTTTCAGAAGTCCCTCCAGTCGTTAGTTACCATATATCACTGAAAATGGTTTATTTTAACTCTTTCTGACTTTGATTTAGGAATGTTCATTCTTGTCAGTTTGGGGTTGAGTCAAAATCATAAACACATGATCGATAACAATGTAGATCCTGATGAGAAGGCTTGTAATGAGCCGTCTCATTCGGATCTGAACTTGTTGCAATAGTGTCTGTCGGTCTATCAGGGATTTACATAGAGGATCTTACATGAGTGTTCATGTATTATTGAATTTATTAAACGAGTTGAGGAAAAGGGATAAAATGCTAGGCTTTGCCGAGCATTTTATCTCTTTTTCTCAACGAGTTTAATAAATTCAATAATACATGAGCACGAATGCAAGATTCTATTTATCATATGACATTTAAACGTATTTTATTCATGATTGTTTACAAAAAATGTCAATATTCCGCCTTTAGTAAACGCGACGCCGTTAAGGACGTGGTATATGTAACGTTACGGGGCGTATCTAGCTAATTTGCATATTTAATCCACTAATATTACATGGCGTTATTACACTCTCAGACGCCACGTCATATGATAAAGCTGTATACACGACGTTTCTAATACCGTCACCTACTATTACGCCGCACGGTCATTATTTCATGTTCACAGCACATAAGTAAGACACATCCCAGCAGACACATGACCGTAACGCGACGTCGACGTGCATGTAACGTCATGACATTACTGCAACGCCACATCAACGTCTGTGCAACGTCATGCGGTTTATGCAACGTCACATCCTCGTCGGTGCAACGTCATGACGTTGCTAATTTGACGTTGCCCTATAGCAACATGTGCCGGTGGAGATTCATATAACTTATAATTAACATTCTGATCGGTTCATCGATTAGATCAGAATATTTGTCTTGGCGTTGCGGTACGCTAACAATGTCGTGTTGTATACTTGTTCGACTTGATCAGTCACGCGGCGTGAGATCACGAGTTTTATCGTTCGAGAGCTTCAGTTTCTAGGCGGCTTTCTGTCAGTGTGCATCTCACAAAAATTTGTATAGATCGGTCCAATGGTTTAAAATCACGTGTGTCTTATACGTTCCCAGTAGTGACGAAGGGGTCGCAGGATCGATCCCGGGTTTCTCCAGACTTTAGAATGAGTTTTTAAACCGAGGCCCCGTCTCCGCATGACCTTTGCTCTTGGTGAGACGTAACTTTCAAACTCCTCCCAGTAGTAACGTCCTTTCTGTATGACTTGTAGCACACTCGACATAATAAAGCGCGCCAAACAGCATCATGTGTTTGTCATTGTTAGTCAGTTAAGGCAAGACTTTCCTCTGTTTAAAGCGGGGTTTGTAATGGCGATCACTGCACAGACTTTTATCATGATGAGCAGGATTGTGAAGGTTAGCTCCCCTGTGCGGGGAGAGGTTTCCGAATGCCTAACGCCGATGATCCTAAATGGAATACAAACTATCAAAGTAATGTCAAATGAGACAATCACAGCACTGAGAGTACCGGTGGGTCGATTGTCTCTGGGTGTAGGCTCGAGAAATGACCGGTGTCTTAGACTGTTAACAATTTGTTTGTCGCTTACATTCCTGTGCTGTAAGCAAACAGTGTAGACCCTGATCAGACGCCGCGTTGCGCGGCGTCTGATCTGGGTCTACACTGTTTGCCAGACCTGGCCCAATCTATGATTCCTCTTACGCAATACTGATCGCACAGAGAAAAGAAACATGCGGCTATTTTCTATTAATAACCCATACCTGGATTTCCTACAAATCAGAAGGAAGTCACGTGGACTTTAGCACTAAAGAGCTACTTGCGCTTTGTGAACTATGGGTCGATTAATAAACAATCGACCTAAAAGGCTACATAGTACTATCCGCTATGAGTTCCACAAATGCGCTTGTACAACCATGCAGCTTTCTGGCACGAAGCTATCGCAAGATCTTCTCTGCATGATTGAGAGATGCAGAGGCTCAAGCGAGACGGTGCATGAGCCCGGGCTCGGTAGATAGTCTGCGGGCCTCCTATGCGATAAGGACCATGGTCCGACTCATATACATTCGAACTTCAATACATCCAACACCTCTGGGACCATCAAAATTTGTTCGAGACAGGGGTATCACGAATTACTGAGATTTAGTTATAGTACCTGGTCGTCAGGCATAATGGGGATCTCTTTATGATATTTTTACAATCTAATAAACGGGCCTCCGTGGCCTAATGGATAAGAGCGCTGACTCTTAGTCATTAGGTCTCTCACCGCCGTGGGTTCGAGCCTCGCTCGGGTCACGTGTGAGACGCCAAGTTCTGCAACGGAAGGTTAGGTGGTTTTCCTCCGGGTACACCGGTTTTCGCCCACCTATGATTAACGATCGGCTCGATATGAGTGAATTAATCTTGAAAAGGCCGTAAAACCCAAACCAAAAAAAAAAAATAAAATAAATAAATAAAGGTAAATGTTGTCGTGTGACTCATTAGAATCGCCTCAATGAGGCGATTCTAATGAGTACACACGACATACCTTTGCAAGAAAAACATCAGAAAAAGAAAAAAAAAGCATATATTATCCTAAATATATGGATACCTGGAACTTTGGGAAATATTCTCAATGGGCTCCAGAACTGGTTCGAATTAGCCATAGTAAACGAACTATCCGTGTTTGAGGTATCGAAGTTTCCCTGTATACAGTCTGTTTTTTTTTTGTTTTGTTTTTTTAGGTTTTACGTCCGTGTCAAAATTATTTAGGTCATTTTGCAGGCGTTGCTTCCAATTCCTGACATTGAGATGAAATGACATCTCAAGCCCTACTGCCCATAGAAACCGTGAGGGTTTAACATACCACGTTTCCTCGGCAGGATTAGACGTTTGATTGATCCAACGGTCTAGGAGATTTTATTTCTCTTTTCTAGCTCCGGTTCCCATATTGTGTTCAGTTGCGAATCCAGTTTAGCGACTTGGGTAGAGAATCACCTATACATGTAATATTTGGATGAAAATGGTCTCCAATGAACAGGAGGTGTTGTAATTTTATGTTTTGTCTTTTTGTTGTTGTTGTTCTTCTTCTTCTTCTGATTCGGTTTTCTGTTTCTTGATCAAATTGGTGTGTGTGTGTGAATTCGGGTTTAACGTCGCTTTCAACAATTTTTCAGTCATATCACGACGGTGTCTGGTTGCGACAGGGAGCTCAATGCTCACGTTTATAGTGCTGCCTCACTGAAGTATCATGTCTCAGACACATTACATGAAACCACATCCAGTCACATTATCCTGACACTGGATCGACCAGTCCTAGCTCGACCCCGTAAATCTGAGTGCCAAGCGAGGAGCAGCTAGTACCATTTTTAACGACTTTGGTATGTCGCGGCCCGGGATTGAACCCGAGACCTCCCGTTCCCCGGAGCGGACACTCTACCAACTGAGCTATCGGGGCCGGTTTGATCAAATTGGTAATGACCTATATTTTAAAATGCAGTGTTCTCTGACACACATATTCAACGGTTCGAGTTTGACACCGACATGCGATAACAAACAAAATATTATTTATTGTCAGAAGTAAGAGACTTACGTTTAATTATACGTTTTGACGTCGAAACGGTATTAACCTTTTAACGGTGCTGAGAAAGGAAATGTCCATTTTCCTCAAGTTCCCTTTTCGCTTGACGCGTTGAAATTTTTTTGGCAGCAAGCCTGCATGCAGATAAGAAAAAAAAATACTGCCCTGATGATTTTTATATACTTTTAATTGCGGAAACACAGGTCTATTCTATTACGTAATACGTGCGCATAAAAAGCAAGGGTGACAGCCAAACAAGAGGTCTAGGAATGCCTGGCAAATCCTGCATGAGATAATTGAGGAGACGATTGAAGTTTAGTGAAACTTTGAAGGCTCGAACACCGAATGGCTCGTGTCCCACGGCTGTTTCGAAGACTTCAGATATTAACCCTTTTTGTACCAAATGGAATCTTCCTCATTACATAAAGCAGGAGTCCATTTCAAAATTTAGGGGTTTCAGGTTGTGTTTTCATAAAAATTTAATTGGAAAATGACTGAACTTTTAGCAAACAGTGGAGGCCCTGATCAGACGCCGCAGAACGCGGCGTCTGATCAGGGCCTGCACTGTTTGCAAGGGTACCCATTTTGGGGTTTCTGGTACTAAATGGATTAATATATTATGGGTAATATAGGGAGAATTTTCTTGTTTATCTTGAAAATCGGAGTACAAACAACATAACCTTAGTTTAAAGGAAATAGAAGAATATTCCTAATATATCTCCTGACCTGGTTCTATGCCTAAACCTCAGTAGCTCGGACTACTCCTGTCTGGAACAAATATGAAAACTACTCAACATATCCCCGGGAAAGATAATTAATGATATTTCCTTGGCTATGCTGTTGGTACTTCTTAGGACCGAGACATCGAGGAGATTCTAACAATACCCACAACCCAAGAAATAAGTAAAAAATGCCCTTTATATAACCATTATCGTTATCCCCCAACCCTCTTTATTTGGAGTTTTAACTTAAGTTAAACCGAATAGTGCCACGGCCCCCGCCCACCGGGGCTTGAAGAAATAGGTGGTCTGCATGATACTTCCACGCAGAGCTGAAACCGTCCGCACACGAGTACTGGTAAACTGCCTAGAGGATCTAAGCCTGCCAAGGCAAGGTGGTGCGAGTCGGCCCGTCCATGCTTATAACCCTATTGGTTTTATTAGGCGACAGGGCTTGAGAAGTCATTTCATCTCAATGTCGGGTAAAAGTCCCACAAAATTGGAAGAAACGTTTCCAAAATGACCTATACAGTGTTGACGGGGACGTTGACTCTCAATTCAAACAAACAAACCAAATAGTTTGGATATCAGCGTTATTTTTTATATCAGCCTAACTGTGTAGACCCTTGCGGTTCTGTATAAATATATATGCTCGGTCAGGACTGCCCTTCTCTGAGTATTTTAGTACTTGCCGATCGCCGTATCTCATCCCAGCGATAATTAGCTGGTAAACAAGACTGGAGAAAAAACAGCACCTTGCCAAAGGCCTGTGAATAAAACATAATCAAGACCCTTCTCATGACCTGCGGAGTTCAACAAACAAACATGCCTTCTAAGAGGACTGAAAACAGAGGCTCAAACCAAACAAGCAGACAAAGTAGAGGACACTGTCAAAGTTCCTGATCAGGTTTAAGCAGTTAATTATAGCTTTCCTTCAAACCCCGCTGATGTCAAAAATGTTATGAATTCAGGTTTGTTAGGGAACAGTTACATTGGCGCACAGTTCGCCATTGATATGATCACAGTCATGTTTGTTAAAATGTTGGGAAATATTCATTTGTCAATAGCAATAGAAATTTAACCTTTGTTACAGGGGCAGTCAGGCTTGTAGCACAATGCGGGCATTTTAATGTTTGCTAATAATCGGAAGTTTATCCAATTTAATGAAATATTGCCCTGTTAAAATCGGTTTTAACCCCAAAATGACATGTTTTCAGTAAAAGAAAAACAAAGCAAGAAAAATGTCCCACAGGATTTATACGAACCTTTTCTATCAAACGCTGTTACGCAATGTCGCATTCGCGAAATCGACGTTTCAGAAAGATGATTTTTTTTATTATTATTTATTTTGTCGTTGTTGCTGTTGCTAATTCTGTTGCTGATGTTGTTTTTCATCAAGATATGATGCTATTTATATGTCAGAAGTCGTCGCCATTGGTAAATACCGTTGTCATACAGGATCAATTTCCCTCAGACCCTCTATTAATGAAGGAATTTTTGGTTTCCAACTGTATTGAAAGTCCGAGAAATTTGACTTCTCATCCCAGGCAATTCAGAAAGAAACAAGAACTCCTATTTGTCGCATCACGTCAACAAGTACGTGAAATAAAGACCCCCCCCCCCCCCCCCCCACACACACACACCCCATATCCCACTTTATATAGAGAAAACTGGGGCTTACGGGGGTATACATTATCTTTCTTATTTCCGCCCCAATACATAGGTTATGGGTACTCGTTAGAACCGCCTCAATGAGGCGGTTCTAACGAGCACCCAAAACCCATGTTTTCAGCATTTATAAGAAAAATATCACGGATTTTCATCAGAAAAGTAGCCATTTTGGAGATGTGAAAAAAATGCAATATGTCGCACGGGTGTGTTATTGTATTGGTTTGTTGCTCAGGTTGGGCAATCATCACGATAACACGCCTGTATAATTTTACCCCATTCAAACCCAACTTTTATACAGAAAAACTGGGTTTTACATGTTATTCATTATTTTTCTTATTTCTGCTCAAAATCATAGATTGTGGGCACTCGTTAGAACCGCCTCGCCGCGGCGGTTCTAACGAGTACCCATAATCTATGATTTGAGCAGGTACATAAAAATGGTCAGAATTTTCATCTGAGTTTTTTCTCTCTTTTTGTGTCAAAATTTTCAGTGTATTTGAATAGTTTGTTTTCATAATGCTGAAGAGAACTACTGGTGTAAATAAGCTAAACCCTGTCATCGATATGAGAGGGTCATCCATCTTGTTTCCAGATTATGTGAAAATAAGTAATAATGATCAACATTCTTATATCACAGATAATCATGAAAATCATCATAATTTACTGAAAAGCCACGCAAGAAACAAAAGTTCACTGGCCCACTTTTTTCTGATACATAAAGCGCCAATCATTACCTCAGCAGACAACATTCTTTCTTTTTTTCTGAGAAAATTAGACTCGGCATTTCATGTAAATTATCTGTCTAGTGTAAGACGATCAACATACAATGTCTGTGAAAAGTCATGTCAAATAAAATATTGACTGCCGTAGAAAGGATTATAAGAAAGGAAAAGAAAATAAGTCGGGAGTGAAGCCAAACTTACATTATTTCAAACACTACATGCATTTCCGGTAGCCGTGATTATCGCTTTCAACCCCACAGAGTCTCCGCAATAATATACACTGTTTGTCAGTCTGTTTATAATTTTGTAATTAAGAGAAAAAAAAAAAAACTACTGGCCACAGTGAACATATCCGAGTTCACTATGGAAGGGTAAAGAAGGCTACTGAATGAACGTTCCAGGTGGTGTGTGCCTGAGTTTTACGTCCCACCGACAACTAATGTGATATGTAGACCGACCTCGTTTCAAAGACTCTTTGTTGGAGAATAAATCACAGTTTGTCAGTCAGTTGTACTCGCTCTACGCACTCATGATTTAATCTACTCTACAACAGACTGCCAAACTGTGATTTTTTTTTCAGAAATAAGAAAAATAATGTATACCCATGCAAAGCCCAGTTTTACAATACAAAAGTGGGGTTTAAGGGGGTCAAAACCATATAGGCGTGTTTTCGTGATGTGTACTTTTTCAAATGAGAACCCACGGGCTTCCATAGCCTAGTAGACTCTTGATCATTAGGCTCGGGTTACATGTGAGACGCCAAGTTCTGCAACGGAAGGTCAGGTTCTTTTTCTCCCGGTATTCCGTTTTTTGTTGTTGTTTTTTTTCCACTTCTGATTACCGATCGGCTCGATATGAGTGAAATAATCTTGAAAGGGCCGTAAAACCTTGCAAAATAAATTAATAAATGAGAATACTCAGAAAAACGCCGAAAAACTTTCCTTTAAGGAGCAGCCTTTGTTAAGGAGCAGCCTTTGTTAACTATCCCTAAAACGATAGGCTCTGAAGGAACAGTGACTTTGAATGCCAAAGGATGACGTTTCACCCATTTTGTACCGGAAACCCCAAAACGGGTAGCCTGGCAAACAGTGCAGGCCCAGATCAGACGCCGCAGAACGCGGCGTCTGATCAGGGCCTACACTGTTTGCAAAACGTTGGGCCATTTTCCTAATTAGTTTTGGTCAGCCTCGATAGCGCAGTGGTTAGCGCGTTCGACTTACGATCGAGAGGTTGTGCGTTCGAATCCGACCACCGGTATCGAGGTGTGTCCTTGGGCAAGACACGCAATGACACTGCCCCACTCCACCCAGGTGTAAATGGGTAGCAGTGGTTACAAGCCACTGCCTCTCTCTCGCGCGCGCGTGAAAACACCCGGAATGAGTGTTCGAGAGCGATTCAATAAGCTTGAAGCTTTCATCGCAATCGAACTAAAATAAATTAGTATAAACTAATTAGTTTTGAAGAAAACACAACCTGACACCCCTAAATTTCGAAATGGACTCATGTTATATATAAAGAGGGTAAGAGACTGTCAACAGAAGTTTCTGTTGTCTGTGACATACATCTGGTTGATATGTCCCGATGACAAATAAGATTTTTTTTTCACGTCACACATAAGATGTAAATACTAATTATGCTTGTCTTCAACCTTCAACTCCACATTCCAAGAACAAAACAACATTTGATTTATCATAATGGCGTGCAATAGGACAATACAGTAAAAACTGCTAAAACAGGTATAGCTTTTACAAAAAGCTAGGTCTAAGTTTTTTTTTTTTTTTGTTTGCTTGTTTGTTTGTTTGTTTGTATTGGGGTTTAACGGCCTAGCCAACACTATTTACGTAATTTTTGAGCCGGTCAGTTAACGTATCCACTTTTTCCTGGTCAGGCTTATACGTAAGCGGTTAACCAGTACAGTGCACATTCTTTCGCCAGAAACTGACAAATGCCCTTCTTGAATCAGCGGATGGGAGAAAATGACAGTATAAAAGTTTTCATGATCAATCTTCACGAAAGAATGAGGCCGACCCCGGGAGGTATCGATTCCGCGTCCTCCTGATCACCAGTCAGACGCGCATCCGACTGAGCTTCCGAGGTCGGCTGGTCTGCGCTTAACATAGATTAACCCTTATCTTGCTGAATATTCATTTAAGCCACACCCATTTCTGTCTATCAACCAATCAAACTGCTTGATGTAATTTATTTTTACAAATTCATGAACTGAATGCCAAACAGTGTAGATCCTGATCAGATGGCAACCATTTGTTTTGTTTCTTTGCGGTTATATAAAACCGATAATAATAATAATAATAATAATAATAAATAATTATAATAATAACAGCAATAATAATAATGCAATCAGTTATCCAAAAACTTTGATTTTACAGCCGTAAAAAGTGACAATGTTTTTTTTTTTTTTTTGGCAAACAATGTGGACCCAGATCAGACTGTCCCTCTAGGAGCAGTCTGATCTGGGCTTGGTCCACACTGTTTTCCTGGATGAAAAAATATATATTATTAAAAAGTTTGCAAGAAGATCAGCAGAAGATCAGCTGACGACATAAGCCTCTATGAGGCGGTTCAAACTGACTGAACTTGAGTACTTGTTTGACGTATAAATAAGACCTGTATCACAAATTTTCATCTGAAAATTAACCATTTTGAGTATGAAAGAATACACCTGCATTAATTGGTTGTCCGAAAGTCGTCACGTGACCGAAAAGCTTTCCTATGTTATAGGACGATAATTTTCCGGGTTGGTTGGATCACCTTTATTTTTATACAAGGGTTTAATTGTACCTATAATTGTGACCCGAGCAGGACTCGAACCCATAGCGGTGAAAGACCTAGTTATTTTACCCACAAGGGCCCGTTTAAGCAAATCCTTATATAAAGTTGCTCATAGAATGTGAGTCATCTTGCGAAGTCCCGAAGAAGTTGAACAATTTAAAAAAAAAAAAAACTCCTGATCAGTCCTGAATTCAAGATTTCGGTGCATGCACCAGTCATTTTGGTTTCTTTTCCGTGAAAATAGCTATGAACGTCGGACATAATTGATTGAAATTCACGCGTAGACATAGGTGGAAAGTAGAATGCCTATGCCAGTACCTTTGCCTATTATGGATCTGCTTAATTCTAAAGGTCTGGTCTTGTTAAGTGGTTGTTCATGCGTATTTAAGCAAAAAGCCAAGGCAGTATCAAATATTGGGCCAACGTCGGGCCGAGAGCGATACGACGTTGCCACGTCGTATCGCGTCGGCCCGACGTTGGCCCGGCATTCTTTGCTGACTGGGAGAAAGTAGGCCCATTTTCTGGTGAACTGGCTACATTTTTTTTTTTTACAATTTTGCATGTTCTATCAGCTGTTGCATTAACCCTTTTTGTACCAAATGGAATCTTCCTCCTTATATATAGCGGGAGTCCATTTCAAAATTTAGGGGTGTCAGGTTATTTTTTCTTTAAAATTGATTAGGAAAATGGCTGAACTTTTTGCAAGCAGTGTAGGCCCTGATCAGACACCGCGTTCTGCGGCGTCTGATCAGGGCCTGCACTGTTTGCCAGGGTATCCGTTTGGGGTTTCCGGTACTAGATGGGTTAAAATGACGTCACTGTCATAAAATTGATAAATGAAGGTGGTATGATTTACATATAAAATGCTATTTTATTATAATTCGGTGCCCCTTCTCAACTTATGTAATGAATTATACTGAACATTTCGACACTTTTCTTGGCAAATATTGCAGCAACATGACAAATCAGATTGTGCTAGAGTCTTCTCTAGTCTCTCAGTTTGTCCTTTGGCTGTTTTGTTTAACCCTGAAATTCCTGTACTTTAAGCAAACAGTTTCGACCCTGAACAGACGCCGCAAACTACGGCGTCTGATCAGGGTCGTTACTGTTTGTCAATGTCCCAGTCGGTATTTTACAATAAGCTTTCTTTAACAATGCACTCTGACGTCACAACGACCAGAATAACGTGGCTATTTTCTACCAATAACTCTTACCTGGATTTCCAACAAATCAATGATAGTCATGTGAACATCAGCCCTCTAAAGCTTTTGTGCTTAGTAACTTTGGGCCGATTGACAAACAATCGACCCAAACATCATATAGTCAAAAATGGATGAACTTTTGCGTACTGAATGTCCTGAGCTGCAACGTGGCTTCTGATCTGGGTCTGTAGTGTCCGCCAGAATCTCTTTAAGGGAATACTATCAGGTTGGCATGTCCGTGTAATGAATACTTCTCCTAACCCTTCTTAATACAAAGAAAGGGGGGGGGGGGGGGGTACTCATTATTTTCCTCTTTTGTTTTTCTTTTTTTCTTTTTCTTTTTTTGCCTGAAAACATAGATTGTGGATACCGCATCGAGGTCTAACGGACACCCACAATCTTTGATTGATATATATAATATAAGAAAATGTCAAACATATTCAACTGAAAAAGTTGCCTGTCCTAGAGATAGGAGAGATGCCATTTTAGCACATGGGCGTTTTATCGTCATGCCCTGTCTAAAGCTTGTTGGATACCCTGAAACACTGACTGTATATACATGTAGGTTTTTGGACTATTTCCTAGAGCTTCAACCTTTGTATCTGATATCACTTAAAAACATGGACACCTCAACAAACCCAACTTTGTTTAAAGAAAAGAGGGCTTAGAACAGTTATCAGTTATAGAAATGTATGTGTTATTCTGTCTAGGGGTCCTAACGAACACCCAAAATAACCCATATGCCCAGTCTCCCATTTTGAGACATGGACAAATAATGTAAACTCAGATCAGACGCCGCGTTCTGTGGCACAGAACGCGGGGTCTGATCTGAGTCTACACTGTTTGAAGTTGGCCGTTTTCATAAAACTTACCACAAACAAAACAAACCTGACACCCCTATTAGTGAAAATAGACCTGTCTTTGAAGATTATATGTGCTATGTATGAGTAAAAATGACATTGCTAAAGAAATGAATGCTAGCAGTCGAACCTCAATAGCCCGAATTACTCCACCGCCCATCGGGGCTTGGAGAAATAGATTAAACTGCATGGTGCGCCGTGCACAGCTGAAACCGACCGCACTCAAATACTTGCAACCGCTTATAGGTCTAAGCCTGTCATGCAGGAAAGTTATGCAAGTCAGACCGTTCCTTATTTCTTAGTTATTTCTATTTGGGTTGTCATCTCATCTAAATGTGCTGTAAAAGTCCCACAAAAACGGAAGCTGGGCCTCCAAAATGACATAAATAGTGTTGACGGGGACGTAAAACATAAACTCCAAAAAATCAATAGCCCGAACACCCTTGGAACCATAAAATTTTGTTCCAGCATGGGATAGTTCGAGCCACCAAGGGTTATTCAAAGAGTTCGGCCAGAAGGTATCTTAGGGATACCTTGTCAATTTTCTTTAAAATGAAGGTATGTCGTGTGTACTTATTAGAATCGCCTCATCGAGGCGATTCTAATGAGTACACACAACATACATTTAGGCGATTCTAATGAGTACACACACCATACATTTTTAAGAGAAAGTAAGGAAAAGTCCCTTAATTATTCCAAATATAATTATCTCTGCAGTTATAGGCAAATTTCCCCGAGAACTTTTTCCTAAAGAATCAAGAAAAGGTTCGAAACTGCCATTGTAAACGAGCCATCCATGTCCGAGCCAGCGAAGTTTCACTGTAAGTCTAACTATGTCAACCTTATAAAATATATGCTTGAAATGATGTACGCCGTTACCTTCAATGTCAACTGAATGCATTCCGACTCGCAACTAGGCGATCGGACGTGATAGAGAGCATGACTGTTGACCTAATTAGTAGACGGACCATAGAGAGGGCACTGAGAGATTTATAGAAATTGTAGATTTGACCAGTGGTCAACAAACTTCGTGAGAAACAAACACTTTTTGAGAGGATGTTGCTGTCAGATTGGTGATAAAATGCAACTAAAAACATCAAAGTGTATAAGATCTATATGATTTATTTAGTTTTATGGTTTGATAAATTAATGCAGACTTTCATTCATATTTGTCTATTTGTGCATTTATAATCACGCTCAGCTCAGTGAAAAGTCAAAAAAAAAAAAAAAAAAAAAAATGATTTGTTTCTGTGTTAGTATTGAGTACATGTTTTCTCCACATCACGTTCACTAGTCAGTATAAAGAATACCCTTGTAAATCCAACTTTACATTATGAGACAATGGAATTACAAGGGTGTATACAAAAAATTCTCTTTTTTCCATAAAAAGCAAAGATTGTCGGTACGCGTTTGAAAGCAAACAGCGCAGAACGCGGCATCTGATCAGGGCCTGCACTATTTGCTAACAGAATTTCTGTCAAAAATAGAATAAAAACGAAAAAATAGCCCTGACACCACTTATATGACCAATGGACTTGTCCAACATATAGCAACGGAAGTGTCCATGGCACTAGTATACTTTGCGTTAAGGATAACATGGACAGAACTGTCCCACCCATAACGAAAACACGACCCCCTTCAACCCGACTTTTATATAGTAAAAGTGGGGTTCACAAGGTTATACATTTTTCTTCTTTTTTCTGAAAAAAAAAGAAAACATAGATTGGGGGTACTCTCTAGAACCGCCTCGTCGAGTAATGGTAGACCCAGACCAGACGCCACAAAATACTGTGTGCTTAATTTTTTGGGTAAAATTTACAACAAATAAAACATCTGGCATTCCTAAAATGTCCACAGCTATTGAGTGGACATTTCTGAATGAATTTGCGCTCCTTTTTATGTACCGAACAAATGAGCTCTTGACCGAACCTAGTGTATTGAGTTGTGGGTTTACTTCCCAGCCAACAGCTTAGGTCATGTCGGGCCGGTCAGTTACCTTCACTGTTCCTAAACACATGATTGAATCGTCCTTTGTGAGATCGCACCCTTCCCCGACCCCCTGCCCCGACAGAAACTGATAACGGCCGGTCGCTGAGTCCTCAAGCAACCAACCGTCCATCTCAAGCTGGCTCTCAAGAGATGGGACATCAGAAAAAGGGAAAAATAGGCTAGAGTAGAAAACACACACACACACACACACACACACACACACACACACACACACACACACACACACACACACACACACACACACACACACACACACACACACACACACACAAAACAGTCTCACCTGCACCTACTGTGAGCACAAGAGGCCCTGGTCCTACTTAGGCCTAAGCAGTCGAACGCCCCACATAGCGCCTTCGCACTGACCCAACCTCCGAAACTTGCTATTTGATTTGCTATTATGAACCAGTTCATGTAAACTGGTGCCTACGCACGGGTCAGGCAAATAATATACATTCACTTCAGTATTGTCTGCTGTTTATTATAATAAATGTATTTTTTTGCAAATACAGTAAAATTCCGCTATTAAGAACACCTAAAGGTAGCTTAACACTAAATATTGCTGAGCCGGGGAACCAGCACTTTGGGACAGAAGATTTGATAGAGGATCAAATACCAGCTGTGCATTTCATTGGTTATATAGGCTGGATTTATTTCATTTTAAGAAAAGGGTACTTATAGCAAAACAAAATAATAGATGCTTTGCATTTATATCTGCAAGCCCAAAAATATTGCTGCCACATTTTCATGGTCACCCCTTTGAGAAAAAATTGCCCTGTTTTTCACTGCGGCGCTACACATCAACAATATGGCGGACAATAGCTCAAAAAGGAGACGGGCTACATGTGGATTTTTTCTTTGGGATTTATTCAGCTAGAGTTGCTCTACAAACCACCAAGGTTTGAAATATTTTGCATGTACAGTTTTTGTTGGAGATGGAAAAATGTTACTATTGTCGTCTATGGAAAATATTTAGTGGTAAGCTCCCTATAATTAAGACTAATTATGCTTTAAAAAGCTTATTTAGAAGGGTGCAGTTATTCTTTCTTCGAATTTCTTGCATACAATGTCCTCTGGTCAGGGACCACCTTGGTCTTAATATAGGAATTTTACTATAGATGGTCCCAAATCAGACTGCTCCTCTAGGGGTCCACACTGTTTGCGTGTGTGTATGCAAAGATATGTTTAAAATATTTGCAAGCTGATGCCTGATTTTCAGAAGCAGTTTTCTTAGCATCTTTATTGTGCGTAGCGTCTCTTACGCACAATACGCATGTGCGATATGAAGATACACAACTTTGGTTTTACGGCCTCACAACCGAGTTTTATCCAAAAAAAATTGTATAGGTTATATAGAAAAATGACTATTTATGGTCACTTTTCCATATAATCTATACACTTTTGGGATAAATATCATTTTTAATATAATCAAAACATTTTGGGATCCATCTTGAAACCGTGTTATATCCAAAACGTACTCTAAGGAACAGTGTTATAATGAGGTCGTGGTGTAATTTGAAACGAGAGATCGGTGCATCAATTTGAGCAAACTCATGAGAAAAGGGTGCTTATCGTTGTCTCGTAGTCGCATCGGTTGGTTGCGCAAAGGCATCATGGAGGAAGATTAATCCTGGAGGGTCATCGTAAAACAGTCGGATCTTACGAGGCTCTAATAAGCTCTTGAGTTTGGTTCATCACCAGACCAGCTTCATTTATAGCCCGTTTTCCTGAATAAACCCTTCCAAAATAAAAATTGGGCGAACCTATTTTTCGAAACTTAGGGGTACGGCATTGAGGTGTTTTGAGTTTATTGGACGTTTTGCGAACAATACAGGTCATGGTCGACGCCGCGTTCTATGGCATCTAGTGGCCCATATTTGGATTGGTTAAGATCCATTAGCCCTTTTTGTACCAAATGGAATCTTCCACCTTATATATAGCACAAGTCCATTTTTTTAAAAAATGGGGGTGTCAGGTTGTGTTTTCTTCAAAATTTATTTGAAAAAATGACTGAACTTTTTTCCTAACTGTGTAGGCCCTTGTCAGACGTCTGATCTGGGCCAGCGCTGTTTGCCAGTCAGTCGTTTTGGGGTTTCTGGTACAAAATGGGATAATCAGTGTTCAGTGACTGTTGCTGAAGGTCAGATGCAGTTCGCTACATTTGGTTGAACATCGTTTGTTTAATTTGAGGTTTAACGTCCCCGTCAACATTGTATGGGTCAGTTGGAGACGTTGCTTCCAATTCTGTGGGACTTTAGCCCGACATTGAGATGAAATAACATCTCAAGGCCTGTCGCCCAATGAAACCAATAGGGTTTATAAGCATGGACGGACCGACTCGCACCGATTTACCTGGGCAGACTTAAACCCTCTAAGCGGCATACTAGTACTAATGTGCGGTCGGTTTCAGCTCTGCTAGGAAGCATTGTGCACTCCATCTATTTCTTCAAGGCCCGTTGGGCGGGGACCGTCGGTATATATTTTAGACGGGCCTGTGCTCAATATGCTTTCCTTCAGCGAAAAAGCTTTTATTTTGGGAATGGTCGACGCAAGTATTGACGCAAACGTTAACGGACGTACGAAGTCACGCAAGAACGAACGGACGGAAACCACATCCTTTTATCGCTTACTGAGTGAAGCCGTGGGACATTAAAAGATGCATAGCGTCTTCCAAAACGGGATATTGGCCAATCAGTGCGGACCCAGATCAGACGCCATTATAGTACTACTCTTTACTGTTTGCTATGAATATGGGAATTTGTGCAAGGCGTACACTAAAACAATGTGGGCACCCCGCACCCGGTACCTCCAAGTTAGTAGTGCAGTCGGGTAACCGTCGGACTTGTGAATAAGATTATCCTTGTCTGGTGAAAGACTTCTCACTGTACAGGTAAACGGCTTATGTATAAACCTGTCTAGGAAATGTGTGGTTAGGTAAACTGATCGGCTCGGCATGACCTAAATAGGGTAGACTGGGTGAAACGGGCCTGTCCAGAGGTATTTTTAAAGTGGAATATTCCACTTGTTACATGCAGGTTAGTATATGAAACAGGAGTGGCCATATTTCAGCTAATAAGAGGAAATCATTACGGCTTCTGTTTGAAATCCCTCATTTGGTAAAAGTGGCCTTATTACCATTTAACTTGTGAACTATTTCTTTGATGTAGCATAACAGTGTTATATGGGCCAGAAATATTACCATACCCAGTAGTTTAACTCTACTTAATCAAGGCTTAAACAAATAAATTAGGCAAGTGTATCCGCGATTTCAAACGTCAACAATTTCTGAGTGTCGTGAGCGGTTGAAATCATTGAATAATAATAGATATAAATTGGCATAAATTATGTCAGGACTGTAAAAGGGTGTTCATTAAATTCTAGCTTGTATGTAATCTTTCTGTTCAAATGAAAGAGGTGACGAAAAAGTCGATGGGAAGTTATCGTTATTCACATTTTTACATATAAACTGTTTGAGATCCAAACTGAAAAAAAAATGTCTAAGTGTCATTGAACACATTCTCCTCCTTTTATTCTCCATTTTGGGTCGACTATTTGTCAATCGACCCAAAGCTGCTAAGCACAGTAGGTTTTCCTTGTTGATGTCCCCGTGACTATCACTGATTTGTAGGAAATCCAGTAAATTGTTATTTATAGGGCATTACGATAACACACCCGTGCATTTTTTTTCATATCTCCAAAACGGCTAATTTTCTGATGAAAATCCCTGATATTTTTCTTATTTATACCGCGAACATAGGTTGTGGGTACTCGTTAGAACCGCCTCATTGAGGCGGTTCTAACGAGTACCCACAAACTACGGCTTGGAGCAGAAATAAGAAAAATAACATATACCCACTGTTAACCCCAGTTTTACCTCTATAACCTGGGGTTTAGTGGGGGGGGGGGGGGGGGGGGTTCATTTCACGGACATGTTCACGTGATGGAATAGCTGCGTGATTGTTTATCGCTGTGGGGTCAAGGTGTTGCGTAGGCGAGATATATCTAGACTCGTGTGTTTGGATTTTCAATGTAGACCCAGATCAGGCACCACTGAACGCGGCGTCTGATCACGGTCTACATTGTTTGCTTATAGTACGGGAATTAATTAAAGGATTATTTATCCAGGTCCCACTCAAAGGCAATCGACCCAGCGCTTTGATTTTTTTTTTCTTTACTTTCACGTTCAAATTACGCAAAATGTTTCATGTCTGACATATATTTCGCAGCAACATTTTTTTTTTTTTTTTTGAAAACAGAAAGCCATCCATCTACGGTACAGATTTTCTTTCTTTCTTCCTTTCTTTCTTGTCGATTGCTAACCCATTTTGTACCGCAAATCCCCAAAGCAAACAGTGCAGGCCCAGATCATACGCCGCGTTCTGATCAGGGCCTACACTGTAAGCAAAAATAAAGTTCAGCCCTTTGCCAAATAAATTTTGAAAAAAAAACAAAAAAAAAAAAAACACACACACACAGCTTGATACCCCTATAGCTTGAAATGGACTCCTGTCGTGTATGTTCTACCACCAAAGTCCAGGCCGATTTTATTCGTTGCGAGTTTTACATATTTGGTCGACCTAAAGTTATAAGTAGGAAGTACGAAAGAAATTGCGGTTCTTACTTAAATTTTTGTAGGGAAATCCATGTAACTTATTTACTCTGTAAAGAATTTTATCGTGTTGCGTAAATGGATGGGCTGGAATCATAGGTTGGGCTTGGAAAAAAGTGTAGACCCAGATCAGATGCCGCAGAACGCGGTGTTTGATCAAGGTCTACACCGTTTGCTTACAGTACTGTAAGTACACGAAATAAAGGGTCAGGCGCTGAAAAAACGCAGTGTCTGATCAGGGTCTACACGGTTTGTTTATAGTACAGGAATTTAAGCGTTAAACGAAACAGTTAAGTCCCCGTTCAGACCCATTTTGCCAACAACCAACCCCCCTCAGTGCTTTGACCAAAATTTATGTTTGTGACGATAGGCAACGGCGGAAACCCTGACAGAATTCTTTTTCTGGCCTCAACACAGGCAGTTGACTATGTAAAGGGTACACAGAGCTGCGGAAATGAATCTTGTGTTATTAATGGGTCCGTTTTGCATGGTTTGCCTTCCGTAAATTTCCGTAGATCGATCATGTGCGAGACAGCCTGTACTACTAGTGATATTTATTATTGAATTGCCAATACTTGTCGTAAGCCTCCATAGCTCAGTGGTTAGAGCACTGGTCTTGTAAACCAGGGGTCGTGAGTTCGATCCTCACTGGGGGCTGTAGGGGTTAGATTTTTTTTTCCTTGTCTTTTTATTTTTTATTTTTTTTTTTTTGTTTATTTCTACCAAACCAGTGTTTTCTTTTGGGGCAAATGCCTTTAAAGGGCCAATAGTAGGATCTCGTACTGACGCCGGTTTCTAAACAGGGTCTTGTACGTACAGTGTTTGCCAATATCCTTTTCATGAGGACACGCGTCAGTACCATCAATATTGAACGGCCCATTCAACACTATGTTAGGTCATTTTTTAGCCGGTCAGTTTACCTATCCACACTTTTCCCGGGCAGGCTTACATTCTTTCGCCAGAAACTGACAACTGCCCATCTTGAATGAATCAGCGGAAGGGAGAGAATGACCGTAGAAAAGATTTCATGATCAAGCTCCACGAAAAAATGTTGCCGAATCCGGCAGGTATCGAGCCCGCGTCCTCCTGATCACCAGTCAGGCGCGCATCCGACTGAGCTATCGAGGCAAGCTCCAAGATCTTATAATCGCAAAATTAAGTGAGCTCATTTCGTGGAAAAAGAAGTGTTTTGTTCTCCCGTATTCCAGATATCAATATGTTTATGACAATTTTTTTCTCATCATGAAATGTAGGTTGTGTGAACTCATTAGAATCGCCTATATGAGGCGATTTTAATGAACTCTTTCTTAAAGAAGCTATTTAAGAAATGGATTTTATTTTTCTGCTGTTCATGGAAGTATGAACGCAGTGGGTCGCATGCAAAGTAAATGAGCCCCGAAGGGGTTCATGTAAACTTTGCTAGCGACCCGCTGTCGTTCATACTTTCGTGAAAAGCAGAAATATTAAGTTTATTTTATTATATTAACATTCTTTGCCCCTTATCACTGGGCGATAAAATGCTTATAGGGCAAACTTTTAAAGCTGAAAAACATTAACCCGCTGTTTTTCTACAAAGAGCGGAAGTGTTGACGTCACCAACGCCCGTAGAGAACAATGGTTTAGAATGACGTCACTTGACGTCACTGAAAATTATGTGACTTGATGCGTTCATACATTGTTTTATATAGGTTTACGTTAGGCTTTACACTGGAAATGTGTGCATTGGGCCTCGGTGACCTATAGTTGGTAAGAGCGCTCACGTGGGTCGAGCCTTGCTTGGGCCACATGTGACGAGCCAAGTTCTTCAACGGGAGGTCTTGAAACTTGAACGGCTAATAGGGTATGCTGAGTAGATGACCTGATTAAGTTTTGTAAAATAATCTTATTTTTCTTCTTGAGTTATGGCCCTTTGAACAATTCGTCACTTGAACATTGTAAGCAAGATATCTTGAAAACTGTTTATTGCCTAATAAATGACCTGGTTATCTTGATTTTTTCTTCTTTTTTTTTTTTGGTTTGGGGTTTACGGCCCTTTCAAGATTATTTCACTCATATCGAGCCGATCGTTAATCAGAGGTGGGCGAAAACCGGAGTACCCGGAGAAAAACCACCTGACCTTCCGTTGCAGAACTTGGCGTCTCACACGTGGCTCGAGCGAGGCTCGAACCTACGGCGGTGAGAGACCTAATGACTAAGAGTCAGCGCTCTTATCCACTAGGCCACGGAGGGCCGTTAAAAAACCCCCAAAAAACCTTGAATTTGTCATATTTATCTTGTAAGCAAGATATCTCATACACTGTTTAAGCTATTGCCTTGAAACTTGAAACTTGAAAGGCTGATAGGGAATGGTGACTAGATGACCTGTTTAAATCTGAAAATTTTTCTTGGCCCTTTGAAAATTTTGGCATTTATGGGCAAGTATATCGTTGGTGGCATTGTCTTTTTCAAACACAATTTCTAGTTACATTTTGAATACATTTGATTATTTGAAAAAAATGAATACATGAAAAATTAAATAAATAAATCTGCAGGAACACGTGGAAACAAACCTATTCTCGTCATTTCCAGCAAATTTGTCTTTGATGTAGGAAGCGGATAATGGCCCTTTTACACTTCAAAAGCCCATTTTAATGCATGATAATGAAAATTTTAAAAGAATAGAGAAATCTTAATAGTTTGACTTAAAGTGGATGGATACGCCTGACTCATATTCAGCCTGGTTATAAGGGAGATAATTATTGCAATTTCCATGAACTTAGCCAGTCCGAATAATAGTGGTCTTCACGTCATCAAGTTAACACCCCCCCACACACACACACGCGCGCGCGCGCGTAGTTTATATAGAGAAAACTGGAACTGGGGTTTCCAGGGGTTAACAATATTTGAGCCCCGCCAAGCGAATTTGTGTCTTCAAGCATTCCGTCATGACAAATTTTAACTGCGCATGCCCAGCCATTCAGAGGGGCCAGGGATATCGCTTTCTGTCTGAAGGTTCCTCTTGATTCACTGCTTGTATGAGCGAGCAGCGATGGTTCTGGCGAGACTGCGCGAATGCGCAGGCTCGCCTGAACCTTCGCTGCTCGCATAGGCGATAAGTACCAAAATCGCTTGACGGGGCCCATTTTATCTGATAAAAGGCATAGGTTGTGGGTTAGAGCTGCCTCTAACGAGCACCAAATGCCAACATTTCTTCAGAGAGAGCAAAAAACGTTTTGTAGTTTTGCACAACGGATGCCCTTTGTCCCATGGTTGTGATATCGTAATATGCTCCATGGGGCAAATTCTTTGCCTTCAAGAGATGACCCCTGTTCAAAGGGGAGACAAACATATTTTTGAAAGAGTTCCCTCCCTGGAATCTGCAGCCCTTTGCCTTTAATTAAATCCAGATTCAGTCAAATTATTATTATAAGATATTCTTTCAAGTATGTGGTAGGGAATATATTTGTTTCTACCACGTGATTTTTATGACATGAAATATGCTTTTATTTATTACGACCTACTTGAAGTAGGTCTTCACATGATTAAAGTAAAATATTTTGGATATAAAACTCAAATAAAAGGGCGATCGAGAGAGAAAACTATATACATATTCATAGATCCAGATAACGGAGGGTAAGACGGATATTTAAGAAATAATGTTCTTTAATCATTGAAAGAAACCCGTGTTGTGGGCACTTGCTAGAATCGCCTCGCTGAGGCGATTCGAGCAAGTACTCACAACACAGGTTTTTATTAAGACATAAGAAAATATCCTTTAATTATCTTCGTTACCCATCCCCTTACCTGGAGCAGTATATATTATCAAAGTTTGTTGAAATAGGAGATATTAATCTCTGTTCAAAAGAAGTCGCAGTACCATACCGCACAGGCTCCCCGACTGGTGCCCAGGTCACCAAAATTTTGCGGTCAATGTAAAATAGCATCGAGGACGGGAAGCACAAGAGTTGACCTTACTAAAAGGCCGAATGTAAATCATTTTTATACGAATTTAATTCATACTTATCATGTATTTGGATTTTCTGAATATATGATTAAATTACTCAGTTGTCATCGCACGGTAGGGGTCAAGCGCAAAAAGTTGATATTCGGGCTATTTAATAAGTGCAAAGATGACAATGACTTTGTCATCGCTTCCAGTTTCTCAAGCATCAACATTCACCAGTTCCACACTGGGTGGCATTCTCGGTGGGATTTTGTTTGATTTGAGGTTTAACGTCCCCGTCAACACTGTAAAGGTCATTTTGGAGACGTTGCTTCCAATTTTGTGGGACTTTTACCCGACATTGAGATGAAATGACATCTCAAGCCCTGTCGCCCAATGAAACCAATAGGGTTTATTAGCATGGACGGTCCGCCTCGCACCGCGGTTCCTGGACAGGCTTAGATCCTCTAAGCGGTTTACCATGCAGTATTAGTGTGCGGGCCAGATTCAGCTCTACGTGGAAGCATCATGCAGCCCATATATTTCTTCCAGCCCCAATGGGCGGGGTGGCATTCTCGGTGGGATAACGCTGTCGTGAGGGATGAACAGACTATGATGGGGTGGGGGTTAAGACCGATCAGACAAGTTTTCGGTTTATTTCAATCACTGCATGCGGGAAACCCCTAAAAGGGTACCTAGGCAAATAATGCAGACCCAGATCAGGCGCCGCAGAACGCGGCGTCTGATCAGGGCCTGCACACTTTTGCGTATAGATTTTTCCATCAAAAATAAAAATCGAAAAAAAAAAGAACTGACACCCCTAATATGACAAATGGACTTGTCCAACATATAGCAATGGAAGAGTCCACTAGTATACAATGGGTTAAAGCAGGCGGCTAAGTAGACTTATAAAGTCTGTTGAAATGAGACTTTTTTAATAAGTAATCCTTAGATGAATAAAAATATACCCCTTCCCTAGTTCCCCTTGCTAATATTAAATCTCTCTCTCACTCTCTCTCTCTCTCTCTCTCTCTCTCTCTCTCTCTCTCTCTCTCTCTCTCTCTCTCTCTCTCTCCTCTCTCTCTCTCTTTTGAGCCCTATTTTGATGTTAGACAGCATAAAATAAAATCTAGCCTGGCATGATGGCAGAAGATAAAATGTGGCAAGCATGGACAAAACCATTAACATCTATAGGACTGATATCAGTCTAGCGGCTAAGCCGAATCCCGAGGTCTCAACCCCACCATTGATTATTTTTCTCACCCAACTCTGTCGAAGAGGGTAAGTATGCTTCCAAAGCTATTGCCATGTATTACATGAGACCAGGCAATGGTAACAAACCATGAAACAGAAGACAGTTTTGAAAAAAATATACATATACTTCCACTGCAATATATGCATTTCCTATATTATTGACAGTTAGGCCCCAATGGGGCTTGGAGAAATAGATTGGGTTACATGATGCCTCCACACAGAGCTGAAACCGACCGCACATGAGTACTGGTAAACTGCTTAGAGGACCCAGGCAAAGTTTTGCAAGTGGGACCGTCACTACATATCAACCCTTTTGGTTTGTTTGGGCGGCAGGGCCCCTGAGATGTTATTTCATCTCAATGTCGGGTAAAAATACAAGAGGCTCAATGAGCCTAAACCGCTCACCTGAGGAACTTAAGTTTTAACAATTCACAGACTTGACTACTAAATCTGCTAATAGAATCCAGCCCATTGACCCTTACAGGATATAAGTCATCATTATTGCATTGCATTCCAAGTTTGAGACTTCTAGCTTCTATAGTTCCTGAGAAATCTTTGACGAAAATTTAACATTGGTCAAAATGGAGAGAAAGAAGAATGAAAGAACAGATGAACAAATAAGCTGAGAAAGCTAAATGTCTCTTACACAAAATAAGTCATCATTATTCTATTGAATACCAAATTTGATGCTTCTAGCTTTTATAGTTCCTGAGAAATCTTTGATTAAAAATTTAACATTGGTCTATTATCTCTATATGGAGAGAAAGAAGAATGAAGGAACAAATGAACCAGATTAGCTCCAAAACCTAATGCAGCCTTTCCCCTTGCCCAATGGTGCTACACATAAAATTTAAACAAGATTGGTCGACTGCCTTCTGAGATATGCTTCATTGAAAGTGTGGACGACGGATGGACGGACGACAGACGACGGACTCCGGAGCCTTGGTATACTATCAGCTCACTGGAGCCTTTGGCTCAGGTGAGCTAAAAATTCAAGTCGCTATTTCTGTCACATTTTCCCTACGTTAAGTCTATGGGCAAACTTTTTGTCTCTCAAGGTCACGTAACTCCGAGGTCAATATTCCGATTCGGCCCAAAATCGAACTTAACCGAGATTTTATGCCTGTCCTCGTTACCTGCAAGTTTGAAGCTGATATGATTAAAAATAAAGTTGCTATCGTGGTCACAACGTATTTTTTATGCTCCAGGGCAGGTAACTCCAAGGCAAATATTCCGATTCGGCCCAAAATCAAACTTAACCGAGATTTTATGTCTGTCCTCGTTACCTGCAAGTTTGAAGCTGATCTGAAAAAAATTCAAGTCGCTATCGTAGTCGCAACATTTTCCCTTATTAAGTAAATGGGCAAATTTTTTGTCGCTCAAGGTCACGTAACTCCGAGGTCAATATTCCGATTCGGCCAAAAATTGAACTTAACCGAGATTTTATGCCTGTCCTCGTTACCTGCAAGTTTGAAGCTGATATGAATAAAAATAAAGTTGCTATCGTGGTCACAACGTATTTTTTTATGCTCAAGGGCAGGTAACTCCAAGGCAAATATTCCGATTCGGCCTAAAATCGAACTTAACCGAGATTTTATGTGTGTCCTCGTTACCTGCAAGTTTGAAGCTAATCTGAAAAAAATTCAAGTCGATATCGTAGTCACAACATTTTCCCTATGTAAAGTCTATGGGCAAATTTTTTGTCGCTCAAGGTCATGTAACTCCGAGGTCAATATTCCGATTCGAACTTAACTGAGATTTTATGCCTGTCCACGTTACCTGCAAGTTTGAAGCTGATCTGAATAAAAATAAAGTTGCTATCGTGGTCACAACGTATTTTTTTTTATGCTCAAGGGCAGGTAACTCCAAGGCAAATAATACGATTCGGCCCAAAATATAACTTAACCGAGATTTTATGTCTGTCCTCGTTACCTGCAAGTTTGAAGCTGATCTGAAAAAAAATTCAAGTCGCTATCGTAGTCACAACATTTTCCCTATGTTAAGTCTATGGGCAAATTTTTTGTCGCTCAAGGTCACGTTACTCCGAGGTCAATATTCCGATTCGGCCCAAAATCGAACTTAACCGGGATTTTATGCCTGTCCTCGTTACCTGCAAGTTTGAAGCTGATCTGAATAAAAACAAAGTTGGCCAAGTAGTCTTTAAGATATACATTTTTGAAATTCCCATTAACCCTAATGCAAAAACACACAAGGGCAGGTAACTCCTAAGTGAATGATCCTATTCTGCCAGTTATCGAACTTGACCGAGATTTCATGGCTGTGCTGGTTATCTGCAAGAATAAAGCCAAGCTGAAAATAATTGAAGCAGCTACGGTGATGACAACATTCTCCCCATGTTAAGTCAATAGGCAATTTTTTTCAACGCTCAAGGGCACGTAACTCCTGAGTGAATAATCCGATTCAGCCCAAAATCGAACTTGATCGAGATTTCATGCCTGTCCTCGTTATCTGCAAGAATGAAGTCGATCAGAAAAAAATTGACGGAGCTAGAGTGATGACAAGCTTTTTCCTATGTTAAGCCTATGGGAGCTCTTTGTTGCTGTGGCAACCAGAGTTCTCATCCGATCTGCACGAAAACCTAATACAGCCTTTCCCCCTACCTGATGATGGTTCATATGAAATTTGATCAAGGCCGGCCCACTGGTTCCAGAGATATACTTCGTTGAAAGTGTGGAAGACGGACGACGGACGACGGACGCCGGCTCGTGGTATACTAATACCTCACATGAGCCTTCGGCTCAGGTGAGCTAAAAAGAAAAATGGAAGCAACGTCTCCAAAATTACCTAAATAGTGTTGACGGGGACGTAAAACCCCAAATCAAACAAACCTGATTGACAGATAGATACAACAAATACACCCTAGGATAACGGATATTGTTTGCTCTTCTTCTTGAATCATGGCCCCCGCCCATCGGGCTTGAAGAAATAGATGGGCTGCATGATGCGTCCACGCAGAGCTGAAACCGACCCGCACGCGAGTACTGGTAAACCGCTTTGAGGATCTAAGCGGTGCGAGTCGGACCGTCCATGCTTATTAACCCTACTGGTTTCATTGGGCGGCAGGGCTTGAGATGTCATTTCATCTCAATGTCGGGTAAAAGTCCAACAAAATTGGAAGCAACGTCTCCAAAATGACCTTTACAGTGTTGACGGGGACGTTAAACCTCATATCAACAAATCTTCTTGAATCATGAAGTGTCGCCTCAAAAGTTTTTTGCGAGCGTCGATCTCGGGATATTTAGTAGGTTTTAAGGATGGTAAGTGCACTTATCAGTAATTTCAGAAATGAAGCAAAATGGTATTTTCGTCTTCATGGTTTGTTGGTTTGTGTTGAGGTTTTAGGCCCATGTCAACACCATTTAGGTCATTTTGGACCATTAAGTTTAAGGCCGAGATTTCCGACTCGCATCACTTTCCTGGTCAGGCTTAGACCTTAGCTGTTAACCAGTACTCAAGTATTTTTCAAAGCCCCGATGCCCCAATGACCCAAATTGATTTATGGCACGCCCGCGTCACTGTCTAAATGAAGGCTAATTTGCCGGTTAAAATTCATTGTTAATGTTAATTTGCAAATCATTATAACCCGACGGCGTCTTAATATTTCAAAACTAATAATTTTCGATTTTTTTATTTTTTGGCATAAACTGAAAATAAAAGATTTCAACAGGCATAATTTGAGTGTGTCACAGAAAATATTGGTCATTATGGTAAAACAAACGTGCGTCATAAAGGATGACGGTTATTTTTCGGGTAAAATTTTGGGATGTTTTTTCTTACTTTTACTCCAAATTTAGGTTGATGGTATTCGCCTATTGGAGGTGTTTGTAATGAGTACCCCCAACTTATGTATTGGAAAAGAAAACGAAAAAAAAAGTGTAGTGCATTATCGTATACCTATGAAGACCCCAATTTTCATTTATGTAAGTGGGGTTTAGACGGGTGCTCATTAAACGAAATGTTTACCAACAAACATATACAATTTTGACCCCCTTATAGTAAAACTGGGGTTTACGGAGGTATACATTATTGTTCTTCTTTCTGTTCAAAAGCATAGATTGTTGGTACTCGCTAGAACCGCCTCGACGAGGCAGTTCTAACAAATACCCGAGATGTATGTTTTGAGCAGAAATATGAACAATATCGGGATTTTTATTCGAAAATTTTCAATTCCTTTGGTGGTAAAATTCAATTAAGAAATGAATTTTATTTTTCTGCTGTTCATGACAGTATGAACGCACTGGGTCGCGTGCAGTGTAAATGAACCCCGAAGGGGTTTGTGTAAACTTTGCTAGCGACCCGCTGTACTTTCATGGAAAGCAGATTTTTTTTTTTTTTACATTCTTTGTCTCTGTAACTTTTAAAGCTGAAAAACATATATTTACATTAACAGTGTAAAGTCTAATGTAAACCTATAGAAAACAATGTAGTTCATACTTCCATGAACGCATCGAATCACATGATTTTCAGTGACGTCATTCTAAACCATGGTTCTCTACGGGCGTTGGTGACGTCAACGCTGTTCCGCTCTTTGTAGAAAAACAGCGTGTACATGTTTTTCAGCTTTATAAGAATGCAATTTTTCGCCCAGTGATGTGTTGCAAATAATGTAAATATAAAAAATAAACTTAAATTTTCTGCTTTTCACGAAAGTATGAACGACAGCGGGTCGCTAGCAAAGTTTACACGAACCCCTTCGGGTTCATATACTTTGCACGCGACCCAATGCGTTCATACTTCCATGAACATCAGAAAAAAAAATCATTTCTTAATTACACGCTGTTTTTCTACAAAGAGCGAAACAGCGTTGACGTCACCAACGCCCGTAGAGAACAATGGTTTAGATTTACATCACTTGATGTCACTGAAAATCATGTGACTCGAAACGTTCATGGAAGTATGAACTACAGTGTTTTTATAGGTTTACATTGGACTTTACACTGCATGGAAATGTAAATGTATGCATTTGTATAAGCCACGGCTAACGAAATCCAGTGAAACTTCGATGAGTCGAACACCGATGGCTCGTTTACCACGACTGTTTCGAAATAGGCCTTAAGGGGAATGGGAACACCTGTCAGATTTGTCCGCCATTTTTCAAAGGGAGACAACTTTCGGGACTTCCTGTTCGCTTTTCTATAGGCCCTGTCACTCTGAAAAAGGGTTCTACCCTTAAAGGAAAGAATTTGATCCAGAGGAGCAAATTCTTTCCTTTAAGAGTTGACCCCTATTGACAAGGAAGCCAAAAATACTTTTACAGGAGTTGCCTCCCCTGAAGGTGTACCCATTCCCCTTAAGTTCCTACGAAAAATTATTCTATTGGTGTATTTCGGATATTGTTCTCTTATTTTGCTTTAACATGTATGTACTCATTGGAATCGCCTAAGTGTGAGTGTGGGGCCCAGTGTTGATCCCGATGAAATGGCGAGTTATATCCACCCGGACTAACAAATATGCAACAGCTGATTCCCAGGTATAGGTAGCGTTCATCTGAATCATGTACTCGACCTTTTTTTCACCAAAATACCATCTCATCGCAAATGCAAAATAAAATTTGCATAGCCATTCACAATTAAGTGCAGAGCGTCAAATTTCTGAATTTTCTTTTCTCAAACACGAAATAAGACGTTGTCAGAAGGAACCGAATGATTAACCCATTGTACACTGCTGGGCTCTTCCATTGTTAAATGTTGAACAAGTTCATTTGTCATTTCAGGGGTGTCAGGTCTAGTTTTCCGTTTTTATACTATTTTAGTTGGAAAATCTGTTTGCAAAAAGTGTAGACCCTGATCAGACACCGCATTATCGGGGTCGGCACTGTCAATGTCCTGATACGGGTTTCCACGTAAGAATGGGTTCAATATCTTGTCATTACGCAAACACGCCTATACAAATACACTGCCACCTTTATCGCCGAAAAAAAAAATGGAAATTTTAAGATGAAAAATTGTGATATTTTTCTTATTTCTGCTCAAAATTTAGTCGAGGCGGTTCTAACGAGTACCCACAATCTATATTTTAGAGCAGATAAATAAGGTATACAGTGGGGTTCAATGGGGTCAAAATTTCGTGATGCACGTAAGAATGGGTTAAATATCTTGTAAACGTCTAAAATTATTTGCATTTTTTGCGTGTAATACTGACATACATTTAGCCCTCATTCAAATATTTGTAATTGATTAAATTATGTAAATTTAACACTGATACTGCGACTGAAAAAGAAAATTACCCGTAATGCAGAAATGCCAGCCGCTATCCGTACAGAAGCCATTCAATCAGTTGGAAGTTTAACGATTCAGTCCAGGACAGGCTTTACCACAGTCGGAATGTGTGGCGGTCGCCGTAAAAAGTCTCCCTGACCTTCATCTAGTGTGGGTTACATTTTTTGAAAAGATCCGAGTGTCACTAGTCGAAACTAGATAGCTAGACTGACACAGAAAAAAAACGTATCCAGTTCTCAACATATCGTACACTTGCGATTTAGAAGCCTCCGTGGTCGAGTGGTTACGCTACTCGCCTTGTAAACCAGGGGTCGCAGGTTCGATCCCGGGCTTCTCCAGACTTTCGGATGAGTCTTTAAACCGAGGTCCCGTCTCCGTATGACCTTAGCTGTTGGTGGGACGTAAAACTGAAACACTCACACACTCACACTTGCGATTAACACTCTTTCGCCAGAAACTGACAATTCAACGAAATGATGTTGCGCCACCCAGCGGGGATCGAACCCTCTTCAAGAAATGTAAAATACCATTATATTGCATGGTTAACTTATCTTTATGTACTGCAAGGCGCCATGTTTCTGATTAACATTTTTCTGACTCACCATATCGCATCATAAGTGTGACAGCGTCAAACTCTTCACTTGTATTAAATGAACAAAGGGTGATGTAGATTTCAAGATATACGTACATTATGTTAATAAGAAGCCGGCGATACGGACCGTTAGACGGCGGTTTCTCTATCAGCTGACAACATGTTCAGATTTCAGATCATTATTGATCTATTTTACTGATCTGTGTCACGCGAATATGTTTTACATGAGAAACTCATTTATTTTCACACTAAATACCCTTCAGAAATTTGCTGATTTTGTTAACTTTAGCCTTGAAAAAGAAAAAAATTGGGTTTTTGGCCTTAAATATTTGCTTTTTCGTCGTCAAACAGGTTGTTTGACCCTTCATTTTAAATTCTATCCTATTTTGTCCTGCATTTGTGTCCGTTGTCGAGAAGCCTCTGTGGTGTAGTGGTTATGCTACTCGCCTGTAAAACCTTGGGTTGCAGGATCGATCCCGGGCTTCTCGTGACTTTCGAATGGGTCTTTAAACCGAGGTCCCGTCTCCGTATGACCTTAGCTGTTGGTGGGACGTAAAACTGAATCCCCGTTCACTCATGTCCGTTGCCTTGCTCCAAAAGTCTTTTTTGTGGGGGTGGGGGCTTGGTGTTACGTCCCTTTTAAGATTATTTGACTCATTTCGAGCGATCGTTAATCATAGGTGGGCGAAAACCGAGGTACACGGGGGGGAAAACCACCTGGCTTTCGAGTCTCACATGTGAACCGAGCGAGGCGCGAACCACAGCGGTGAGTTTGTTTTGTTTGTTTGATTTGAGGTTTAACGTCCCCGTCAACACTCTAAAGGTCATTTTGGAGACGTTGCTTCCAATTTTGTGGGACTCATCAGTTTACCCGACATTGAGATGAAATGACATCTCAAGCTCTGCCGCCCAATGAAACCAATAGAGTTTATTAGCATGGACGGTCCACCTCGCACCGCGGTTCCTGGACAGGCTTAGATCCTCTAAGCGGTTTACCAGTACTAGTGTGCGGGCCAGATTCAGCTCTGCGTGGAAGCATCATGCAGCCCATATATTTCTTCAAGCCCCTATGGGCGGGGGCGGAGACCTAATGATTGATTGTCAGCGCTCTTACCCATTAGGCCACGGAGGCCCGACCAAAAGGATTTTTTTTTTGCAATATTAAGACAAACTATGATCTGCGTTTAGAAGCATAATATTCAGCTGTTGTTTCTTTGTATTGCTACAAGGGACTGTTCAAAACTTGTCTGTAAAAACAACTTTTGAGCAGTCCCAAAGGTGGTCTTAATATAGGAATTTTACTGTTCATGTTAGTAAGTCCATGTATTTAAATAAACAACTCTTATTTGTTAGTTTGATTTGAGGTTTAACGTCCCCGTCAACACTGTAAAAGTCATTTTGGAGACATTGCTTCCAATTTTGTGGGACTTTTATCCGACATTGAGATGAAATGACATCTGAAGCCCTGTCGCCCAATGAAAACAATAGGGTTTATTAGCATGGACGGTCCGCCTCGCACCGCGGTTCCTGGGCAGGCTTAGATCCTCTAAGCGGTTTACCATTACTAGTGTGCGGGCCGGATTCAGCTCTGCGTGGAAGCATCATGCAGCCCATATATTTCTTCAAGCCCCTATGGGCGGGGGACAAAACAACTCTTGTGAGTAGTGCTGTATTTTCCTTATTATTGCTTAAAGTACAGTGAAATTCCGCTATTAAGACCACCGAAAATTAAGACATATTCTGCTTTTAAAACGTTATTTTGAAGGGTGCACTTAATATTTCTTTGTGTTTCCTGGCCACAGTGTCCTCTGGTCAGGCACCACCTTTGGGACTGTTCAAAGCTGGTCTTAAAGACCACTTTTGAACAGTCCCAAAGGTGGTCTTAATATAGGAATTTTACTGTATTAGAACCACAGGCGGTCTTTTTTGTTTTTTCTGTTTATGTGTTGAGGATTTAAGTCCCCGTCAATACTATTTATGTCATTTTGAAGACGTTGCTCCCAATCCGACATTGTGATGAAACTTCTCAAGCCCTACCGCCCACAGAAACCGCGGTCGGTCTCGTATCACTTTGCCTGGACAGGGTTTACCAGTTCTCAACCAGGTCATGTAGTTTATTTGTTTGAGTTGATGTTTCACCTCCCCGTCAACACAATATAGGGCAGTTTGGAGACGTTGCTTCCGATTTTGTGAGACTTTTACCCGACACTGAGATGGCATGACATCTCAAGCACCACGGCCCATAGAACCCGCTAGGGTTTAAGGAGCGGTCCGACTCGCATCACTTTTACTGGGCAGCGGTTTATCAGTACTGGAATGCAGTCCGCTTCAGCTCTGCGCGGCAGCACCATGCAGCCCAATCTATTTCTCCAAGCCCAGACAGGCGAGGGCGCGAAACTGTTAAACCATTTAGAAGGTCTAAGTCTCTGCAAGTCGGACTTCTCCGTAAACAATGTTTCCTTTGGGAGGTAGGGCTTGAGGTGTCATTTCTTCCAATATCGGGTGAAATTCCCACAATCCAAAATGATCGAAATAGTGTTGACGGGGACGTGAAACCTAAACACAAACAAAACAAACCATTTGCCTAACAATTTACCTTGTATGTTCATTGACTGGAAGTGATCGAAGCGATAAAGCTTTGATAATAATTACTTAGTATAAAATTGTGATGGTAGTTTGACAAAATAATTACGTCTTTTAATCTTTTTAATCAACTTCAAAGCCCTCAATAATCAAAGTGATGGTATTAAACTGAGTTTTTCTTAGATAAAATTTTACGCATCACAGAGATTTGTTTCATCAATAAACTAGTGTATCGATGGAAACATATAAATGAGTGAGCCATTTCATGAAAAAAAAAGAGGCCCATGGGCCACTATGCTCACCAGAGCTCAGGTGGACACTGTCCACTGGAAGCCATGTATTTTAACATGATGTGATTTTAAAAAAGTTTCCCAAACGAACCCCCTACCCAAATGAGCACCCATGAGGACTCTGTATCTGAAATTTTAGGCATTTTATGAAGTGGAGGGGGTGGTACATTGACCCAACGGAGCGCTGGGTAGTATCCTGAAGGCACAATATTAAGGTTTAGGGATGGGGATCTGTACATTTCCGGATATAAGGCCTTTTCGGTAGTGGAGGGGTTGGGGCATGGCCCCGCTGGACACCAGGAAAGCCCAAGATTGATGTCACTGAATTTGTCTTATCATAAGGACCAAGAATATATATGGTTTAGTGGGTGGGGATCTAAACGGTTTCTGATATATGAGGCCCTTTTATAAAATTGAGAGGAGAGGAACAGCTCCTGTGTGTCTACTCATCAGTAACAAGAATATATATGATTATGGGGCGGGGATCTGAATGCCTTCTATGATATATGGCATTTTATGAAGTAGAGGGGCGGGACATGGCCCCAGTACATTGCCCCAGCACAAAGAGACTCCAAGGTTGGTGTGACTGAATGAATCTAACCATAGGGAACAAGAAAACATATGGTTTAGGGGTGGAGACCTAACGGTTTAGAGATAATGGCTATATATGAAGTGGAGAGGTGGGACATGACCCGGGGGCCCCATGTTGGTGTCACTGAATGCGACTTATCAAAAGGAACATGAATATATATGGTTTAGACGTGGGGTTTGGCCTTTTGTGAAGCGGAGGGGTGGGGCATGGCCCTGGCGCACGGGAGATCCCTAGGTTGGAATCACTGAATGTGTCTTATCATAAGGAACAATAATATATATGGTTTAGAGTTGGGGATCTAAATGGTTTCTGAGATATTGGGGCTTTTACGGAGTGGAGGGGTGGGGCATGGCCCCAGCACACCTGGTGGACCTCTAGGTTGGTGTCACTGATTTCGTCTTATCACAAGGAACAAGAATATATATATGGTTTTGGGTGGAGATCTGAATGGTTTCTAAGATATATGTATGGCCTTTTATGAAATGGAGGGAGTGGGGCATGGCCCCGGCACATGTTTGGGGTTCCCCAGGTTGACATAAAAGCATATGGCTGGAAGAAGTTTACTCAAGTAACATATCTATAAAAAATTTGTCAAAATATCTTCAAAGGCTTGGCAGTAAATGACATTTTTCAATTTTCCCCATTATAAGTCTATGGAAACTCTAAGCTGCCATAGCAACCAAACTATACAACTGATTTTCATAAAAAAAAAATAAACTTTCAATCCCCCAGCCCAAGGATGCTATAGATGCAATTCGGACCCATTAGGCCCAGTGGTTTCAGAGGAGACGTCGTTTGAAAGTGTTAAGACGACGACGGACAACTGCCTATCCCATAAGCACCCCTGGAGCCTTTGGCTTTGTTGAGCTTAAACATACCTATTGCCTAGGCGACCATCAAATAACCAGGCGAGTCTGCGCGTACGCGCAGTCTCGCGCGAGCCTCTGTTGGTCTCAGATGTGTAGTCTCATGTAGCCTCATACAAGATGTCATGCGTCTGGCTCTTTAACTTGGATGCGCATGCGCATTTGAAGACAATGTGTCACCTCGTGTGCAAAATGTTGCGAAACACTTACATAAAGCCAATCATGGTTAAGATACAGTAAAATTCTGCTATTAAGACCACCTAAAATTAAGACTTATTCTGCTTTAAAAAGTTTATTTATATATAGTACGTTGCAGTTATTCTTTCTTTGTGTTTCCTGCATACAGTGTCCTCTGGTCAGAGACCACCTTTGGGACTGTTCAAAAGTGGTTTTAAAGTGGTCTTAATATAGGAATTTTACTGCAAGTTCAACTTCTCCAAATTAATGTAGCGTTGACGACACAGAGATAAAAGAACTGGTTTGTTTTAGTTGAGGTTTAACTTCCCCGTCAACACTACTTAGGTCATTTTGGAGACGTTGCTTCAAATTTTGTGGGACATCTCAAGCCCTGCCGCCCAATGATACCATAACGTGTATATGCATCAGACAGCCTGACTCACATCACTTTGCCTGGACAGGCTTAGTCCTTCTAAGCAGTTTACCAGTACTCATGTGTGGTCAATTTCAGCTCCCTGTGGCAGCACCATGCAGCCTAATATATTTCGCCAAGTCCCGATGGACGGGGGCGAGTGGTTTGTTGGTTAATGGTTTACCGACCAAATCAACACTTTAAGGTCATGTCAAGCTGCCCAGTGTTTTTCATGTACAGACTGACAGCGTTTTCTCTAGACTTGTACATAAGCGGTAATCAATACAGAGCATATTCTTTCGCCAGAAAACTGACCAATGCCTTCTTATATCAGCGGGAGCGAATGACCGTAAAATCAATCTCCAAGAAAAAAAGTTCGGCTGGACCCACGAGGATCATACGGGCCCGCAAACCCATGATGATCAGCCGGACGCGCAGACAGCACGGAAGCAAACTGTTGATCAAAATAAAAGCTTTTGCAGGGTGCAATTTTCAGTGCTGTTGCTGATGTTTGCGCTTCTTACCCATAAAGTCGTAAGGTAATTGTTTTGATTCCTGGGTCCACTTGTTCACAGCATCGTTAGCTAAACAAGATCGTTAGTGGTTGTACTAGCAAGTACATTATCTTACGTTTATTGCTGAAAAAATGTGAGCAGCTTGCAAAAGCTGCTCACATTTTGTCAGCAAAACTGTTAGCATATGTACCCTATCCTTACTCATGATCAAAGTTTTAGCGATACCTTAACTAACGACATCGTTAACTTTGGACAACGGCATGGCCCCCGAGATCAATGCCTTCACGATAATTACCGGTACTGTACACGTGGCGTTTTAGGCTAAGTCAGGTTTCAGGGGCATTTTACAACTTCTGGACTGTGAGAAAAAAAAACTGCGTAAACAATTCAACGATTTATTAACGAACGGAAATAAATTATGATGATGATATAATACAAATGTAACCAGTTATTCGCCGTTCCCGTCTCAACATATGAATATGACATAAGTTGAAATCTATATGACTCCTCTCTTGCCACCACCAACTATATGTGTTATTATATGTGCCAGTATACCCAAACCTGTGCGCGTATCTTTCTCGCTTCTCCATTCCCAGGTTCTTGTCGTGTATCTATCAATGTTTCCTAAGTAGTCATGGGCTACACTCGGGACCATACGGTGGAATCAACCCCAAAGCATGAGAAACAGACATGAACCTTAGCCTAGATCGACCTCGTGCGACATTGGCCAAAACATTCTTGAAGAAAATATAAATTCAGATGTCAGTGTTGCTTAGTTTGGCGTTTAACAGCCCAGTCAACTATATAAGTCATGTTGAACTTGTCAGTTTACCTAACCACACATTTCATGGACGGACTTAGATATAAGCAGTTAACCAGTACAGTGCACAGTCTTTCGTCAGAAACTGACAGCTGCTCTTCTTGGATAAGCGGTAGGGGAGATTGACCGCAGAAAATATTTTATGATCAATCTCCACGAAAGAATGCTGCCGATCGGCCCCCCCCCCCCCCCCCCCCGAGCCGAAGATGTCAGTCTTGATGATCTTCGACCAAAAGTTTTTCTTAAGGGATAGGTAATAACTAATAACGCAGAAATCTATACATTTCTTGGCTCCCCTGGGTAACCTCGCCATCGACCATTGAGCATAACGTCCTATTTACTAAAATGGATGTGCCCAAATACAGAGATGAAAGAGTCCACCTCCGGAACTCAGGAGTAAAAGTGTTGAGATTAATCAAAGCAATAGATAAGGTGGGTAATTTGTGATAACTGAAGGATAGTTTTCCTTTTTCTCCATATAAACCTATGTTGTCGGTGTGTGTGTGTGAATTCGGGTTTAACGTCGCTTTCAACAATTTTTCAGTCATATCACGACGGTGTCTGGTTGCGACAGGGAGCTCAATGCTCACTTTTATAGTGCTGCCTCACTGAAGTATCATGTCCCAGACACATTACATGATACCACACCCAGTCACATTATCCTGACACTGGATCGACCAGTCCTAGCTCTACCCCGTAAATCTGAGTGCCAAGCGAGGAGCAGCTAGTACCATTTTTAACGACTTTGGTATGTCGCGGCCCGGGATCGAACCCGAGACCTCCCGTTCCCCGGAGCGGACACTCTACCAACTGAGCTATCGGGGCCGGTTTCTGTTGCTGTGCTGACTGCTTGACGTTGGGTCGTGTCTCTCATGATAACAGCCTCATTGTATGACTGTGGTTGGTGTCTGGCGACATGGATAGCCCTTTGTGATTTTCAGAATTCATGTATATTGTTGCTTTTGACCGATTTATTGTTACTAACACTTTGGTTTGGAGTTTAACGGCCAAGTCAGCACTATTTACGCCATGCCGAGTCGGTCAGTTTTTCTTGGGAAGGCTTATACATAAGCGCTAAACCAGTAAAGTGCACATTCTATTGCCAGAGAAACTGACAACTTCCCTCCCTGAATCAGCGGGGGAGACCGTAGAGAATTTTATGACCAATCTTCAAGACACAAAGTTGCCGATAGGGCGGGGACCATCACTTGAGAGTAAGGAGCTGGTCATTTTTTGGTGATTTGTAACTATCTACGTCATACCTCGCAGATCAGGTTGAGTGCTCAGGATAAACTAGAGATGTTTTTTTTTCTTATTACTTCATGAAATAAAATATATGTTGCGGGTTCTTGTTAGAATCGCCTCACCGAGGCGATTCTAACAAGTACCCACAACATATGGAAAACATTCCTCCAGTTACCCTCGTTAGTTCTCCGTATCTGCAGCTATGTGGATTTTTGTACTTTTGCTCGACTCCACTGGTGAGTTTTGAATTGTGGCTGTTCTACTTGTAGGTAGGCGCTGCGTTATATTGTAGCTTTTCTCTGCGAATGCGGAGTGCAGCCTTCTTGTCTTGAGAGCCACTACAGTTCGGTTGATTTTAACCAGACCGATGCATGCTAATCGGACTCCCTACCCGGACATGTTAACGTCCTTCGGCCTCTCCTCGGACGCTGTTGTCTCTCCATCCACAACCCTTTTGTTTGTTTTTTAAGTAGTACCCGTTTCATTCCATTCTGTATTTACTGTCAGTCGGACATTTCCGACACCATACTATGTATATTTCTATTCAGTACATTTATATCATCTTCCGTCTCTTCCTCGTCGTCTTCATTGTCCTCTTCGTTATCCGATAAACAAACATCACCTACAGTTCCTAATTTCACTGGATGAACGTCCTCCCCACTCACTTCCATGATCATCTCCTCGGACGAGGCGTCAATGATCTGACCCTGAGCAACGGCCTCTTGAATCTGTTCCTCAGTCAGGGTGACTGCCTCACCTGAAAAATCAACATTCGGGCTTAGTACAAAAACGAAGAAAAATCCCCTAAACCTGGCCCGAGGTTACAAAGCTTAATTCATGCTTAGTTCATCTGAAATCTTCAAAAATATAACAGGCAATTTTCTTGCTCAGTACATCAGAGATTTTTTTTACCCTGCTCAAAACTTTTTGAAATGCCAAATTTTTAGCAGGATAAAGTTCATGCTCAACTGACTTCAGCATGAAAAAGTGTCATAATCTCGTGCCCTGGACAAAACAAAACCTATAGAAAGACTAAGCGGCCAACAAATACACGGATAAGCTGACCAGGCTTGCTGTACAGCCAAGACTGTATGTATATGTGTATGTGCAGGCTGCTAAGTCTTCACTGGTCTCACATTATGTAGGCTTTGCTGTGAATTCTGCATAGCATGTGAACAAATCCGTGAAATGAACACCCCCTAAAAACCCACTTCATATACAGAAAACTGGGGTTTACGGGGGTACATATTATTTCTCTTAGTTCTGCTCCAAGACATAGGCTGTGGGTACTCGTGAGAACCGCCTCAATGAGGCGGTTCTAACGAGTACACAAAACCTGTGTTTGTCGTATAAATAAGAAAAATAAGAAAAATATCATAAATTTTCATATAAAAAGTAGCCAGTTTGGAGATGTGAAAACAATGCACTATGTTGCACGAGTGTGTTATGGTGACGTCACACATGCTGGCTATTACCATTGCTCTTACTCACAGAATATCAGAAGTAAAACCAAGGGGGAGGGGGTGGGCACGTGCGTACAGCGAAGGCTCAGATCGCAGTCTGGTAAGATCCCTCGCTGTGCGCTATATTGTTGACACAAAGCTTCATGATGCAGTTAGAGAACGTTTGTTTGCTTGAATTGAGGTGTTACGTCCCAGTCAACACTATGTCATTTTGGAGATATTGCTTCCAATTTTGTGGGACTTTTAACCGGCATTGAGATGAAATGACCTCTCAAGCCCCACCACATTGCCTGGGCAGGCTGGTTGACCAGTACTCATGTGAGGCCAGTTTCAGCTCTGTGTGGAAGCACCATGTAGACCAATAAATTTCTCTAAGCCCCCATGGGTTGGGGCCTCAGAGAAGGTTGTATTCTGATTAGCATTGTATACAAAATGACTTGAGACTTTGCTCGGCGCGCATGCTTGAAGACTCCTTTTCCGCTGACGCGGCCCAATTTATTACTGCTGCTAACGATCGATGAACATGCAACCAAACTTTTATAAGGATAGTCAAAATTGGATGCTAAACGCTCTGCATGCTGGGTATATTTTTTTAAAAAAAAATTCTTATTCTTCCTAGAAAACATGATTTGCCATTCCATGCAAATTAGATGAGATGCCAAGCTCTGTTTTCTTGGCAACATAAGAAAACAAGAGGCCCATTGGCCACTTCGCTCAGCAGAGGTCATGTGGTTTGGCATGGTCATGTGACAACAATCACACAAACAACTTTTCATTGCCTCATCCCATAGAGGCGTTTCATGTCATTGGTTTCAATCAGCACAGCAGTTTTTGTGGAGAAGAAGATAAAAATACTGAATCTGAGCCATCCAAGACAAAGGTCAGTAATGACCTCGACCTTTGTAATTGATTAACTTCCGTTCATATTCATGATGCGAAAGGCTATCATGCAATCAGTGAAATCCACCGTCTTGCCTTTTTTGCATGCAAGCGATCAAATTTGACCTTGACGTAAGACAGGTGAAGGGCAACGAAAGGCCATCATTTGAACAAATTTGGTAGGGCCCAAGTCCCTGATGCTACATGCCAAATTTATTTTAATGTCATCGGCCATTTGGTTCTGAGAAAAATTTTCAAAGTTTTTTTTTACCCTATATGAGCATGGAGGCCATATTGGTTATATGACCCAGTCCCTGCGAACACATTCAGTCCCCCTACCCATAGTGGCTCCAAATGTAATTTGGTTTCAATCAACCCAGCAGTTTAAGTGGAGAAAAAAAGAAGAAGAAGAAGAAGAAAAAAATTGAATCTGACGCATCCAGGACCTTGACCTTTGGATTGATAAACTTCCATTCAGCTGACTGCAAATATCATTTCGGATGCCAAAGGCTACAAGGCAATCAGAAATATCCACTATTTTGCCTTTTGTTCCATACAAATGAATGTCTAAGTGACCAAATTTGACCTTGACATAAAAAGTCAAGGTCAGCCAAAGCTCATCATTTGAACAAACTTGGTAGGGCCCGAGTCCCCGATGCCCCATGCGAAGTATCAAGGTAGTCGGATACAATGTATTTGGTTCTTGAGAAGAGGATTTTTAAAGGTTTTTACCATATATGGGCATGACGGCCATACTGGTCATGTGACTCAGTCCAAATGAACAAATTATCGCCCCCCCACCCCCCTTCCCAAGGCCCCATATGTAATTTGGTTTGAATCAATCCAACAGTTTAAGTGACAAAGATAAAAATACTGAATCTGATCCATCCAGGACAAAGGTCAGTAAATGACCTTGACTTTTGGAAATGATAAACTTGGATTCAGCTGATTGCAAATATCATTTCTGATGCCACAAGCTACCATGCAATCAGTAAAATCCATTGCTTTGCCCTTTTCCATACAAATTTCTATGTGACAAATTTGACCTTGCCGTAAAACAGGTCAAGGTCAAACAAAGGTCATCATTTGAACAAACTTGGTAGGGCTCGAGTCCCCGGTGCTGCATACCAAGTGTGAAGGTCATCGGCCATTCGGCTCCTGAGAAGAAGATTTTTTAAGATTTTTACCATATATGGACATGGCGGCCATAATGGTCATGTGTCCCATTCCTCACGAACAAACTTTCGTTTCCCCTTCCAAAATGAGGCTCCACAAGTAATTTTGGTTTAAATTTGAAAATACTGACGACACAGACGCAGACGACGACGGACCACTGCCTATACTATAAGCTCCCCTGGAGCCGTCGGCTCTGGTGAGCTAAATATCAACAATTTGTCATCTGCATTGTCAGCCCAATTAAGATAAGTGCTTACTTTAAACAGCTTAGTTTTAACATGCTCATGAATTTTAATTTGTCATGCTCATAAATTTTAAAATACAAATATATACGACAAATTTCCTATTCAGATCAGCAAATAATTTTGTCTATCCTACTCATAAATTTTAAAATGACAACAATTGTTGCCGCATTTTAATATTTATGAGCAGGACAATATTTCGTGCTCAAGCGAGTTGAACATGAAAAAAAGTTTTATAAACTCGGGGCCTGGCCTAGGTAACCATGGTGTTAGTTAACACTCGTAAACTCTTTGAATATTTTTAAAAATAGGGCATATACAAATAGTTTTGCTGAAAGAAAATGTGATAAACCTTTGCAAATGCAAAAGCTACACACATTTTTGCCAAAAAATAAATAAAATAAAATAAACAAGAGGGCCCAGAGGGCCCTGGTTCGCTCACCTGATCCAATGTATAACAAGTGGGCCCCGGGCAGGGTCAATTTTGGCCCCAGGGCTATAATTTGAAAAATCTTGGTAGAGGTCCACAAGATGAAGCTTCATATAGAATATGAAAGACCTGGGCTTTCTGGTTTCAGAGAAGAAGATTTTAAAGGTTTACCCTGCATATAGAAGTCTATGTAAAACAAGATTTTCCCTATATAAGTCTATGTTAAACCAAAGGGCCCCGGAGCAGGGGCATTTTTGGCCCCAGGGCTATAATTTGAAAAATCTTGGTAGAGGTCCACTAGCTGAAGCTTCATAACAAATATCAAAGACCTAAGCCTTGTGTTTCAGAGAAGATGATTTTTAAAGATTTTCCCTATATAAGTCTATGTAAAACCAAAGGGCCACATGGCGTAGGCATTTTTGGTCTCAGGGCTATAATTTGAACAATCTTTATAGAGGTCCACTAGCTGAAGCTTCATAACAAATATCGAAGACCTAAGCCTTGTGGTTTCAAAGAAGAAGATTTTTCAAGATTTTCCCTATATACATCTATGTAAAACCAAAGGGCCCCCGAGCGGGGACATTTTTGGCCCCAGGGCTATAATTTGAACAATCTTGGTAGAGGTCCACAAGATGAAGCTTCATACCAAATATCAAAGACCTGGGCCTTGCAGTTTCAGAGAAGAAGATTTTTCAAGAAAACAAAAGGGCCCCGGTGCAGGGGCATTTTTGGCCCCAGCACTATAATTTGAATAATCTTGGCAGGGTGCCACTAGATGAAGCTTCATACCAAATATCAAAGACCTGGGCCTTGCGGTTTCAGAGAAGAAGATTTTTCAAGATTTTCCCTATATAAGCCCATGTAAAACCAAAGTGCCCCCGTGTGGGGGGCATTTTTAGCTCCAGCACTATAATTTGAACAATCTTGGTAGGGGTCCACTAGATGAAGCTTCATACCAAATATCAAAGACCTGGGCCTTGCGGTTTCAGAGAAGAAGATTTTTAAAGATTTTCCCTTTCAAAGCCCATGTAAAACCAAAGGGCCCCGGTGCGGGGGCACTTTTGGCCCCAGCACTATAATTTGAACAATCTTGGTAGGGGTCCACTAGATGAAGCTTCATACCAAATATCAAAGACCTGGGCCTTGCGGTTTCAGAGAAGAAGATTTTTCAAGATTTTCCCTATATAAGCCCATGTAAAACCAAAGGGCCCCCTTGCGGGGGCATTTTTAGCTCCAGCACTATAATTTGAACAATCTTGGTAGGGGTCCACTAGATGAAGCTTCATACCAAATATCAAAGACCTGGGCCTTGAGGTTTCAGAGAAGAAGATTTTTAAAGATTTTCCCTATATAAGCCCATGTAAAACCAAAGGGCCCCCGTGCGGGGGCATTTTTGGCCCCAGCACTATAATTTGAACAATCTTGGTAGAGGTCCACTAGATGAAGCTTCATACCAAATATCAAAGACCTGGGCCTTGCGGTTTCAGAGAAGAAGATTTTTCAAGATTTTCCCTATATAAGCCCATGTAAAACCAAAGGGCCCCCTTGCGGGGGCATTTTTAGCTCCAGCACTATAATTTGAACAATCTTGGTAGGGGTCCACTAGATGAAGCTTCATACCAAATATCAAAGACCTGGGCCTTGAGGTTTCAGAGAAGAAGATTTTTAAAGATTTTCCCTATATAAGCCCATGTAAAACCAAAGGGCCCCCGTGCGGGGGCATTTTTGGCCCCAGCACTATAATTTGAACAATCTTGGTAGAGGTCCACTAGATGAAGCTTCATACCAAATATCAAAGACCTGGGCCTTGCGGTTTCAGAGAAGAAGATTTTTTAAGTTTGCGGTGAAAAAAATCTATTTTTGGCTACTATGACCTATATGTGCAACGGACCGGAACCATTTGAACAACTTTGAAAGGGGACCACCTAAGGATCATTCCTGTGAAGTTTGGTCAAAATACGATCAGTGGTTTAGGAGGAGATGTCGTTTGAAGAAAAGTTTACGGACGCACGCACGCACGGACGCACGCACGACGGACGACGGACAAAAAGTGATCCCAAAAGCTCACCTTGTCACTACGTGACAGGTGAGCTAAAAAAAAAAGAGTATTACCCAATTGCGAATGCTTAAAAAGTCGACCGGTTTTGACCATCAACGATGCTGTGAACAACAAGGCACGGATAGCCGTTATGATAAGTCCATGTAATTTTAATTTTTGATAAATTTCATGGCAATATAAAGGACCATCGACTCAGAGAGAAAACTTTTCTAGCTTCCAATATAGGGTAGTTGGGTGAGGCGAACGTCTAAATTCACAACTGATATTGGCTTACAGTTGGGCAAGGCCTGCTTCCTTGCAGCAGGTAAGGATAGGTGTGTGTGTGTGTGTGGGGGGGGGGGGGGTGCGGGGTGTGTTATTTCTTCAGTTTCTACTTCCAGTCATAGTGTTCTTTTTCCACTGTCCCTCACTTTCAACTATTCTACTGTATCTTCGGTCTCTTTTCTCCCTTTCGTTGGGACACGACACAAAATGACCTACAAGAGCTGACGTATTGTTAAACATCAACGAAATCAATCAGTCTAATTCCCAATTCCATTGGTATGTCCGCCATAGCCTGAAAGCTAGTTGTCAAAGAACGTTGAACTCAATTTAGCCATTCAACCCAAGACCCAGTTTAAATAGTTTTTTTGTATGATATCATATGAAAATTTTATGCTGATGACTTTTCTTTTGAAAGACAGGATCACTTCGCGTATGAAGGAATGTTCATTTGCATGATGGATTAGATATGGCCAAAACAATTCCAGGCCACAATCAACTGTCATCTAAATGTAAAACGTGATTTACAATGCCCTTTCCAAAGGATGACAGCTGATGCACGTAGGTGTCGCGCAGCTATTTTGTCAACAATGGCATTTAGTCACATAACACAGATCTTCAATAACAGGGAGCATCTTGACAAAATCATTAAACGACAAGCATCAGTCAACTTAGACAAACGAAAAACAAAAAGAAGGGAAAGCGTGAAATATTTCAGTTCTTCTCCCTTGTACTTCTATTATTTTACAATTTCCCGCAAAATTAAGAAATCTTCAAAGTCGAATGGTCTCAAAGGATGAAAATGACATCGGTAAAATACAATTTTAATGTCTACAAAAGCATATTTTGCAGAACACTGAGTCTTTGCAGACAGAGAAAGGGCTCCAATTTCCTTGATTCCCGCGAAAGATTACATGCATTGTGTACAAGGTAACACTGAACTGTTAAAGCCCCTTGACGATTCAGATAAGAAGTTCAGCACGTAAGATGAACCACCACAAAACTTTAAGTGGTAACCTGATTTGGCATACCTTCGTTTTCAAATGCATTTAAGGTGAAAGAATGCCACCCATCAATTGCACCAAAGTAAAAGTGGTTATTATTGTTATGAGAATAACGGTAAACCAGATGAACAGATAAACAAAGTTAAAAGATGAATAAACGCACATGGAACTAACAAAACTTATTGAAATTAAAGACCAGATGAATAGATCTAACAAATGCCAATTTATGCGCGGAAAAGAGCGAAAAAGTGACTAAAAATTTTAACACCACGATATATCGCGTTTTAGGGACTGGTATGTTAACATAAGGTGCTATTTAAAATACCTTACTGATTAGCATGTCGTTCTGTCTATGAATTTGCCGGTCTATGAATTTGCAAATACTTTTGCATTTATGATGACCCTAACAAAAATGCCATCCAAGAAGCTAGATACCGTTCTAAGTCAAGAAGTCAAATCCAGAATCTATCTTTTAGGCTTTGAAAAGGATTTTAACCCTTATCTTGCTGAATATTCAGTTTAGCCACATCCATTTCTGACTTTGAACCACTCAAATTACTTCGTGTAATTTATTCTTACAAAACCATAAACTCCATGTCAAACAGTGTAGATCCTGATCAGATGGCTTCTTCAGAAGCCATATGATCTGGATCTACACTGTTTCGTAAGATAAGGGGTTGTCGTGAACAGCATGATAAGAGCTAATATTGGGAGCTATCTAAACAAAGAAATCAGCCTAAGACATAACGTTAACAAGGGCCGACCTCGTTAGCTCACTCGGATGACGGGTCTAACGCCTGCCGAGGTCGTATACATTCTTTCGTGAAGATTGATAATGGAATCTATTCCGGTCATTCTCTGCCTTCCGTGGATTCAAGAAGAGCAGTTGTTAGTTTCCGGAGAAAGAACGTGCACTGTACGTTTCGACCGTTTATGTATAAGCCTGCACAGAAATCTATCGATCGATCGATCAATCGATCAGTCGCAATTCTTTATTATTTCTTAAGCTTTCGTCTATTCACAGGAGGGTACTGTGTCAAATAGTCTTTTGATAAAGATTCTTTTTTCAATATGATATCCGTTTGAACAATAAGACGCTTTTTTTAAACCAAAATTGCAATACACTAAATCTATTAGTGACAATAACTTGGCTCAGCTTTATAGAGCAGAACAGGAGACAAGGTATAGATTTGAATCATACAGAACATCAAAGTTGTTTCAAACATTTAAAATTGACAATAATCTCTAATAAACGAATCTTTTTATCCAACAGTAATTGGTCAGCTTTCAAAGTCGATAAGTTTTTTCTTGAAGTGTATAATACCCACGCAGATCAAAAAGGCTACTTTTAGCCCTTTTTGTACCAAATGGAATCTTCCTGCTTATATGTAGCAGGAGCCCATTTCTAATTTAGAGGTAACAGGTTGTGGTATCTTCAACTGGCTTAACTTTTCGCAAATAGCGAAGGCCCTGATCAGACGCCGCATTCTGCGGCGTCTGATCTGGGCCTACACTGTTTGCCAGGGTACCCCTTTTGGAGTTTCCGGTACTAAATGGGTTAAAAAATGTCTATTATTAACCCTTGCGTCCCAGGGTTTCTGTAGTGGACTCTACCACCTTTGATTTAGGAAAAAGTTCATTGTTGGCAATAGAGATTTCAACTAAAATCATAAACAGACTAGCAAACAGTGCAGATCCTGATGAGAACACTCGTAATGTGCCGTCTCATCAGGATCTACACTTTTTGCCTGGGAACGTTTATGTGTCTAAAGGGTTGAAAGGTTTAGCAATAAAATATCAAGCATGTGAGCAAATAGGAATGTAAAATGCTGAGGAGGCCTTTGTGAAAAATTGCAATCATTAAAAATCTCAATTTGCAAACCCACAAAATACTATATATATGATCAGTAAAAACTTATTTACCAGTAAATTCAACATGTGCAGTCATTGATACCAACTATTAGTCTGACAGCCATGTCTCATGACTCATGTATTTCAGTTAGAAATTATGATTTGCTCATTATGCACATTGTTTTAGAACTGCAGCAATAACCTAACAAGCAATCATAATAAAATGAGCCAACCTACAATTCACAAGTGCGCCCAGCGAAGACTCAGATCAGCCCGCGGAACCATACAGTCTGCCTTGCTCCTATCTTGCTGCATGAATGAGCATTGGGCCCTTAGCAATCCTTAGAGCGCACAGCGAAGACTCTGATCAGACTGCGCGAAAGCGCAGGCCGATCTGAGTCTTTGCTGGGCGCACATGTAAACTGTAGGAAATACTGTACCCCGGCTCAAATAGTTCCACTGTCTGAATGTGGACTTCACCCTGATTCAGAAAGCAAAATACGTTAAAATGGGTCCAAAGACTTTGATTGTGTTTGATTATATCGTCTCTTTAACCCCATGTGGGTCATTTTATGCCATCTCCAAGAGAAGGTAGAAAAGATAGAAGAGCAGATGAAAATGAAAGGGCAGGGGGAGAAACAGGAAAATGAATGAAACTGAAGAAACAGAAGAAATAGCAGTCTCCCCTCCCCTTACCTGCTGCAAGGCCAGCAAGCCTTGCCCAGCTGTAAGTCAGTACCCGTTGGACGCCCTGGTGGCGTAAGATACCCGTCACCTGCGCCACACCTAACCACCCCAGGTCAAAGACGTCTATTTATACATCAAAAGAGATTTCTCCGCACTGGAATATTGGCACCCAACCTATCCATTGCCTATCAATGTTCCCGTCTATCGATGCTCCCCCAAAGTGCTCCCAATTATTCTTTAAACCCTTTTAACTGTCTAATATTTTATCACTGTTCTGTTGTTGGTCCCCACTTCCTTTCGTAGGGTCAACAAATAGCCCATGTTTTTCCTGACCCCTCTCACCTGATAACATACCAAGAAGAGTGATGGCCGAAATTATAAAACATTTTGTCAGAAAAATATTCATAAAAACCACCTAAATCACCGTTAACAAAAGCATCTAATATTTCCTTTTCTTATTCACGCTCCCCGGTTTTTAACTTTACGACGTGATTCACGGGGGTATAGTCTTTCAAAGTCGTCGAGTTAAAGATGACATTACCCCATTTTAAGCATAGAACCGCCCAAACGTTATAAAGCTAGCGCCAATTTCGAAATGTAGGTGTGTCAGTTTCAGTTATCTTAAGAAAAGTATTTAGAAAAATGGCTGAGCCTTTTGCAAACACCAAATGCTCTGATCAGGCTGCGTACTGCGGCCTGCATAGTTCGCAATGTCCCGTTTTGGGGTTTCCAGTCCAAAATGGGTATAAGTGACCGCTGACCTTATTTCACTTTGCTTGACCATTGAAACTGACATGCTCATAACTAAACAAACGCAGTCAACTTTGTGAAATTAGATATAAGATCGTATCACTGCAATTACAAACATATATAGGCACCAGAAAGAAATCAAAAGGACGGCCATTCAGTTTCAACCATTTTCGGTCTTAGACTTAAACCCACTCCAAATATTCGACTCCATAACTACATCATGAAATCGGCTATATCTAGAGACACTGTCCTCATCCAGTAAAAATAGGCTGTTTCTATTTCGTCTTTTTGTTATTTTGTTTCATTATTAATGGACTGACACCGGTCTGGTACAAAGTTACATACATGAGGAAAATCCTGCTTCTTACGATACCTGCTTAACTTCGAGGTTTACGGAAATATACCGATCGAACAAGGAGTCGTGACGGTTTCTACGTTTGTCCAGTTAAATATTAGAGAAGCAGCACTATTTCGATATAATTTTTGCTTCTTTTGCAAACTGCTATTCTGAACGTGATTGAAGCAAATGACATAAAAAAAAACCTAAAACGAAAGTACAGTGAATGTAAGATACCGATATATAAGGTTCCATTGTCATGCTAAAATAAGGAACCGTTGAGAGGATGCCTGTATTGCTGAAGGCACTCACCAATGACCAAGTCACAGCGGTTACATGAAAAGTGTAACTTGGGTACCGTACGTAGAAAAAAGTATGTTAGTCTATTGCTGCCATCGGGTTTTGGGGTCATCATCATTAACAGAAAAGCAAATAGTGTAGAACCTTATGACACGGCTAGGTACCGTGTCATCAGGTTCTATACTGTCGGTTTAATGGTTGATACATTCATGCTACTGTTGTGGCGCAACAAAGATAGTTAAACTGACAAGTCATATCCAGAAGCCAAGCGTATCTTCCACTGCGTTCCAGAACGCAGTGAACTCAGTTGACTCGGTTTGTAAATAAGCAGACTTCATGTGGAAGGGAAACCATGCGAGGGCCGCAGTCATGCATCTGAGCAAGGGTTGATTAAACGGAAATATGATGGTACTACTGTACTTATTGTGTTGTAGCTAGAACGCTAGTTCCTCGAAAACAGAAAGAAAGAAAAAATCAGGAACCGGTACGGACGTTTCATGATTTCCAAGATTATTTCACTTATATCGAGATCATAAATCTAAGGTGGAGAATCCAGAAAAAATGCCACCTGACCTTCCGTTGCCGACTTTGGCATTTCACATGTGGCCCGATCGAGGCTGTAGAGACATACTATTAAAACACATCTTCCTCTACCACTGGGTCATGGAGGCGAGTACTGGAAAGAACGATTTACTTGCGAAACGACAAGAAAGCCGAGCTATAGAAGGATACCCATGCTTGTTGGATAAACTGCTCATACTCTGAGAACATACCAATAAAAGAAATATGTATTAGTGGCGTTAGTTTTTGCAGTTACGTCCCAATGAACAGTGTACGACATTCCACCATGTACCGCTTTGGTATCAATCCGTTTCATTGACCATGTCTTCGTGAAGATCTATCTATCTATATATAATTTAAAGGTAAGTTGGATGCATGGCAGAAAGTAAATTAAACTCTTTAGAAAAGTCAGGACGAAATGGTTTGTAAAAACAAAATTACAGTAGTACAGTGGGTGTCACTCACACCTTATCTAGATAATCTGGACTAAAGTGTCCACACTTGCAATGGTCATTAACCAGATAAACTGCCCACCACTGCTAAAGATCAAATTCATGGTTGACTTTTAAAGCCTGCTGGCTTTGTACTGTGTTCCACTAAAATACCAAAAATACCTCGGAACTGACCACCATAGAAACAAGAGCTCCCTTTAAGGTCAAAGTATCATGTCGGTAAGTGCAGAAATATTTAGGTATCATAAAATTGCATTGTAAACTGAAGAATTAAATGTGATTCACGAAATTCTTTAGCGGACCCAAGTCGACATAAAGGCAGAAACTGGGTAACCTCGACTTATCTTACTGTCCGTGGTGGTGATCTTTTGACTGCTTTCCCTGAGTAGCCGTGAAACTCGGAAGGTCTGGAATGTGTTTACTGTTTACTACTACATTCCAACACCAATGACTCGAACACTTTTGGGACCATGCATTGTGAAAACACGCCTATATAATTCTGACCCTCTTGAACCCCACTTTTATATAGCACAACTGGGGTTTACGGGGTATACCTCAATTTTCTTATTTCTGTTCTGAAATATAGATTGTGGGTACTCGTTAGAACCGCCTCGACGATGAGGCGGTTCTAACGCGTTACCCACAAACTGTATTTTGAGCAGAAATAAGAAAAATATCACAATTTCACAGATGAAAATTTTCTTCTTTTTTTTTGGGGGGGGGGGGGGGGGGAGGGGGGGGGCAGTAAAAAAATTACAATGTATTTGTATAGGCGTGCTTTCGTAATGAATTAGTTCCAGATATGGGCAGTTCGAGACACTCAAGGTTATTAATAGCACCAGGTCATTTGGGACAGAAGACATAACCGAGATGACTTAGGATTACAGTAACATCATCTATAAACTGCATGTACTCAAAAGAATCGCATCATTGAGGTGATTCTAATGAGCGCACAAAACACATTTTAAAGTTCAACAAAAAATCGCCCGATTATCCCTAAAAAGTTGTCAGCTGCTGGTATGGGAACATATTTAGGGACACAAAAAAGTTCGCCTCAGCCATGGTAAACAAGACCTCTGTGCTCAACTTACTTAAGTTTCACTGTACACTAGGTGTGTGTGGGTGGGTGGAGGTTGGGTGGGGCTGGGGGCACGAAAAAATCGAGAATCATCTCGCATTTCATTAATGGAGACCGCCTGGGTTAAAGGCAGCCTGAAGAACCGAACAAATTATTGGCATAGATGTCTGGCCCAAATCTCGGAAGAAGACAGAAACAAAAATGGAGAACAGTTTGAAGAGAAATATAGAAACAGATGCCCAGAAAAAGCCACAATCAAAGATTACAGCCTACTAGTGGCACCAAGAGAAAGAGTAACTAACAATGAAGAAAAAACAAGACAGGAAATAAAAGAATCACAAGCAACATTCGTCCCCAAAAAGAGGTGATCATGGTGCAACAGGCATAGGTAATGAAAATTAAATAAATAATAATAATATGAGCCCCGCCAAGCGAATTTGTGTCTTCGAGCATTCCGTCATGACAAATTCTAACTGCGCATGCCCAGCCATTCAGATGGGCCAGGGATATAGCTTTCTGTCTGAAGGTTCCTCTTGATTCACTGCTTGTATGAGCGAGCAGCGAATGTTCTGGCGAGGCTGCGCGAATGCGCAGGCTCGCCTGAACCTTCGCTGCTCGCATAGCCGATAAGTACAAAAATCGCTTGACGGGGCCCATATACACCCGTCAGTACATACAACGTGAAAAGCCCCGTCGGAAAATCCGACAAAGCTATTTTAACCCATTTTGGACCAGAGACCCCAAAACGGGTAATTGGCAAACAGTTCAGGCCCAGATCAGACGCCGCAGAACGCGGCGTCTGATCAGGGCCTATACTGTTTGCAAAAAGTTAAGCCAATTTCTAAATAAATTTTGAAGGAAACACAACCTGACACCCTTAAAACTTGATAAATACTCCTGCCATATATAAGGAGAACGATTCTGTTTGGTACAATATCAGAACCATCATTAGTCAGTGGCGAGAACCACTGGGGAGTTTAAATCGATTCTATGGGCCCAACATTCACCTAAGTTTCTATTATTATTTACAACACGAGCCGGCCTCAGTGGCTCAGTCGGATGCGCGTCTGACTGTTAATAGGAGGACGCGGGTTCGACTCCCGCCGGGGTCGGCAACATTCTTTCGTGGAGATTGATCATGAAATCTTTTCTACGGTCATTCTCTCCCTTCCGCTGATTCAAGAAGGGCAGTTGTCAGTTTCTAGCGAAAGAATGTGCACTGTACTGGTTAACCGCTTACGTATAAGCCTGCCCAGGAAAGTGTTGATAGGTAAACTGACCGGCTCAAAAATGACCTAGAGAGTGTTGGCTGGGCCGTAAAACTCGAAAACAAACAAACAAACAAATTATTTACAACTATATCTCAACATTATGGCATCGAATTGGCTTGGGCGAGGTTTAGGTAGAGGCGTGAGGACCAGAGGAGGTCTCGGTAGGGGCAGAGGAGTCGAAAATAGGTATTTTAGGAGTGATTTCAATGTGTTCAGCGTATTGTCCGACCCCACCCACCAGTCGGATACGGAGTGCGAATCCTCAGATACAGAGGGGTTATGGTCAGATACTAACGATGGTGGTTTCACAAAGGTTGGACGAAAAGGGGCTAAAAGCAAAAGGCGTCGCGTGAGCTCCGGGGGTCGTAGTGGTGACCTCCATGAGAATGACTCTGCTCAAGAACATGAGTTCGTAGATCTAGATTTCGAAGGGTTATCGACTGACGCTAAATTATCAATGATTTTGACAAAATTGTCAGTGAATGAAAATAAAGTTGGTAGTATTCAGCAAATGGTGTCCTCAGTTGTTAAAAAAGACAAACGTGTCGCTGAAATTGAATCTGTGGTAAAGTCCCACAATGATCGCCTGAGACTATTAGAATACAAGTCATTGGACATTGAGGCCCGTAGCAGGCGTAATAATCTTATAATTTATGGTTTTACTGAACGGCGAAATGAAAATTGTGTAGCTCGAGTGTTAGAACTTTTACATGGCGAGGAACTGGGCATTAGTGGTGCAGACGATACCTGGATAGAGAGGGCACATCGTTTGGGCAGGTTTGACAGCAGAAAGGCAGCACGCCCTATTATTGTAGCCTTTTCTAGTTATAGACATATAGAAACAATAATGGCGAATGTTAGTAAACTTAGGGATACAGACATTAGCGTTAACAGGGATTTTCCCACTGAAATCACAAGGGCGAGGAAGGTATTATGGCCAAAACTAAAACAGTTAAGACAGAAATTTCCATCATCTCAAGCAACTTTAGCATATCCTGCGAAAATTATCCTGGATGGCCGAGTTGTAGAGGATGTGTTTCCTGAATGGGACGATACGCTTAGGGGCAGCAGAATTGATGCAGCGCATCCAAGCCAGCAGACATTTAAACATGATCGATCACGGAGTCAGTCTGTAGTCATACAGGCGGAAAGTTCCCAGCCAGGAGAAATGAGTCAATCGTTACTACCCCAGCAGCCTGGCTCACCTATATCGGCTACAACACTGACTACACTAGAGCCTGATAGAAACAATACGCAACAGACACAACCCGGGCCCTCGGGAACGAGAAATGAAACCCATACAACTTCAATAACTGGTAATTTCAAACATCCTGGCAATATTGCTTTATCAAATGATTCAATTCGCAGGAGTCGTTCAGAGACCAGACATAGTGATAAACTAAATCTAAGGAAACGATCCATTGATAAACCACCACGAAGGTCAGTGTCGCGCTCAGCATCTCGTGCCCCGGATGACAGGCATGGTCAGAACTCCCCGCCTCGTAATGAGGAGAGAATGGCAGAAGGATCTCCCCCAAACGAAAATAAAGACAAGTAGGACATAAGGGGAAAAGATAGCAGCCGTAATATATCTAAGGCTGCAGATAGAAATGAAACTTGTACAAGAAATACTAATACTCATGAAGTGCTTAGGGGCAGCTCGTATAACACTCAATTGCAATTCGGAACACTGAATGTATGTGGCTTGAAAACAAGGTCGCAGTACCCCGATTTTATTGATTATTGTAATAAGTTTGACCTACTCTGTTTCACGGAGACTAAAACTGTAGAAACCGACGTGATTTCCATTCCAGGCTTCGTCTCATTTTCGCAAAGTAGGCGCCAAAAATGTGAACGCAGATCGGGAGGAATTTCTGTTTATGTGAAAGAGGATATCTCAAAATATTTCTCTTTCATATCCACTGAATCCGACTATATACTATGGTTTAGTCTCAATAAAAGCTTTGCAAACACGAATGAAGATATAATTTTTGGGGCGGTTTACGTCCCACCGGAAAATCGCGTTTCCTAATAAATGACGAATTGATGATCCTTGAAATGGAAATCACGCAGATGTGTAGTAAATATAATCACGTGGTTTTGACAGGCGATTTCAACGGTAGAACGTCGAATGCCTGCGATTATTTACCATCAGATACATTTATTGCTGATTTATTTGATTTCGACTCTGAAACAGAAACCTTTTTCAACCCAGTATTCAAACTTGATAAGTTCTCTGTTCCTCGCGACCGAAGATCAAAAGACACAAAAATTAATAACACTGGTTATAAACTACTTGAAATCTGCAAAAACAATAATCTCTTCATTGTAAATGGTAGGCTTGGAAGGGATAGGCAAATAGGGAATTTTTCTTTCAGAAACACTTCAGTCATTGACTATTGTATTATCTCCAGTGATATGTTTGAATTATACCAGGATTTTGAAATAATTGAAATGGACCCATTATTCAGTGACGGCCACTGTCTTTTACGATCGGTCCTAAAATTTAGCTCGAACCTGTCGCAAGAAGAGCCATTACAACAAATGCCTAGCAAAAGAAAATGGCAGCCTGATAAACTTGAAGATTTTACCCATAATATTGATTGTACGAAAATTCGCTCTTTGCAACATATTCTGCAAAATAATAGCCTAAGTAAAGAAACTATCAACTATGTAACTGGTCAGATTGCCGAACTATTTCATGCAGCAGAAAATAGAACGTTTTCGCAAAAGCTTGCGAAGAATACTGCAAACCGTACTTCGAGTAGCACCAGTACTAGTAAGCCATGGTTTGGACAGCATTGTCGATCAGCACGGCGTAGATATCATACTGCTAGGAAAAAATTTAATATTAATAAAACTTCCGAGAATAGGCACCGTCTTATAACATTAAGTAGAGATTACAAGCGCACAATGAATAGATATATTAATAAATTCAAACATGACAGAGAGCATAAATTACGTTTGATGCAAAACAAAAATTCGAAACAGTATTGGAAGTTTCTTAATAGTATTAATGTAAAGTCAAACACGAAGTGCCCATCGGTTGAAGAATTTTATGATTATTTTCAGGAACTAAACACAGCTGATAATTCCCAACCTGACCCAGTTGACCCCCTTGATAATATGATTTTTGACGAGGACGACGATATATTGAGCGCACAAGTAACCGAACAAGAAATTTTAATATGTATCAATTCACTGAATAATGGCAAAGCTCCTGGTAATGACCATATACTAAATGAACATATTAAATCTACAAAACATTTATTTATGCCCCTTTATGTCTGTCTATTTAACTCAATTTTAGACACTGGACTATTACCGGACTCTTGGTGTATAGGAAACATTTGCCCAATTTATAAAAATAAGGGTGACCCTTTATTACCGGAAAATTACCGACCTATCACGCTTTTGAGTTGCTTGGGTAAATTGTTCACGTCGGTACTTAATCATCGGCTGACGCGATTCCTAGATGAATATAAGCTATTATCTGAGACGCAAACAGGGTTCAGAAAAGATTACTCCGCGTTGGATAATATATTTACATTGCATTCATTAACAGAACTTTTAAAGTCACAAAGAAAGAAATTATTTTGTTGTTTTATTGATTTTTCGCGAGCATTTGATACAGTTTGGCGGGTGGGACTCTGGAGAAAGTTGCTTAGTACTACTATCAATGGAAAAATCTTGCGTATTATCAAAAACATGTATGAAGACATAAAATCTTGTGTAACCATTAATAATCAAACATCTGGCTTCTTTTCGTGCACTACCGGAGTTCGGCAAGGAGAAAATCTATCTCCCCTTCTTTTTTCCTTATACCTGAATGACCTTGAAACCTATTTCACAACGTGTAGACATAATGGAGTAACTATTGAAACAAGAACCGATGTATTGAATATATACACTAAAATATTCCTCCTGTTATACGCAGACGACACAATTATCGTTTCCGAAGACCCTTCAGATTTTCAAGCATGCTTAAATTCTTTTGTAGATTACTGTAGCGTATGGAAACTAAATATAAATTTTAATAAAACAAAAATTATAATCTTTGGTGCCCGAAATACTAATAGATTTAATTTTACTATGGGCAATACTGAGATAGAAATAATAAAACAATATAAATATCTAGGAATCGTCTTTTCGTCATCAGGAAGTTTTTTAAATGCAAGGAAACACATAGTGGAACAGGCACGAAAAGCAATGTATCTTTTGTTTATGCGTATTGATAACTTATCATTGCCCCTAGACTTGCAGCTTAAGTTGTTTGATCATACTGTCCTGCCGATTCTCTGCTACGGTTCGGAAATTTGGGGTTTTGAAAATCTGAAAATCATCGAAAATATACATAACGAGTTTTTGAGAAAAATAACTAAGGTACGAGGCAGTACTCCAATGTACATGTTGTACGCCGAGCTTGGCAGATACCCTGTAGAAATTATTATCAAAAGTCGTATGATCGGATTTTGGAATCGTTTGATAACTGGAAAACAGAGTAAATTATCATTTATCTTATACCAAACGCTCTATAATCATGATAAAACCTTTAAATGGATAAATTATATAAAAAGTATTTTTACTGAAATCGGCAGAAACGACCTCTGGATAAACCAGGCAAGTATAAACTCAAGAAATATGAAAGTCCTCGTTAAATCTGTCCTTGTTGACCAGAATTTGCAAAAATGGCATAGCGACTTACAAAATTCACAGAAAGGCATTAATTACAGTATAATAAAACAAGCAATCAGTCTAGAAAAATACTTAATTACAGTACAGAGAAAATATTGGCAGTGCTTATTTAAATTCAGAACGGAAAATCATAAATTCCCCGTGGAAACGGGGAGATGGAATGATATCGAATACAGTGAACGGAAATGTAACTTGTGCAATAATCATGACGTGGGTGATAACTTCCACTATCTTTTGTCTTGCTCTTATTTCTCGGAAGAAAGAAAAACATATTTACATAGAAAATATTATACCAGACCAAACATATTGAAATTTCAAGAACTTATGGCCACTACAAACAAACCCAGACTACAAAACTTATGTAAGTTTATAAAGATATTAATGAATAAATTTAGTAATGTCTAATTATCAATATTGATATCTGGCCCCGATAGTATTAAGGTACCCAACTCGATGTAGCGTGAAAACATGTTGGCATTTTAACATTAACGAGCATGATAAAAAAAATTTTGCTCCTACAAAGTATCGGTCTCATCAGATAAAAAAAAAAAAAAATAAACAACACCTCATAAGCTTTTTTGGTAACTATAAGCATTTGAAACTTCATACTTAACTGAGTTGTCAAAAATGGGAGAAGTTTTGTTGTCTCGGTACCACCTAGAAATTATTTACGTATTATTATGTGTGTCTGCTCTATACGGATTGTGTTTGTTTGATCTGATGTTTAACGCCCCCGCCAACACTGTATAGGTCATTTTGGAGACGTTGCTTCCATTTTTGTAGGACTTTTGCCAGACGTTGGGGGGTACATCTCGAGCCCTGTCGCCCGGTGGGACGACGGTCCGACTCACACATTGCTTTGCCTGGGCGGTATTGGGTCCTCTATGCGGTTTGCCGGTGCTCGAGTGAGGCTGGTTTCAGCTCTGCGTAGAAGCTTCGTGCAGCCTATATCGCTCTTTACTGAAGAAGGGCAATAAGAATGCATATCACTCTGAAAACAATGTCGTTCATGATACAGTGAAAAATCGACATCTTTGTTTATCATGGACAATTCGGACTTGTCTCTGCGTCCGTGTGGAGTTTGTCCTATAGTTCTAGATACCAATATGTTATTTATAAAGTATTTTATATAAAGGTTACCTTGGGGGTCTGTTGCATGGGTTCGTTTGAGTCGCCTCAATGAACACGCACAACATACCTTAGAAGATATCAATTATGTCATATGATCACTAAGCGTAAACCTCGGTATCTCGAACAATTCCTGTTTCGAACAGATTCCCAAAAGTGTTCGAGCTATTGAAGGTTCAATGTATGTGTCTTCAACGAAAATCATAAACAGCAATCTGTAAGTAAGCTGTTATAGTAATCCTTTGTATGGGCATACCCTTCCGGGTCAGCGCTGGGTCAACCTTGTTTCGAAACCTTCGAATCAACGTTTGCTCAGTGCTGTCTCGGGGCTGTGTCCCTAAGAACAGAAATAGACGTACTCAGTGGACTGGACGGGACGGGTGTTTTGTGGTAGTTTTCCTGGTCTCTCGGCGGGAGCAGGTGTTGTGGAGGCTCGCTTGAGCCGCCTCACTGAAGCGGTTCAAATGAGTACCCACAGCATGTGTTTGTGTTGAGCAGAGGGGGGAATTGTCCCTGAATTGTTAGCGGGTGCCCGTCTTGTCTAGTCTACTGCGTACTTGAATATTGGACCTAGAACCAGCCAGTTATAAACTTTACTGCACCGGGGCCGGGTCGTGTCAGTACTTGTTCGCTATCGCTGAATTGGTGTGGGCTCGACGTTGCTTCCGTGCGGCACGCCTTATGAAGGCACGCCTGTATACTTTTGACCCCCATTGGGTCCACTCTTTATTTCTCTATACAGCGCTGTATTGGAATAGGCGTGTTTTCATGGTGTACTCTGCCTCAGTAATAAGAGAAAAAAAAAAAAAATTACCTGAAGAGTGAAATTTTTAATTCCGCTTGTTAAATTGACAGTTGTCATTTACACGTTCTAACACATCAAAATGTTTCTTCTGGTAATTAGATATCCCATTCATAAAAAGCGCATGCCTTGCACGCACTAAGGGGATACCCCAGGTGTGATCAATTCAGTGAGGTTGAATTGCGGCAAAGAGATTAAATATTTCCGTAAATTTGAAAAAAAAAAAAAAAAAAAATCTATAAAAACAAGCATTCACCAATTTTCCAAATGCGCTAGCGTTAGAGCGACGCAAAATTGTTACATTTTTATTTTTATTTAAAAAAAAAAAAAAAAAAAGCTCTTTCTCAGGCAAAAGTTTGTAGCTTACAGCCTCTTCCAGAGCGAAAGTTAAACAAATTGTTTCATTTGTCGCAATTTGACCCAGTGAAATTATCTATAGCAGGAATTTATTGGGAAACGAAAATATTGATTCAAGGCAGGCATTATCGACTGATTTGTTCGTTTATTTATTTGTGTATTTATTTATTTATTTATTTAATTATTTATTTACTTATCTTTTATTTACTTCCATTTTTCAGAATAGTGTATATCCTTTCCCCTTCAGAAATTACATGTCCTCATTAAGATAATAATAACTATAATAATGATAAAAAAAAAAAAAAATCTCATAATGTTGATCCCTTCGAACCCCACTTTTATATAGTAAAACTGGGGTTTACAGGGTGTATATTATTTTTCTTGTTTCTCCTCGGGAGCGTGGGTTGTGGGTGCTCGATGGAACTGAGCGGTTCTAACGGATACCCGCGATCTGCGTTTTGTGCGGAGACGGGAGGTAATTTTTTTAATTTTTCACCAGAAACTGTTTCTTTTTTAACCTTTAATCTGCTGAATATTCAATTGGGCCGCGCCCGTTTCTGGCTTTGACCCAATTAGATTACTTGATGCAATTTATTTGTACACATTCTTAAACTAAATGTCAAACAGTGTAGATCCTGATCAGATGGCTTCTGATCTGGATCTACACTGTTTGCAAAGATAGGGCTTGTCGCCAACAGCAGGGTGGGGGTTAAGCAATGAAATTTCAATGTATTTGTATAGGTGTGTTGGCATAATGTCCTAGACCTCTAGAGAAGTTAAGCTCGGTATCATAGCTTGTATATGTTAGTGTTTGAGTAACTTCGCTGTCTTCATTGAATATTGTTTATGTTCCTCATGTATCATATGTTGTATGATCTGAGAGAAATAAAGGTATGTTATGTTACAACACACACAATAGTTGGTCAACCTGAAGGTAACTAACTCAACCAATGGAAAAAACAAGAACAAAAATAATAAAACAAAATAGTAATAATAATAATAATAATGGATATTGATACACCTTGCATTAGCAATTTCCTCGTTGTTGTCAAAATTTTAAGGGGCTGTTTTGAACAGGATAGTATATCCGCCATCGTAGCAAATATTTTCCATCAAATACTTCCCACTGGGAGTAGGCCCCTCTCGGAAGGGAGACAAAACAGTTCGGAAAGAGATGCCTTCCCCTGTTTCCCTTAGAATTCAAGATTCAACAGTAAACTAAATTTACACTTTTCTGAAATTCTTAAAATTTTGTGGTTTCATTTTCACAAAATTCATAAATTCAAGGCCATTTATTAGCAAGATAAAAGGATACCTTTAAAGTACTTTAAACACATGAACATTTTAGGCTATAAAAAGAAATATATGAAAATAGCATTTTAAAACTAGAGCATGGGAAAGGATGTTAAGAACGTGTGGGGAAATTATTAAAGTTACAGATAAATGATTTATAAACCCTCTATTTACAGATACCAAACATTGATAGCCGTTGACCGAACCCTTGGATTTTAACAACGTTAAAACCATCTTTGTTATACGTACTTTTACACCGATTTTCTTCTAATAAAACTGGTACATATGCTTACTGTTTATTCACAGGACTATCAAATGTTCAATGCCAATTCAGTTTTGGACTGCGCTCATTAACACTTTTTTTGTACCAAATGGAATCTTCATCCTTATATATAGCAGGAGTCTATTCCAAAATAAAGGGGTGTCAGGTTGTTTTTCTTCAACATTTAGTTGGCAAATGGCTTAACTTTTTTTGCAGTGTAGGCCCTGATCAGACGCCGCGTTCTGCGGCGTCTGATCTGGGCATGCACTGTTTGCCCTGGTAACCGTTTTGGAATGGGTTAACGGAGAAATTTCCTAAATCAAGAGCACAATTGACGCTATATGATGATGCTACTAGCCTTAATATAACGCGTAACCCTATACAATCATGGGGCCCGTGGGAGTAAATTCTTCCCTTTAAGAGTAGCCCCAAGAAGGCAATGAGTACATGTATCCCCCACACCCACATTCTACCCGCGACGGGGAGAAGTGTTTTTCTTCTTTCTTCTTTGTGCGTAACAATATTTTTGTTGTGAAAGTGCATCAGCATAATGAGAACCATGATAAGACTTTAACCCTTTCAAACACATTCTGCAGCCATTGGCTTTATCATCTTATAACAAATATGATTCCTGCATAGGGCGATGTTATAGTGAACCCCTCCCCCCACCTGCTTTAAAGTTTGGCTTTCGCGACACCATTTTCATGCAACTCGACATATTTTCGCGTGCACACATTATAAACAACCAACCTTGCGGCTTACATTTGGTTATGTTACTGCCATTTGTTTCACACTTCCTGGCAGGTAATGTGTGTTTATCTGTCTGTTTAGAATTTAACGGCTAAGTCAAACTATTTAGGTCATATCGACAGTTGCTAGGTGCTTTTCTTCCCCGAATTTTCTGGCGTTCAACTTTTTTCACTAACACTTTTTTATGAATTCTGTCATCTTAGGAGGTCCTCGAAGGTCATATCTTTTTCTTTTTGAAACAAAGGCCCATTAAAATGTTTTGTTTTTGAGTCTACCTCACTCGCGTAGGTAAATAATTTGCGCTGTTACGCCTGTTCAATTTTAAGACAAAGCACTTGGATGATTGACAGCTATGACAGCCCAAATATCAGCTCCATCCAGATCGACGGACAGTACAAGGGCGCTTCAAAATTTTGTTGGCCTTGCTAGGAATGCGGCGAGCAAAGGCCATCACGCATTATTTTTCAACATTAATGCACTTTACCCATCTGTGTTCGAACTTCTTGGGAGAAGGCTGCATATTGAGCTTCAAGCATGGATGGCGTCATTGTCACTTGGAAAGCGGTGACCGCACCTACAGGAATTCAGTTTAGCGAAATGGTAAAAGTCAGCAAAATGGTAAAAGTCAGGCGATGCAAATTCCGGGGAGTATGGGGACGGAACCGTATCTTTCAGATCTTCCATAGTCACTTGTGCTGTATTGACTGGAGGATTGTCATGTACTAACAGTATGCCTGCTCAAAGCTTTCCTCTTTTGTTTTGATTGTTTCTTTCAGTTGCGCTACTATGATGCATAAAAGGCCTCTTTAAAGGTTCGATCTTTTTGCAAGAAGTCAATCATGTACGGGGGCCATCATTTCATTAAAAGATGCAACACGCTAGATCTTTTGGAAGGCGGAGACCAAGAATGTTTTCAGGGTTCAGGATAAAAATGCTGATCCCGTCTCATCCTGGGTCATAAATCTCTCGAAGAAATTGACTTGTTCAGCCCGAAAACTAACTAAAAGAATTCTTGGAATTCCTGGGGCCAGTTGTTCAAAGCATCGTTAGCTTAACGAGCTCGTTAGTGATCATATTGTTAAGTGTTCTAGCAAGTTTGATATAAAAAAAATTGGTATTTTTGCTGAAAAAATCTGCAAAAGCTGCTCACTTTTTGTTCAGCAAGAAAAATAGCATATTTGCCATAATAAATTATCAAAGTTTTAACGATATGTTAACTAACGACGTCGTTAGTTTTGAACAACTGGCCCCTGGTCTTTTTCAGCTTTTGGTATGTGGTCAATATTCGGGGACACCGAGTTTGCTCATCCACAGAATGTCGGTCAAAGCCAACAATGATATCCATGGTGTCTTCAATATGTTGGACTGTTACACAACTATCAATCATAACCTTGCGGTGAACAGGCTCTCTGCAAGTCAGTTGTAGCAGATTTCGGAGCACCACTAGTCTTTTGTTTGATACTGTACTGGAACTGAGGGCGATGGTTGAAATTTCATAAACTCCGGAGTTGAAGTCCCCCAGTAGTTTTACTATTGGCGGTCGTTCTTTTGCAGTGTCTTACGAGGACTGTTCAAATATGAATGCAAGTAGAACGTTTTCTCATGCACTAATGCGAAAATCACCGGGAAATAAATATCACAGCGTAGAAAAACATTTTACCTACACATTGATACCAAACCTGTTAAAATCCGTGCACTTTAGCCTTGTATATCGTTCGATAAACACTGTCTACTCTTGTATACTAATACAAAACATGGTTGGAAGAAGGTCAGGGTACGCCGTTGAAATACGGTCCTATATTAAGAATCGTTGTATTCTTGGTATACGGTGCAAAGACATTTTCGATGAAATATGTTCGGTTTATGGGCATAATGAAATGTCTTTTCCGACAGTTTTTCGTTGGTGTAAGAAATTCAGCTGTGCGCTAGGCTCAACAAAAGATGCACCACATGATCGTCGGCCGAAAAGAGCAACATCTGTCAAGATGGTTGCTAGAGTGAAAGAAATAGTTGCTACCAATGCACGATACACCACTAGGCAAATAGCTAGTATGGTTGGCATCTCATTAGGAGCAGCTCATACAGTTCTGAAACGGGATTTGAAAATGAGAAAGATCTATGCTAGATGGATTCCCCATCTGTTGACAGAGGAGCAGAAAAAGACATGCGTTCAGTGCGCCAAGAAGTTGCTTAAAAAGTTTATAAATTACAATGCACGGTCTTTCGTTAATGTCGTCACAGGTGACGAGACATGGGTTCACGTTTTTTTTAGCCAAAACGAAAGGTTCAGAACAAAATATGGGCAACAAAGTATTGCAAAAGACCATGCATTGCAAAGCGGACCATGAGCGTCAAGAAGGTAATGTATGCCATATTCTTTTCAAATCAGGGCCCTGCTATTCAGGTTGCTGTGCCTAAAGGCAAATCTGTAAATGCGAAGATTTACAAGAATAAAGTTCTTCGCAAATTGAAGAAATATTTCAAAGAACGAAGACCCGCAACTGGTTTGGCCAATGTCAGATTGCTACATGACAATGCGTCATTGCACAAGGCGTTCATTGTGCAAGACTATCTGAAGCAGGAAAAGGTTGTTGAACTCTCTCACCCCCAGTATTCTCCTGACCTTGCCCCGTGTGACTTTTTTTTTGTTCCCGCGGCTAAAAAATACCTTTCTGGTCGAAAATTTGTACAGCGCAAACACCTCGGTTCTGGAATATTCCTGTGCCTTCATAGTATACCTCGAAAAGACTACCAAAATGCATTCAATGATTGGATCAGAAGACTGAAAGTTTGTATATCTGTTAAAGGGGAATACTTTGAGGGGACAAAATAAATTTTTCATCGAAATCTATCACGGAACCATTTTTATGTGCTTAGTTGCATTCATATTTTTACAGTCCTCGTATTTGTTATTTGGCTTTTTGCCGTTGGTTCATGTTTCGTCTGTTTTTGAGTGCGCTTCCGTGTCACTTTCTACAGGGACTTGAGACGGCTGCGTTTTTGAATTGTGGCCTTGCCTGAGTGACCGTTTCTTACTAGTTATCATTGCCTTGCTTGAAATCAGTAACTCATTTTTTGACAGTGGAAGAGGAAGGAGAATCGTCAATACAAGTGTTTACCTCGTGGCATTATGGATTTTCTTTCATATGAATGTCTGCTTTGTTTTCTTGTTTTTTGTTCATCACGAAAACATGCCTATATAATTTTGCCCCCCCCCCCCTTGAACCCCACTTTTATATAGTAAAACTGGGGTTTACAGGGGTTAACTTTATTTTTTTTATTTCTGTTCTAAAACATAACTTGTGGGTACTCGTTAGAACCGATGAGGCGGTTCTAACGAGTGCCCCCAATCTATGTTTAGAGCAGAAATAAGAAAAATAAAGCATTTTTTCTTTTTCATCTTAAAATTCTTGATTTTTCGGCCGTAAAATTTACACTGTATTTGTATATGCGTGTTTTCGTAATGTTTTTTTTTTTTTACCATTTTTTTCTTCAGATTATCGCCATTGTATACGTATCAAAAATGTGTCATGTATAAACACAGCCGATAAATCAGTGTTGATGGTATATAAATGCAGAAAAATATATACTAATGACTTCAGTAACCAAATTTGGTAAATTTATTCTTCGATATAAAATTATTAGGTACAACATGCTATACAACAAACTGCATGCATGGTAGTCAAACCAATAACGACTGACAACCTTGCACGCCGGTGGGTCAGGAGGCCTCGGTCAAGCGTAAAGACTTACTTAGAATTCAAAATTATCTTTACGTTATGTTGGTTGGTACCTGATGACCTGTCTCTGGTCGGGCCCATCGGAGTCTAACTGTTTGTTTTCTTTTGCTCCAGCATTTTATTGATTTCTTGCTGATTCATCTCTGTGGAAGTCTCGGAGATGTTGCCCTGATGTGATAGGACGTCTTCATTGCGGACTGAACAAATTATTTGTCTAAGGGCGAGGATTTAAGCCCCCACCACCATCACCACCGCCACCCGTGCTTATATCTTTTTGTTTTGGAAAGCCAGTTGGCCATTTTGTACGAAAGTAACTGTCCTTTCGGCTTTCCGACATTGATGTTTCCTCTAGGGTCTAGTTATTTAATGTTCGTGTTTTCCCTTTGGTGTCTCTGATGGGAGGTGTGGTTCGATTGTATCGATTCCTGGTCACTGCCTTCACTTATATCTTGCATTATGGCCTTGGAGGGGAGGTTTGAGGTAGTTGTTTCGATTCCTGATCATTGCCTTTATGAATGGATAGTAAATAATAAAGGCGAATTGATTTAAACACGGAGCTCCAATCAGTCACGAAAAGAGATCTCCTTGTAACAGTTAAAGAATCTAAATCCCATTTTGTGGGAAAAGTAAGTGTCCTTTTGGCTTTCCGCTATTAATGTTTCCATTAGGGTCTAGTTGTTTCGTTTTTGTGTTTTTAATCCCTTTAGTGTCTCTGATGGGAGCTGTGAGTTAATTGTATCGATTCATGATCATGGCCTTCACTTCTATTTTCCTACTGAAGGAGTGTTCTTAATTTTGTTTTTTTTTTAAAGCGGCCTCCCTAAGCGTACGCGTGCGCAATGAAACTTTTTTTATATACTCATGTGCGTAATGAAACTATTTGCCATATTGCAAGATAGAACTTCCAATTTAAAAAAAAATGTTCCTTTCACATGACAAAAGCTGCTCTTAAAGGAAAGAATTTACTCCCAGGTAGGTGGGTAATTTTTCCAGGTTTGCTGTCGCTATGAATGAAAATAGTTATGTTACTGAACATTAGGAAGCAGTCACAGATCCAGTTTTTGTCGAAGTAATAAGTCCGTTCAGCAAGCGTTTTTTTCTTTCACAGGTATGTAAATAAATACCACTGACTGGTTATAATTCAACTTTTCAGTTTAAAATGCATTATGAATTCGTAAGTTCATAATTACGACTATAGTTTTGTTTTGTACCTTAATCATTCTGTTTCGCTTTTGCATCCCAAAAATTAGGTTGCATTCCCAGACAGTTTCATTTGGTTAATGTATACAGAAAGTGTACTGACTGCTAATATTTAACTATGATAAACCTAATCATGAATGCATGCAAGGCAATTTAATTAATTTATTTAAATCAAAACTACTTCCTTTAAATCATATAACAACAATCTATCTTCTTAACTTCAGCGTTGCCCTAAAATGCAAGTGTTTGTCTAGTCATCGCAAAAACCGAACGAATTACTTGGGGACAACCAGAATACACTCAGAATAGGCCCGAGTCTGTCCTCACTCGCCTGTTGACAAAAGGATCAATCGATCCTTTGGTCAACAGGCGAGTGAGGACAGACTCGGGCCTGTAACCCTGCGCTTTTAACCCGTCACCACCGTCAACCCGGCTAAAAAGTATCAAATGAGCCAGGGCATAGCATTTCCTACAATTTACATGTGCGGCCAGCGAAAAATCAGATGAGCCTGCGCATCCATATAGGCTGAACTGCTGCATGAACGAGCATTGAGCCCTAAACTATCCAATGAGTGCAAACGAAGGCTCTGATCAGATTGCGCGGATGCGCAGGCTGATCTGAGTCTTCGCTGGGCGCACATGTAAATTGTAGGCAAAGCTGTGCCCCGGTTCAAGTGTAAGCGGGAACTTTAAGCAGCTGTGATTGGTGTATATTCAAGCAGGTCCGCCCACCTTACATTCCTTTCGTGTCTGTGGTTGAACTTGCTGACAGTGCAAATCAGCTGAGATCTCACCCAATTTTAAACCTTAAGAAACACCCCCGGAGACCATTAAGAAATTTAGGGTTGTCGGGTTGTGATTTACTTAGAAAATGGCTGAAGTTTTTGTAAACAGTGTAGATCCTGAACAGACGCCCGTCAGATCTTGACCTGCACTGTTTATCAAATTCCCGTTTTTGGATGTCCCGTCTAAAACGGGCTTGACAGGTAAACCGGCAGGTAGGGTATAATCACAGGTGTGCTACCGGTACAGTACTGAGAAGAGCAGTCATAACTCTTAAAACGAGACAATCCATCTAATACTTATTCTAACACAGCGCGCCTATATAGGCAATGGAAAACAACTGTGTTTTATTCTACAACAAATCACGGCTAGGAAGAACGTCACAAGTGACGTCATTAAAAACTGCCAGTTGATGACGTCACTAGTCGATTTCCTTGACGTTAGACGGTGTAACGTCATTTTCTCGCATCGAAAACGTTAGAAAAGGATGTAAATGCATGTGTTTCAGTCGTTGATTTTAGCGGGATTTCTTCTAACAATGGCGAAAAGTTGTAAGATTTTGAAGGAAACAACAACATTATTGCCGATTTTCAGCGTGTTAGAATCGAAATAGGTCAGCTCTAGTCTGTGATTTATTGAGTAATAAATCACAGTTTGTCGGTCAGTTGTAAGTAGACAAATCACGCGCGCTACGCGCTCGTGATTTGTCTACTTTACAACTGACCTCCAAACTGTGATTTATTACTCAACAAATCACAGTTAGAGCTGATCTATTTCTTAAATAATACTCTAATATTCAAGGTTAAAATGAAGACACTAGGATAAGCACTTTCTTATCTACTTTTGAACTACAGAACACTGTGTCGAGTGATTATGCGCATGAGTACACTTTAAATGCGTGTAGGTTACACAACTATAAGCATTTCCAAAATGTAGTCGGGGGACATTTTGGCCAGCAGTATAAATTAAAGGAGCCACATGTATGATCACGAATATAAGTACAATTACAGTGAAATTGCTATATTAGGACCACCGTTTGGACTGTTAACAGTCCCACATGTGGTCTTTTATTCGGAGATGTAGAAAATACAAAGAAAGAATAACTGAAACTTTCTAAATAAGCTCAATGTTGGTGGTCTCAATAGCGGAATTTTAGTGTAAATCTGAAGGCTTAACAGTTCAGTTGAATCGTCTGTATGTGCAATGTTAAATAGAACTGACGGCAATGATCAGGTACCTACAGCTCCCATCAGAGACACCAAAGGGAAAGAAACAACTAGACCCTAATGGAAATGTTACGTGGCCACAATCCTTGCCCTTACTTCCGTCGCGATTTAGACACATAATTTGTTCAGTCCGCGTGAAGGCCTCCTAACTCATCAGTGCAACATCTCAAGTCTGGTTTGGTTTGAAATTATGATGATAACAATAATTCCGCCAAAGACTTGAAAATTTGGGTTGGCGCTAGGGGTGACGCAGGCTCGTTGAAAATGAACATAATCGATTACAAAACCTTCCTTGGCATTTTAGTGTAATTTAGGCATGATCTAGCCTTGCTCAGAAAACTTAATTCGATTTTTGTGTTCTCGGAGATGTTGCACTGATGAACTAGGAAGCCTTCACAAATTATTTGTCTAAATCGCGACGAAAGTAACGGCGAGGATTGCGGCCGCATAAAATCGATTTAAGCCCCACCCCACCTCCCTCACTCCCCCAGTGAAATTTTCACTGATCGTTCCAAGGCGGTCGTTCTGTCGCGGTTTATTTTTGTAACAGTTTGTCTTTGCATGCGTGTATCGCTTATATCTTTTTGTTTTGGATAGCCAATTGGCCATTTTTGGGAAATTAACTGTCCTTTTGGATTCCCGCTATTGATGTTTCCATTAGGGTCTAGTTATTTCATGTTTGTGTTTCTGTACCTTTGGCGTCTCTGATGGGAGCTGTGGGTTTATTGTATCGATTCCTAATCATTGCCTTCACTTCTATTATACACTCCATTATGTTGAGTTATGCTGTGTAGTCTTTGCTTCAAAAAGATAACCTTTTCACAGACAACGGTACAGTTTTTGTGTGGTGCAACAGCTCTTTCGTACACACCAGATAAGACGTTGTACTAGCCCCACCGGAGTGTTTATTTTTTTACAAGGTGTAAACATTGTTGTGCATTCAGCATAACAGGGTCAACACCGATATTATCAACTTCAAAAAAATTTCATTCACAATTTTGAGTTCATTCATTGATTAACTCTTATGATAATGTTTATGTACAGACAGTTTTTGTCAGTTTGATGTGACAATGTAGCTGTACTCTCAATAAAAATTCTAGTCTATTAATGATTTTTCTCATTTTTAAACATTAGACCGTGGGTCATCTAAAAGAGACGTGATGGCGAAAACTCGAAATTTATTCATTTATTAACTGAGCTGAGCAAAAATATGATTAATAGCACAGAAAATATTTATCAAGTCTGTAAAATGACAACGTTTTTTGACATTTATAGTCCCATTTTGAAAAGCAGTTACATGAGTAATATCCTCTCAACAATTTCTTATATTTTTTTTCGATTTTTTTTCTTCATCCACTGCTAATTATTATTACTTTTTGAGAATATGATAGAATTTACCATTCATGTTAATTTTACCCTTGTCTGGGAATGGATATAGAACGTTTTCAAAATTATTGAGATATGAAATGTTATTGCTTTTTAGGACTGTATAGCAATAAATACGTGCAAAATAACACATTAACCCTTTTAGTACCAAATGGAATCTTCCTCCTTATATATAGAATAAGTCCATTACCAACTTTAGGAGTGTCAGGTTGTGTTTTCTTAAAAATTTACTTGGAAAATGCCTAAACATTTTGCAAACAGTGTAGGCCCTGATCAGACGCCGCATTCTGCGGCGTCTGATCTGGGTCTGCACTGTTTGCCCTGGTACCCGTTTAGGGGTCTCTGGTACTAAATGGGTTAAATGTACCAAGAAAAAGAAAAGGCTTTTTTTTTCGTTTTTTTCTTTTTCTTTTTTTTTTTTTTCGTTTACCTAACATAACTAGGTATAAATGTTTTTGAGTATGCCATTATTTTTAACGAGTGTGTGTACCTTAAGGGGAACAGTTACAACTTTGGGGAGGCAAATCTTTCAAAAATTGTCTCCCTTTTCAATTAAGTAACAAAGTCTTTCCTAAAAGAGTAGACACAGACTGCGGACAGGAGCAAAATGGAACCAAGCGGGCACATGTGTATGCAACGTTGCATCAACGCATCATGGTCCCAAAAGTTGTCTAAATTGTCAAAATGGAAAAAAATAACAACCAAAACAAGAGGGCCATGATGGCCCTGGATCGCTCACCTGATCCATAGTGTAACATGTGGGCCCCAGGGAGGGCCATTATTGGCCCAAGGGCTTTAATGTGCATAATGTTGAGGGAGGTCTTAAAGGTGAGGCTTCATACCAAACATCAACAAAGGCTATAATTTGAACAATCTTGGCAAAGGTCCACTAGCTATACACCAAATATCAAAGACCTGGGCCTTGCAGTTTCAGAGAAGATTTTTATAAAGAAATTCTCTACATAAGCCTATGCACCAGGGCTATATAAGTCTATGTAAAACCAAAATGCCCCAGGGTTGGGGCATTTGTGGCCCCAGGGCTATAATTTGAACAATCTTGGTAGAGGTCCACTAGATGAAGCTCCATACCAAATATCAAACACCTGGGCCTTGCAGTTTCAGAGAAGCAGATTTTTAAAAATTTCCCTTTATAAGTCTATGTAAAACCAAAGGGTCTCTGGGCGGCGACATTTTGGCCCCAGGGCTATAATTTGAACAATCTTCGTAGATGTTCACTTAATGACGCTTCATACCAAATATCAAAGACCTGGGCCTTCTGGTTTCAGATGAGAAGATTTTTAAAGGTTTTCCCTATAAAAGCCTATGTAAAACCAGTGGGCCCTGGCGCGGGGGCGTTTTTGGCCCCAGGGCTATAATTTGAACAATCTTGGTAGAGGTCCACTAGATGAAGCTTCATACCAAATATCAAAGACCTGGGTCTTCTGGTTTCAGACAAGAAGATTTTTAAAGGTTTTCCATATATAAGCCTATGTAAAACCAATGGGCCCCGGGGCGGAGCTGTTTTTGGCACCAGGGCTATAATTTGAACAATCTTGGTAGTGGTCCACTAGACGAAGCTACATACCAAATATCAAAGACCAGGGCCTTCTGGTTTCAGACAAGAAGATTTGTAAAGGTTTTCCCAATATAAGCCTATGTAAAACCAGTGGGCCCCGGGGCGGGGCCAGTTTTGGCCCCAGGGCTATTAATCCATCCACTGGTTAAGCAGAAGCTCTGGTGGCCATTTGTTCACCCAGGCGGAACAGTATGAGCAATTTTGGTAGAGGTCACCAAACGAACATTCCTGTGAAATAATTTCAAAATCCATCCACTGGTTAAGGAGAAGAAGTCGTTTAAAGGTTTTCTTTTTTTAGCTCTGGCGGCCATTTTGTTCACCTGAGCGGAACGGTATGAGCAATTTTGGTAGAGGGTCACCCAAGGAACATTCCAGTGAAATAATTTCAAAATCCATCCACCGGTTAGGGAGAAAAAGTCGTTTAAAGGTTATTCTATTTTTAGCTCTGGCGGCCATCTTGTTCACCCGAGCGGAACGGTTTGAGCAATTTCGGTAGAGGGTCACCCAAGGAACATTCCTGTGAAGTAATTTCAAAATCCATCCACAGGTTAAGGAGAAGAAGTCGTTTAAAGGTTTTTTTTTTCTATTTTTAGCTCTGGTGGCCATTTTGTTCGCCCGAGCGGAACGGTTTGAACAATTTCGGTACAGGGTCACCCATGGAACATTCCAGTGAAATAATTTCAAAATCCATCCACTGGTTAAGGAGAAGAAGTCGTTTAAATGTTTTTCTATTTTTAGCTCTGGCCGCCATTTTGTTCGCCCGAGCGGAACGGTTTGAACAATTTCGGTAGAGGGTCACCCAAGGAACATTCCAGTGAAATAATTTCAAAATCCATCCACCGGTTAAGGAGAAAAAGTCGTTTAAAGGTTATTCTATTTTTAGCTCTGGCGGCCAACTTGTTCACCCGAGCGGAATGGTTTGAGCAATTTTGGTAGAGGGTCACCCAAGGAACATTCGTGTGAAGTAATTTCAAAATCCATCCACTAGTTAAGGAAAAGAAGTTGTTTAAAGGTTTTTCTATTTTTAGCTCTGGTGGCCATCTTGTTCACCCGAGTGGAACGGTTTGAGTAATTTTGGTAGAGGGTCACCCAAGGAACAGTCCTGTGAAGTAATTTCGAAATCCATCCACTGGTAAAGGAGAAGAAGTCGTATAAAGGTTTTTCTATTTTTAGCTCTGGCGGCCATTTTATTCACCCGAGCGGAACTGTTTGAGCAATTTTGGTAGAAGGTCATCCAAGGAACATTCCTGTGAAATAATTTCAAATTCCATCCACTGGTTAAGCAGGAGAAGTCGTTTAAAGGTTTTTCTATTTTTAGCTCTGGCGGCCATCTTGTTCACCCGAGCGGAACAGTTTGAGCAATTTTGGTAGAGGATCACCCAAGGAGCATTTCTGTGAAATTAGATCAAAATCTGTCCAGCAGTTTTGGAGAAGAAGTTGTTTAAAGCAAAAGTTGACGACGGACGCACGGACGACGGACAAAGACCGATCCCAAAAGCTCACCTTGAGCACTTCGTGCTCAGGTGAGCTAAAAAAAAAAAAACAGGCCAGAGATCAGAGCCTTTGCTGTGCCGCTTTTAGTTAAGATTTTCATTAGTGCTGCTGTCAGGCAATGCTTGTATTGAAATTTAATGACCTAGTCAATACTAAGGTAACATTGAGCCGGCCAGTTTACCTACTCTTAACCTAATCTTAATCGCGGGTGCAGTCTTTCGCCAGAAACTGACAAATGCCCTTCTTCAATCAGCGGAATGGAGAGAATGACCCCTTACCACTCTCCTCAGACTGTATTCGTATCGGCCCCCGCCCATAGGGGCTTGAAGAAATATATGGGCTGCATGATGCTTCCATGCAGAGCTGAATCCGGCCCGCACACTAGTACTGGTAAACGGCTTAGAGGATCTAAGCCTGTCCAGGAACCGCGGTGCGAGGTGGACCGTCCATGCTAATAAAACCTATTGGTTTCATTGGGCGACAGGGCTTGAGATGTCATTTCATCTCAATGTCGGGTAAAAGTCCCACAAAATTTGAAGCAACATCTCCAAAATGACCTTTACAGTGTTGACGGGAACGTTAAACCTCAAACAAAAATGTATTCGTATGTTCGCCCAAGCTCGAATACAGACTTTCACTTGCATCTGCCAATACAACTGCGTATCTCAATTACGTAGCATATTTAAATAGTCTATAAGACATGATATATGCTGATCATCAGTTTTTCTTTTAATTTATACTCACGGTAATTAACTTTAAGCAGACATAAGTAACACAGTGAACTGACATTACTTGCGCCAAAACATGAGAAAATGACCCTGAATATTCTCCGATTCATGCTCTTCAAACGCGCATGCTCAAGCAACGATGACTCGAGCACTGATGGCTCGCTTTCCATGGCTGATTCGAAAACATTGAATCCCAAGGAGGAAATGCTTTCCGTTGGTCCTGATTATTATAAAAACAGGTATAATTTAGATTTTTAATTATGAAAATGTATGTCGTATGTAATCATTAGAATTCTAATGAGTACACACAGCATACCTTTTTTTCATATAAACAATTTGCCTCCTGACATGATTCTAGGAATAACCTTCAGAGGCTCGATCTACCCTTATCTCGAACACATTTCCATTGTTCACTGTAATAGTGATTATATGAGCCCCGCCAAGCGAATTTGTGTCTTCGAGCATTCCGTCATGACAATTTTTAACTGCGCATGCCCACCCATTCAGAGGGGCCAGGGATATGGCTTTCTGTCTGAAGGTTCCTCTTGATTCACTGCTTGTATGAGCGAGCAGCGAAGGTTCTGGCGAGACTGCGCGGATGCGCAGGCTCGCCTGAACCTTCGCTGCTCGCATAGACGATAAGTACCAAAATCGCTTGACGGGGCCCATATATAGAAGCTAGTTCAATATCGACTTTGTACTGTCGGCAAGTAACAAAGGGTCTGCTGGGACTGCGCATATGCGCATGCTCACCAGATCCTTTGATGGTTTTCTATGCGATTAGTAACCTTTTGTTATGGGCTGACTCAAATCAAAGTCCAAAAGTCCGAAATAATCCCTTTGATCAAAATGTTAAAGACAGCACTGGTATGATATTAAATCTATTACAATGACATAAAATCATTTTATATAAATATATTTACATGTATTAGTGTCAAAATGGCTTTCAAAGAGACAGGTTGTGTATAGATTTTATGGCTAAACTTTTCATCCCCCACCTCAGGAATTTCAGGGCAGTCGACGAACTGCATACTATTTTGTTACACAATATGTCGCCACTTAAAATAACATGGTTCTTGTAAACTCTTATTCATTATGAGAAAAGTCGGGCTTACAAAGGAATTCCTCATTTGCCCAATGCCGACCTCAGTGTGCGTCTGGCTGGTGATCAAGTGGTCGCTGGTGATCAGGTGGTCGCACGAATAGGCAGCATTTTTGAATAAGTTTCTGGCAAAGAATGTGCGTTGTGGTAATAAACTGCTGGGGCCAGTTGTTCAAAACAAACTACGTCGTTAGCTAACGTATCGTTAAAAATGTGATCATTCAATATGGTGAAAATAATCATGGTTTTGCTGAAAAATGTGAGCAAAAAAAAATACCAAAATTTTAAATATTGAACTTGCTTGAACAGTTAACAATATGACCACTAATGAGCTCGTTAACGATGCTTTGAACAACTGGGCCCTGACGTTTAAGCCTTGATTAGGTAAACTGACCGGCTCGATACGACATATATAGTGTTAAATGGAAACCATAATTTTTTTTTTGCCATAGCAAAACTTGACAATTTGAACAAGCCACGGATAAAGCAGCCTCGATAGCTAAGTGGTTAGCGCGTTCGACATATGATCGAGCGGTTGAGGGTTCGAATCCGGCCATTTGAGGCGAGGTGTGTCCTTGGGCAAGACACGTAAATCCACTGTCCCACTCCACCCAGGTGTAATGGGTAGCAGTGGTGTATCAAATAACATTGGAGCTTTCATCGCAGTCGACTGAAACAAATGTAAACTAAACAACGCCGCTGGCGCCGAGGGTAATCCAAAAGGCCTCCGTGTATTTTCGTAAGTATAAGGTGAGCTGAGGAGCATTAAAATTACTACTTCTGATACTTTTTAGATAAAATTTTCAGATTTTTTTTTATCTACGCTCCAAAAACGAAAACACGCCTATATAAATTTGACCCCAATAAACCCCTATTTTATACATTAAAACTTGGGTTTTCAGGGGTACAAAGTATATATTTTCTTATTTCTGCTCAAAACAAAGATTATAGATATCCGTCAGAACCGCCTCGGCGACGAGGTTCTAACGAGTGACCACAATCTATGTTTTGAGCGGAAATAATGAAAATATCAGAATTTTTATCTGAAATTTCTATTTCTTTATTTTATTTCATTTTATTTATTTATTGACCACAATCTATGTTTTGAGCGGAAATAATGAAAATATCAGAATTTTCATCTGAAATTTCTATTTCCTTATTTTATTTCATTTCATTTATGTATTGACTTATTTTTTTGTGGTAAAATTTTCAATATATTTGAACAGGCGTGTTTTCGTAATGTTTTGGCATAAACAAAAGATCAATGACAAGCAAAAATATGTCTTCAAAAATTAGCGCCCCGGGAACACTCAGATCGGCCTGCTTATCCAGGCAGTCTAACCAGTCTACAATGTGCGCTATACTGACTCCAAGAGCTTCGGACTGACAAGATTCAAACTGTAAGAGAAGGTGGTCTTCTGATAAAGATACTGCGTCTGATTTTACCGGTCCGCAATTCCTACCTCCAGATATCTACCTTGGTAGATTACGCATAGATCATAGGTTTGTAAACAACCTCTGCAAACTGCGTCAGTCAACTCTTTGGCTTAAAGCACTGGACTTTGACTCGAGCGGCCCGAGTTCAAAACCCATCGCACCAGAAGCGGGATTCTTTTTTCAGCTGTGCTTCTTTTCTTTGTTACGACTTTCGGGGAGTCGCCAAAAAATACCATATCTTATTTACTGCGATTTGTAACAAATCTCTGACACCTGAACTGGAGCAATGGACTTTCAACCGAGCGACCAGGGTTCAAATCCAACCATAGACAGTGGTTTTTTTCAGCTATGCTTCTTTCCTTTTCTTATGGCCTTCTTGCCGTAAAAATCTTCTCCCAAGAAGTGCCTTCGAATCATTAGGGTAACACGCCCGTGTCCAATAGAGCTTTCTTTTATCACTGCAAAACCGCCATTTTTTCTTCTGATGATAATCTGGTATGTTTTTCAAATTTCTGCTGCAAACATACTACATGAAGTGTCCCTCTAACATATGCTTTAAGCGAAGATAAGGAGAAATTTCATACTCCTATAAACCCCAACTTTTCTCTCTGTAACACGATCGCAGGATCGATCCCGGGCTTCTCCAGACTTTCGGATGAGTCTTTAAACCGAGGTCCCGTCTCCGTTTGACCATAGCTGTTGGTGGGACGTAAAACTAAAACTCACTCACTCACTCTGTAACACGTGTGTTACAAGGGTGTTTATTTCATGGAAGTCAACGTGATAGAAAATAGAAGTGAATGCAATGACCAGGAATCGATACAATCAACCCAACAGCTCCAAAGGCAAGGAAAAACAAGAGGGCCATGATGGCCCTGGATCGCTCACCTGATCCATAGTGTAACAAGTGGGCCCCAGCGAGGGCCATTATTGGCCCCAGGGCTTTAATGTGCATAATGTTGAGGGAGGTCTTAAAGGTGAAGCTTCATACCAAACATCAACAAAGGCTATAATTTGAACAATCTTGGCAAAGGTCCACTAGATGAAGCTATACATCAAATATCGAAGACCTGGGCCTTGTGGTTTCAGAGAAGAAGATTTTTTTAAAGATATTCCCTACATAAGCCTATGCAAAACCAAATGGCCCTGGGGCTATATAAATCTATGTAAAACCAAAGGGCCCCGGGGTGGGGGCATTTGTGGCCCCAGGGCTATAATATGAACAATCTTGGTAGAGGTCCATTAGATGAAGCTTCATACCAAATTTCAAAGTCATGGGCCTTGTGGTTTCAGAGAAGAAGATTTTTAAAGATTATCTCTATATAAGCCTATGTGAAACCTAAGGGCCCCGGGGCGGGGCCACTTTTGGCCCCAGCACTATAATTTGAATCATCTTGGTAGGGGTCCTTTAGAAGAAGCTTCATACCAAATATAAAAGACCTAGGACTTGTGGTTTCAGAGAAGAAGATTTTTAAAGATTTTCCCTATACAAGTCTATGTAAAACCAAAAGGCCCCGGAGCAGGGGCATTTTGGCCCAAGGGCTATAATTTGATAATTTGAACAATCTTGGTAGGGGTCCACTAGATGAAGCTTCATACCAAATATCAAAGTCCTTGGCCTTGTGGTTTCAGAGAAGAAGATTTTTAAAGATTTTCCCTATATAAGCCAATGTAAAACCAAAGGGCCCCGTGGCGGGGGCAATTTTGGTCCCAGCACTATAATTTGAACAATCTTGGTAGGGGTCAACTAGATGAAGATACATACCAAATATCAAAGTCCTGGGCCTTGCGGTTTCAGAGAAGAAGATTTTTAAAGATTTTCCCTATATAAGCCTATGTAAAACCAAAGGGCCCCGGGGCGGGGACATTTTTGGCCTCAGCACTATAATTTGAATAATCTTGTTAGGGGTCCTTTAGATGAAGCTTCATACCAAATATAAAAGACCTAGGCCTTGTGGTTTCAGAGTAGAAGATTTTTAAAGATTTTCCCTATATAAGTCTACGTAAAACCAAAGGACCCCGGGGCGGGGGCATTTTTGGCCCAAGGGCTATAATTTAAACAATCTTGGTAGAGGTCCATTAGATGAAGCTTCATACCAAATATCAAAGTCCTGGGCCTTGTGGTTTCAGAGAAGAAGATTTTTAAAGATTTTCCCTATATAAGCCTATGTAAAACCAAAGGGCCCCGGGGCGGGGGAATTTTTGGCCCCAGCACTATAATTTGAACAATCTTGGTAGGGGTTTACTAGCTGAAGCTTCATACCAAATATCAAAGACCTTGGCCTTGTGGTTTCAGAGAAGAAGATTTTTTAAAGATTTTCCCTATATACGCCAATGTAAAACCAAAGGGCCCCGTGGCAGAGGCATTTTTGGCCCAGCACTATAATTTGAACAATCTTGGTAGGGGTCCACTAGATGAAGCTTTATACCAAATATCAAAGACCTGGGCCTTGTGGTTTCAGAGAAGAAGATTTTTAAAGATTTTCCCTATATAAGCCAATGTAAAAACAAAGGGCCCCGTGGCGGGGGCATTTTTTGTCCCAGCACTACAATTTGAACAATCTTGGTAGGGTCCACTAGATGAAGCTTCATACCAAATATCAAAGTCCTGGGCCTTGTGGTTTCAGAGAAGAAGATTTTTAAAGATTTTCTTTATATAAGCCTATGTAAAACCAAAGGGCCCCGGGGCGGGGGCATTTTTGGCCCCAGCACTATAATTTGAACAATCTTGGTAGGGGTCCACTAGATGAAGCTTCATACCAAATATCAAAGACCTGGGCCTTGTGGTTTCAGAGAAGAAGATTTTTAAAGATTTTCCCTATATAAGCCAATGTAAAACCAAAGGGCCCCGTGGCGGGGGCATTTTTGGCCCCAGAGCTATAATTTCAACAATCTTGGTAGAGGTCCACTAGATGAAGCTTCATACCAAAAATCAAAGACCTAGGCCTTGCAGTTTCAGAGAAGAAGATTTTTCAAGATTTTCCCTATATAAAGCCTATGAAAAACCAAAGGGCCCCGGGGCGGGGCATTTTTGGCCCCAGCACTATAATTTGAACAATCTTGGTAGGGGTCCACTAGATGAAGCTTCATACCAAATATCAAAGACCTGGGCCTTGTGGTTTCAGAGAAGAAGATTTTTAAAGATTTTCCCTATATAAGCCAATGTAAAACCAAAGGGCCCCGTGGCGGGGGCAATTTTGGTCCCAGCACTATAATTTGAACAATCTTGGTAGGGGTCCACTAGATGAAGCTTCATACCAAATATCAAAGTCCTGGGCCTTGTGGTTTCAGAGAAGAAGATTTTTAAAGATTTTCCCTATATAAGCCAATGTAAAACCAAAGGGCCCCGTGGCGGGGGCATTTTTGGCCCCAGAGCTATAATTTCAACAATCTTGGTAGAGGTCCACTAGATGAAGCTTCATACCAAAAATCAAAGACCTAGGCCTTGCAGTTTCAGAGAAGAAGATTTTTCAAGATTTTCCCTATATAAAGCCTATGAAAAACCAAAGGGCCCCGTGGCGGGGGCAATTTTGGTCCCAGCACTATAATTTGAACAATCTTGGTAGGGGTCCACTAGATGAAGCTTCATACCAAATATCAAAGTCCTGGGCCTTGTGGTTTCAGAGAAGAAGATTTTTAAAGATTTTCCCTATATAAGCCTATGTAAAACAAAAGGGCCCCTTGGCGGGGGCATTTTTTGTCCCAGCACTATAATTTGAACAATCTTTGTAGGGGTCCACTAGATGAAGCTTCATACCAAATATCAAAGACCTGGGCCTTGTGGTTTCAGAGAAGAAGATTTTTTAAGTTTTTGGTGAAAAAACCCTATTTTTGGCTCCTGTGACCTAGATGTGCAACGGACCGGAACCATTTGAACAACTTTGAAAGGGGACCACCTAAGGATCATTCCTGTGAAGTTTGGTCAAAATCCGATCAGTGGTTTAGGAGGAGATGTCGTTTAAAGAAATTGTTTACGCACGCACGCACGGACGCACGCACGACGGACGACGGACAAAAAGTGATCCCAAAAGCTCACCTCGTCACTACGTGACGGTGAGCTAAAAAAACATGAAACAACTAGGCCCTAATGGAAACATCAATAGCGGAAAGACAAAAGGATAGTTAAAATGGCCAGTTGGCTATCCAAAACAAAATATATTCAATACACACACCCAAAGACAATCCATGACAAAAAAAAACCGCGACAGAAGAACCGCCTTGGATAGATCAGGGAAACAAATTTCACTTTGGGGTTGGGGTGGGGGGGGGGGGGGGGGTTAAATCGATTTTACGTGGCCACAATGCTCGCCCTTACTTCGACGAATAATTTGTTCAGTCCGCATGACATGAAGGCCTTCTACCTCATCAGTGCAACATCTCCGTGAACACAAAAATCAAACAACCACAGAGATGAAACAACGGTGAGGACTTTACAGCAAGAAACCACTGAAATGCTGGTGCAAAAAAGAAAACCATCAGTTAGACTCCGATGGGCCCAAACAGAGACAGTGCATTAGGCACCAACCAACATTACATAAAATTAGATTCTCTCTCATTCTCAGTAAGCCTTTACGCTTGAACCGGTTTTAGGTTGAATGCAGTTATGTAGCCGATGTCCAAGTGGCTACCACAGATCATCGTCGGGACGTTGGCGCAGACCGCGGCGTCTGATCTCGGTCTACACTGTTTGCTCAAAGAAAATTCATTTTTGTACAACGAAATTGAACTTACATTAAACAAAACCAACCTGACACCCCATTTAATTGAAAATGGACTATTCCAAATTTATAAGGTGGAAGGTTCTATTGTCATATATGTCACAGTTAAAATGAAACAAAGTGCAATTGGGCTAAAGGTCCCGCAAATATTTGGAAATGTTGTTCATTGTTGAACTGTTTGTCCCAAAATGGGATATTGGCAAACTGCTTAGTTCCAGATCAGGGCGCCAAAGAACGGGACGTCTGATCAGGGTCTATAATGTCTGTTAAAAATACAGGAATATAATGGTAAAAATCTTGATTCTGGACAATGTAAGAAAAAGGCCAAGACCAGTGCTGTTTTTTTTTTTTTTTCTACAGCCAGCCGGAGGTTTTGTTGGCGTGGATGTGTTAACGTGACGTTGACTATTGGCCTGTCCTTGAAAACCACTGAGAAATAACCCATTTAAATTGCTAAATTAACAGTTCTTACTAAGAAACACAAAATGATCACAAGCCGAAACATCCTGTTAAACAGACTTTATTTATGATCATACTTGAAGTATCTTTTAGTTAAATAGATTATTTGGTTGTTTAGCAATCATAAAGTGAAGTTCTTACCGCACCTGAAAAACCCACATAAACCGCAAATTTATTCATGGGCTCTGTCATTCATGAATTTGGTTAAATAAATGTAATCTAACAGAATAAGAGATAGTTTGTTGGACAAAAGGATGCACCTATATCTGACTTGAAGGTCTGTCGGGTACAGCACAATAGATAGGCCCACCTACCTAACACTTCAACAGGAGATTGATGATGATCATGAAAAATCTTTCTGCGACCAGTATGTCCCTTCCAGGGTTTCTGCATGCATTATTCTCAAATGTATTATGGCAAAGCGTTGGTCATATTTGGTCATAACCGCAGTTTTTGAAGCAAAATACTGCATGGCAATGACAAGTGTGTGTGTGGGGGGGGGGGGGGGGGGGAGGGGGATGGGGTTGGGGGGGGGGGGAGAGAGGGATTCAGACTGCAGTTATTTTGCATAACTTATCAGTAATCTTTATTATCAAAACAGCGTGGGATTGCAAGTGGGTGCAATTAAGTTGCAAAAAGGGAAAAAAAGGTCAGACAAAAAATGTGCTCACTCAGCAGAGATCAGCAATTTCAACATAATTTAATCGGTAACATTCACAAAATTATTCAATGTGAATATGGTACATCCTGCCTTTTTAAACTTTTTTGAGGTTGTTTTATGGATTTCTTTCTCTATTCACCCTGATAATTTTGTGGTATTTTAAATAAAACATATTTCAATGGCTTTTTGAGGGCCTACAAATATTTAGTTTTCGAGAGTTTCGTAAGACGTTAAAATGTTTGTGTTTGAATCCCAACTAATCTTCATGTCACTTACACACTTTAGCAGTGACATGATCCAAATATAATTAAAATGTCTCGCTCTTTCTTTTTCTTAACAAGAATTCCGCCGAAAGCTATTTCGCGCCTGTGGGTGCGCAAAGTCAATAAACAATGGAATCTAGGTCAAAGACATACGTTTATGCTTGCATAAAAGTTGCCATTCATAGAGGCAAAGAATTATTAATGAAGCTCTTACAGTTCTTGAGAAATGAACATAAACAATAGGGTGAAAGCTAAGGTTCTAGGTCAGTGAACCATGAAATGTAGGTCACGGCCTAATATGCATGATTGTATTATAGTTTTCATCACAAGATGCAAGTTTGTACTGAAGCTGCTATAAACCTCGAGAAATTAACTTAAACATTAGGGTGAAAACTAGGGTTGAAGCAATAGTTTACTAATTCAGTGACCCATGAAATGTAGATCAAGCCGAAGTATTGGTGCTTGCATTAAAGTTGCCATCCCTTAAAACAAGTTAGTTCAAAACTGAAGCTCGAATAAACTTGACCATTTGGGTGAACGCCAGGGTGGTCGCAAAAGTTCTCAAAGTCAGTGAACCACGAAATATAAGTCAAGGTCAAATATGGATGCTTGTATTCAAGTTTGGAGCTGTGGGTTGATTGTATCGATTCCTGATCATTGCCTCCACTTCTATTTTGCATATAAGAGCTGTTTTGTTTGTGCCGTGTGGTGGCTGTAAAAGGTCTCCCCGTACATGCATTTAATGCTCTTATTTTTCCAATCCTCAGGGATTGCTTTTACAATTGCTTTTCATATCGTTTCCGCTGACCGTTCCAAGGCGGTTCTTGTGTCACGGTTTATTTTTGTTATGGTTTGTCTTTTGGCGTTTGTGTCGCTTATGTTATTTTATTTTGGATAGCCTATTGGCCATTTTGTGGGAAAGTAACTGTCCTTTTGGCTTTCCGCTGTTGGTGTTTCCATTAGGGTCTGTTGTTTCATGTTTGTGTGTCTTTCCCTTTGGTGTCACAGATGGGAGCTGTGGGTTGATTGTATCGATTCCTGATCATTGCCTCCACTTCTATTTTGAGATTTGTACCAAGTGTCATTAACAAAGCACTTATAGTACTGTTCAGTTTTAAATTTCAGTTCAGTACTGTTTAAAATTCAGTTTTTATTTTTATTTGGTTCTTGAAAAATAAACTTGGCCATTTGGATAAACGCTAGGGTGGTCGCAATTGATCACAAAGTCAGTGAGTCATGATATGTAGGTCAAGGTCAAATACGAATGCTTGCATTCAAGCAGCCAACCTTACATACAAGTTTGTACCAATACCCATTTATGAAGCTCTTATAGTTCAATAAACTTGAGTCCCGAAATAGCCTAAAGCTGGCAACATGTTGCGTGTATGGGGCCACGCTACTGAGCCCCGTGCTTGTTTTGGCCTCGTTGAGTGCTATGATTGTTTTAATTAGGCGCTGTTTTTTTTTTTTTTTTTAATCGTAGAATCGTGGGCTTGACTGACATCATAGACCCCTTGCACTAGCACCGTGTGAAATCGTACGACTCTTTTTTAGGCCCCTAACGGTCCTTTCATTGCACGGACTGCACTGATACCACGTGAATCACACGTGACTTGCACGATCTGCCTAGAATCTGACTATCACAAACATCCAGCGTTTTTGTTCCGACTTCGGCATGCATCTCCGATACATTTTGCGTGATGCCATACCTATGGTTTATATTCACTGGTGATGAACACACTTGTAAACCCCATTTATACAGAAATAAGAGAGTGAGTGAGGGTTTGAGTTTTACGTCTCACCAACAGCTTAGGTCATACGGAGACGGGACCTCGGTTTAAAGACTCATCCGAAAGTCTGGAGAAGCCCGGGATCGATCCTGCGACCCCTGGTTTACAAGGTGAGCGGCATTACAATTACACAACGGAGGCTTCTACAGAAATAAGTAGGGTTTATAATAGTATAGATTATTTTATTATCTTATCACCGAGGGTGGGTAATCGCCAGAACCACATCGATGAGGAGATTCTAACGAGCGAGCACCCATAATCTGTGTTAGCTGCAGTAATAAGACAATATTGCATATCTTCATCTAAATGCCAGTTTTGGGAATATCAAAGAATGTATTAAGTCACACTGGCGTGCTATCCTAATCCCACGAGACTCACCCTCTGTCACACACACACACACACACACACACACACACACACACACACACACACACTCCCGCACCCATTTGACTGGGGCAGCCTGTAACGTGACTTACGCATAACTGTAGTATACCAAAGCGTGTTTCAAAGTTCAAAATACTTGGGACAACGTGCTTTAAGTTTGGTCCATCAAAACGTACTGAAATTGTCCGAATATAAAGACTCTGGTGCAATTTCAAACGACATGGCTTGGTGTCACTTTTGATTTAGGACTTTATGAATTACTTATGGACAGATCTTCAAGCTCCTGTAGATTATCTTGCACCTATTTTGCCAATGTTGACCTTCTTAACTGCTGTAAACCCAAATAGAAGTGAACGCAATGATCAGGAATCGATACAATTAACCCACAGCTCCCATCGAAGACACCAAAACACCAAAGTGGAACAAGCACAAACATGAAACAACTGGACCCTAATGGAAACATCAATAGCGGAAAACAAAAAGGACAGTTACTTTCCACCAAAATGGCCAATTGGCCATCCAAAACAAAACAATATAAGCGACACACACACACACACACAGACAAACCATAACAAAAATAAACCGCAACAGAAGAAACGCCTTGGATCTGTCAATGAAACGAATTCCACTGGGGTGCTTAAATCGATTTTACGTCCCTTATTTCCGTCGCGATTTAGAAAAATAATTTGTTCAGTCTGCATGGCAGGTCTAGTCTCAGTGACCTGCTTCGTCTTGTCTCAGATCAAATGAAAAAGATATATTTTCTGAGTTTTGAGTTTTTTAGTTTTCTTTAGGAGAACTTCATGATCGCATCACTTTAACCAAAGCACTGACAGCACTGGTGGATCAAATGTCTCAGAAAGTAGGCTGGAACAAAATGGTCATAATGGCCCTGGATATCTTACCTGAATAAAATGGTAGATAATATAAGGTGGAGTTGATGGTTTGAGCAATATTGGTTGACATTGACCCAATAAACATATATTCAGATTCAATGAAAACGCACCACTTTTAGAATTTTGATTTCTTTAGTTTAAGATAAAAATGACTGACTTTTTCAAATGATAAATACGGTGTTGCAAAGTTGCCACCGAAGCATGAGTTTGATTGACACGAATACTGTGTGATTTTCATGATGTGCATGCGCACGTGCAAAATTCGAAAATTGCAAAATTTTCGTAATCACGATATTTTTGGTACTTTCTTTACTGTCATTATAAGACCGGATTCTTTACGTTAAAAGGCAGCAAAACATCTCATAAGAACAAGCCAATGGGACGTCTAAGTAACATCGACCGTCATCGTGTCATCGGTATGGCTGAATGTGGGCTTTCATACCGCCAAGTTGCAAAGCGTATGGATTGTTCGCACACTGCGATTGTTCCACTGGTTGAAACGCTACGGGGTCTGTGGACGATAGACAACGCCCTGGACGTGTTCTTGGGGTTTCTACACGTCAGCAGGATAGGTACTACATTGTTTTGAGTCAATTACGCGACCAATTCAGGACATACGAGGACTGTTCAAATATGAATGCAACTAAGCACATAAAAATGATTCCGTGATAGATTTCGATGAAAAATTTATTTTGTCCCCTCAAAGTATTCCCCTTTAACAGATATACAAACTTTCAGTCTTCTGATCCAATCATTGAATGCATTTTTGGTAGTCTTTTCGAGGTATACTATGAAGGCACTGGAATATTGCAGAACCGAGGTGTTTGCGCTGTACAAATTTTCGACCAGAAAGGTATTTTTTCAGCCGCGGGAACAAAAAAAGTCACACGGGGCAAGGTCAGGGGAATACGGGGGGTGAGGGAGTTCAACAACCTTTTCCTGCTTCAGATAGTCTTGCACAATGAACGCCTTCAACGGTGCGATGACGCATTGTCATGTTGCAATCTGACATTGGCCAAACCAGTTGCGGGTCTTCGTTCTTTGAAAAATTTCTTCAATTTTCGAAGAACTTTATTCTTGTAAAACTTCGCATTTACAGATTTTCCTTTAGGCACAGAAACCTGAATAGCAGGGCTCTGATTTAAAAAGAATATGGCATACATTACCTTCTTGACGCTCATGGTCCGCTTTGCAATGCATGGTCTTTTGCAATACTTTGTTGCCCATATTTTGTTCTGAATCTTTCGTTTTGGCTAAAAAAAGTGAACCCATGTCTCGTCACCTGTGACGACATTAGCGAAAGACCGTGCATTGTAATTTGGAAACTTTTTAAGCAATTTCTTGGCGCACTGAACGCGTGTCTTTTTTCTGCTCATCTGTCAACAGATGGGGAATCCATCTAGCACAGATCTTTCTCATTTTCAAATCCCGTTTCAGAATTGTATGAGCTGCTCCTAATGAGATGCCATCCATACTAGCTATTTGCCTAGTGGTGTATCGTGCATGAGTAGCAACTATTTCTTTCACTCTAGCAACCATCTTGGCAGATGTTGCTCTTTTCGGTCGACGATCATGTGGTGCATCTTCTGTTGAGCCTAGCCCACAGCTGAATTTCTTACACCAACGAAAAACTGTCGGAAAAGACATTTCATTATGCCCATAAACCGAACATATTTCATCAACAATGTCTTTGCACCGTATACCAAGAATACAACTATTCTTAATATAGGACCGTATTTCAACGGCGTACTCTGGCCTTCTTCCAACCATGTTTTGTATTAGTATACAAGAGTAGACAGTGTTTATCGAACAATATACATGGCTAAAGTGTACGGATTTTAACAGGTTTGGTATCAATGTATAGGTAAAACGTTTTTCTACGCTGTGATATTTATTTCCAGGTGATTTTCGCATTAGTGCATGAGAAAACGTTCTACTTGCATTCATATTTGAACAGTCCTCGTATCACAAATTTTCATCTTTAAGTGGTAAAATTTACAATGTATTTGCATAGGTGTGTTTTCTTAATGCCAATTCTCTCGTTTCACTGCGTTTATGCCTCCCCTGAAGTTAATAAGGTACCCCTCAACTACTGGGTGAATAAAGAGTAGTATAAGAATGAGAGAACCACTCTATGATGGCGCCTCTTTAGGGCTTTATGCAGATTTTTATTTGTTTGATTTGAGGTTTAATGTCCCCATCAACACTGTAAAGGTCATTTTCGAGACGCTGCTTCCAATTATGTGGGACTTTTACCCGACGCTGAGATGAAATGACATCTCAAGCCCTGTCGCCCAATGAAACCCATAGGGTATATAAGCATGGACGGGCCAACTCGCACCGCTTTGCCTTGGCAGGCTTAGATCCTCTAAGCGGTTTACCAGTACTCATGTGCGGGTCGGTTTCAGCTCTGCATGGAAGCATCAATGCAGCCCATCTATTTCTTCAAGCCCCGATGGTGGTGGTGGGGGGGGGGGTGCTTTATGCAGATATCAATCAGTTTAACTCTGGTTCAGAGGCTGACAATTATGAAAAGCTTCAAAAGCTGACAATAAGCTGAAGTTATATTACAACATTTTCAAAATGTTCAGACATATTTAAAATGCCTGGTGACCTTTCTGTAAGCAAGCAAGTTCAACTTTTCCATAACGAACACATTTCTGTGGACCTGTTTAAAACAAGTTAGCATCATAAAATTGCCCGATAGGAAGCTCAGGAAACTCTGGTTTCATCAGAATATTTCCGGGACCAATCAAAACTTACTCCCATACATACACGATAATCTACCACCACCGCATTCTACTTGTGAATGGAAATTCCTATCTCAATGAAGCAAATGAAGTGAAACCAGCTACATTAGCACCTGAACCAGACTCCCCAGTTAACAGACAGGTGAGTTCGATAGGTACAAAATGTTACCATTCACACATTCAAGCATTGAACAAAACCTATAGCAGATGACATTCACGGGTGTAACTAGGAGAAAATATGATTTTACATATCCACTTAATTTTAATATTTCGGCCAGTGGCCTAATCTTCAGAAAAACTGAATTAGACAGAAAACTACATCGCTAAAGTCATTATAAGGAGTAAATAATTTGTATACAAACCAAAGAAAATACCTAGGAAATAATAATACCGCGCCTTTATGGGACCACTCTTACAGGAAAGAATTTGCTCCCTTTAAGGAAGCAAATTCTTTCCTGTAAGTGAGGTCCCCGCAGCAAAGAAGGAAACTATGTTAGCTAATAATTAGTGCTGTGTATATCCTAGACATGAACAAATTTTGCTATTTCGTCTTCTTCTTCTTTTTCTGTTGCTTTTTCTTCTTCCTTCTTTTTTTCTTCATCATCTAATTTTTTACGTTGTAATGTGTCTGCATAAAGGATGCTACATCCCTGACATTTTCATCTTTTTTCTAAACCTTTAATCTGTCTACCATGATATTTACAGATGCAATATCAAATATTTCTGTAATCTTTTATAGTTTAACCCTTATCTTGCTGTTCACGACAACCCCTATCTTTGCAAACAGTGTAGATCCAGATCAGATGGCTTCTGAAGAAGCCATCTGATCAGCATCTACACTGTTTGACATACAGTTTAAGAATTTGTAGCAAAAAATTACATCAAATAATTTGATTGGTTGATAGACAGAAATGGGTGTGGCTTAAATGAATATTCAGCAAGATAAGGGTTAAAATAAGGCTTGACATTACATGTGAACTGTCTGCTGGTCAGACAAGTCAGGAACTGAAGCCTCTGCCCCCCGATCCCATGCCCCTCCACCCTGTAGTTTTTCTACTGTCAAACTGTCCCAAGACAATGAGATCGCAACAATAGCAAGTGTCACCTCAAGCAACCGTCCATATCAAGTTATTTCCCAAGAAGAAAAAACATCACGAAGACACACCTATATAATTTTGACCCCCTTGAACCCAGCTTTTATATAGTAAAACTGGGGTTTGGAGGGGTATTTACCTTATTTTGTTATTTCTGCTCTAAAATATAAATTGTTGATACTGGTTAGAACTGTCTCGGTGAGCAGAAATAAGAAAAATATCACAATTTTTCATAATTTATTTTTCATTTTTTCGGCAATAAAGGTTACAATGTATTTGTATAGGCATGTTTTCTTAATGCTAAAAAGAAAAACAGCCTCTATTCCACACCTGCTGCAAGGACAATTCACCCTTGCCCTGCTGAGGCTAAAGCAGTAGATCGCCCCAGAACTGAAAGCTATATACACAGCACCTTCACTCCAACCCAACATCCCAACAGGTTACAAAGTCGACTTTCTCCTTTTCATCACGAAAACATGCCTACAAAACTCCACTTTCAATTATATTAAAACTGGGGTTTACAGGTTCTTGATAATTTTCATCAGGGTACTCGTAAGAACAGCCTTGCTGAGGCGGTTCCAATGAGAAACACAATGTATGTTTTGAGAAGAAATATGAACAAAAGGGCCATGATGGCCCTGGATCGCTCACCTGATCCATAGTGTAAAATATGGGCCCCAGGGCTATAATTTGTATAATATTGGAAGAGGTCTAAAAGGTGAAGCTTCATACCAAATATGAAAGACCGGAGCCTTCTGGTTTCAGCAAGAAGATTTTTAATGGTTTTCCTTATATAAGTCTGCATAAAACCTGTGGGCCCCGGGGTGGGGCCATTTTTTGCAGGGCTATAATTTGAACAATCTTGGTAGAAATCCACAAGACGAAGCTTCATACCAAATATCAAAGACCTTGGCCTTCTGGTTTCCGAGACAAGAAGACTTTCAAAGGTTTTCCCAATATAAGTCTATGTAAAACAAGTGGGCTCCGGGGTGGGCCCTTTTTTGGCTCCAGGGCTATAATTTGATCAATTTTGTTAGAGGTCTACTAGATGAAGCTTCATACCGTTACCGTACTATAGGTTAAGTTTTAGCTTTAATAATCAAATGTTAATTGTAGGAGGAGTTAGCTGAAAATGAAATGTTTACAAATGCCTTTTTCTCTCGACAATAAGAATAAGAGCTCAGCATCAGGAAAACACACCTACCGTATATAATTTTGACCCCTTTGAACCCCACTTCTATATAGTTAAACTGGGGTTTAAAGGGGTATACCATATTTTTCTTATTTGATCTCTAAACTAAAGATTGTGGGTACTCGTTAGAACCGCCTCGATGAGGAGGTTTTTAAATGAGAAGAATTTTGTCAGTCGGTGAATTTTGGGGACTGTAACCTCCGCTCTACATCACCATGGTAAAACTATTTACTTAGTTTCAGCTAACTATTGGAGGAGGTATTTGGAAACAAACATTTTAGAGAAATTTTCAAAGGGGAATAACTGCTCGGACATCATGGTCTAAGCTTGTTCAGATGGATGTAAAGTGTAAGAGAAGTTAGTTGGAAATGAAAAAGATGCCTGACAGATCTCGATCACAGTACTGAGTCCTGTTTTTAAAATGGGCATATAAAAAACAGATTGTTGGCTGCACTGGAATTTTCTTTAATGCTTGAAGAGTAAATAGACCAGGCCAGTGAAATTTAAATATAGCCCTGGGATCAAAAGGTTTGTGCGAAATAAAAATCATCACCAATTTCTAAGTCAGCATTTAATGCAGTCCTGATAATGTTGTTATGTAATTGTTTCTCAATGAACCCATGTTTAATGTAAATTTATATGAAGCTGTCTGGGAGGTCTATGGCTTAAATTAGTTTAAAACAGGTTGTCTGGCTACAAGGTACCAGGTTACCATATTCATCCCATAAAGCAACCCCCAAAAGGGGCACTGATTGTGGCTCCAGTGGTCTATAATTTTCAGATTCATATGTATTACAAAATTCAGAAACATTTTGTGACAAAAATTTTGAAGTAAGATATGTGATGTAATTTGTATCTATTATATTGAGTTACATATCAATAAGGGTTATACAAATATCAAGTCTGATAAGTAATAATAACAGTAATTAAATTCAATCAGTATTAATAAGCAACCAAAATTTAAATCATTTGTTGTTTGTTTGTGCTCAGGTTTTACATCCCCGTTTAACCACTATTTAGGTCATTTTGGAGACCTTGCTGCTGATTTTGTGGGATTTTGTGGGACTTACCCAACACTGAGATGAAATGACTCCCATCTCTTTTCCTGGGCAGGCTTTAGTCCTACATTACCTATGCAACATAGAACATGCTTTCATATCTCTAAAATGGTTACTTTTCTGATGAAGATCTATGAGATTTTTCTTATTTGGGCCCCGTCAAGCGATTTTGGTACTTATCGCCTATGCGAGCAGCGAAGGTTCAGGCGAGCCTGTGCATCTGCGCAGTCTCGCCAGAACCTTCGCTGCTCGCTCATACAAGCAGTGAATCAAGAGGAACCTACAGACAGAAAGCCATATCCCGGGCCCCTCTGAATGGCTGGGCATGCCCAGTTAAAATTTGTCATGACGGAATGCTCGAAGACACAAATTCGCTTGGCGGGGCTCATTTATGCTGCAAGCACAGGTTTTGGGTGCTCATGTGCAGTGAAGCAACTCATTGAGGCTGTTCTTAAGAGTCCCCACAACCTCTGTGTTGGTTTAGCAGAGACATGGTGATATATGTAGATTACCATGCAGTACTTAAGTTCAGTCGGTTTAAGCTCTGGGCTGAAGCACCACACAGTCCAGTTCATTTCTCCAACCCCCATGATGATAGGCATGAAAATTCAAATCCTATTGAGTTTAGTTGAAAAATCACTGCTCTGAGAATGCAGTTTATCACACCATGATTTACACCATAGAATTTCTAGGACTTCATTTCATGTACATTAGACTTTAGAATTTTTTTTGTCATGAAATAATTGGCAGAGACTGTATTCTATGGAGTGGAGTCTTGGAGTGGATGCGTGGAGTGGAGTATGGAGTGTTGTCTGGAGTTCAGTTATATTTAATTTGCTGACTTGCTCTTATCTTGCTGCAGGGTTCATTTACTTTGCTTGCGAGCCATTGTTGTTCACACATATTATCCCATGACCAAATAGAGAACAAGTAGGGGATCCATCCATTCCCTATGTCCATCCATCAGTAGACGCAACCTTGTGATTGCCATAACTCCTTGAAATGTAGGAATATTTTCACTGACTTAGGGGCAGGAAAGCAAAAGTCTGACTCTTCTAGTAGTACTTATTCGATAAGACTGACAACAATGAAACTTATGAACCAGTGGATATTGCAAATGCTTTTAATGAATTTGTTGTCAACATAGCCGAAAACATAAAAGAGCCCATCACACCCTCCAACTATGACAAGCTCAGGGATTATTGTGAAAGAAAAATTCCAGACAATGGTTTCTTTGACATGCCCTCCAGTACTGAAATATTTGAATAACTTGGATGTCAAGTGGTTTGTTCCTGGAAAAATGTAAGCAAGCGAAAGTCAGCCACTACACAAAGGGAGAGCAGCTAACGACCTCAATATTTTTCGACCCCTTTCAATCCTGCCAATTATCTCCAAGCTTTTAGAAAATTATGTGCAACAAATCTTTGTTTCATTTCTTGGAACAATACAAAGATTTGCACACTATACACAGTCAAGCTTCAGACCTAACCATTCTTGTGAAACTGCACTACTTCACATGGTTGAAATATGGTTAAAGGCTCTAGGTAAGGGTGAATTGTTTTTTTTTGTTTTTTTTTTTCTTTGGTGAATTTTAGAAAAGCTTTTGATCTGGTTGATCACAACATTTTGCTTCACAAATTAGAAATTTACAAAGTAAAATCAGACTTCTGTAAATTGGTTTAAATCTTATCTGAAAACAAAGTCTCAAAAAGTATGTTATAAAAACACAGTGTCAAAACAAGAAACTGTAAAATATGGAGTGCCTCAAGGATCTATCTTAGGGCCACTTTTATTTCTTCTGTTTACTACTAACCTTCCATTATATACTAGGGCAATGACTGATCTCTATACAGACAAAGCAACTCTTTGTGAAAAAACAAATCTGTGGTAGAAATTGAAAAGAAACTGCAAGCAGCTATTTTAGACTTAGCCACACAAAATGGAATGGTCATCAAAAAATAAGACAAAAACTATGCTAGTTACTACAAGACAGAGAAGAAACAGAATTGATGGAAATCTAAGTATATCTCTAAAAAGTGTCCAGTTGCTGACTGTTACCAGCAATAAAGTTTTAGGGGGACAAATCGATAACAATTTGTCATGGGGTGAACAAGTTAGCAAAGTTGCCAAAAAGATGGCGAAAAATATTTGGCTGTTAAAAGAAATGACTCCAAATATGACTCCAGACTCCACTCCAAACTCCACTCCATAGAATACACAGTACCCATTTACAGTTGCTGGGCTGCATACTAGTACCTAACGGCCCAAAACAACCCAGGCTACATTCCATAACACCATGATTAGCATACAATTACATTTTTACACCATATACTTATGTAACATTATGAAGATGATGAATAGTGTCAGCATAGTATTGCTGAATTAAGTTTCAGTCACTGAAATGAAATCTCAAACAGACAACCATTCTGAAACTAAATAAGACAATGAAGAAATAAACAGGTCAAAGTCATCCATCAGAAGTAGGTAAGCCACCAACCCAGTTTCTAGTTGGTCTGCATGTTACTTCTAACTCAGTTTGAACCAGACAAAATCATTTCGAAATTTAGCCCCCGTGTCAGCTTAACTCTTACCCTGCTGTTCACGACAACCCCTATCTTTGGAAACAGTGTAGATCCAGATCAGATGGCTTCTGAAGAAGCCATCTGATCAGGATCTACACTGTTTCACATTCAGTTTATGAATTTGTAGCAATAAATTACATCAAGTAATTTGATTGGTTGATAGACAGAAATGGGTGTGGCTTAAATGAATATTCAGCAAGATAAGGGTAAAGTTATAGTTGTTTAGAAAATGGCCAAACATTTTTACAAATAGTGCAGGCTCTGATCGGATGCTGCATAATCTGCACTGTCTGCCAATGTCCCATTTTGGGATTGTATTGTCACTCATGGAAGTATCGTTGATCAGGAAGCAAAAAAAAAAAGTCATTTCTCAGAGTGAGCTCCCTTATTATCCTACACTGAATATATTAATTAAACCCTTATTTTGCTGAATATTCATTTAAGCCACACCCATTTCTGCCTATCAACCAATCAAATTACTTGATGTAATTTATTGCTACAAATTCATAAACTGAATGCCAAACAGAATTCTTCAGAAGCCATCTGATCTGGATCTACACTGTTTGCAAAGATAGGGGTTGTCGTGAACAGCAAGATAAGGGATAAGCCACACCCATTAACAGCTATCGCAAAAAACAAAACAAAACAAAAAAATACTGCATGACAAACAGTGTAGATCCTGATCAGATTTTTTTTGTGTGGCTTCAATGTGGCTTTTAAGCTTGGAAGCTTTTCTTGTTTTGTAGTAAGTTGTTTTGCAACTACAGTATTCCTCCCATTTAGCGCCCCGGGCGCTTAAAAAATTGGAAAATTAATATTAGAGACAAAAATTTTGCCAGAACGGAGGGTTTAAAACCCATTACATGATTAGAATATGTTGGAATCGTAACAAGTAAGTACCAAGTGGTCAAAACACACACTGTGATAGCAGGGGGTTTAGAAATACCATGCATGATACAATTAACAGCAGATACGGCGATGATTGAACGCCTAAATCTTTACTTTAGGTAAGCCAAATTGCAAAATCTTTTTCCTCTGACAGCAGAAGGGGCACTTTTGAATTAATTCTTGGAAAAACAGTGAGGGGGTACTTATAGGAGCAGGGACACTAAATGTGAGGAATACGGTAGTGGTTTTTGACATTGTTTGCACATCTTGGGAGAAAGATCAAAGTAAGAGATTTAGCTTACCGAGATTTTGCAACATGTTTGTCCAGTTACGATCACACAACCATGCAACATAGTGCATTTTTTCACATCTCCAAAATGGCTACATTTCTAATGAAAATCCGTGATAGTTTCTTATTTATACTGCAAACGTAGGTTGTGGATGCTCGCTAGAACTGCCTCAATGAGGCGGATTGAGGTGGTTGTATTGAGTACCCACAACCTATGTCTTATACCCCCTTAAACCCCAGTTTTCTCTACATAAAGTGCAGTTGAGGGGGGTGTTCATTACACAGACGTGTGTATACCCCCTTAAACCCCAGTTTTCTCTATATAAAGTGGGGTTTAGGGGGTGTTCATTACACAGACGTGTGTATACCCCTTTAAACCCTAGTTCTCTCTATATAAAGTGGGGTTTAGGGGGTGTTCATTTCACAGACTTGCTTAGGTGATGATTCTGCATGGTTTGTATCAATACATGTCAATTCAGTAATGTATGTTTCCTGCGGATTTATTGTAATGTCACTGTGAGGAAGTTGGGGATGCAAACTTGAAGAACCACTATGATCGGAAGTGTCTTCAGCGAAATCTCAAGATCAAAAGCATTTTTTTTTTTGTGAATGAAAGCCTCAGTGTTAGTCAGCAATTTGTTCTGTGAATCCGGTTATTAGCATGATATGACTCAAGTTGAAGCAATATAACATCAAATTAGTGGAAATAAAACCCAAAACCATTTATATAAAAAAACTTTTCTCCTTTGTTTTGGTAAGTATTTCTTTTAAAAGTCTTTGTGTGATGTAAGCTAAGATAACAGGGAGTTTTGCTCTGCAATATATCTCACAAAAGCTTTGATATGTATACTCATGAGTTTGATTTGTTTTTAACCCTTTTTGTACCAAATGGAATCTTCCTCCTTATACATGTATATAGCAGGATACCATTTCAAAATTTAGGGGTGTCAGGCTGTGTTTTCTTCAAAATTGATTTGGAAAATAGCTGAACTTTTTGCAAATAGTGTAGGCCCTGATCAGACCCGCATTCTGCGGCATCTGATCTGGGCCTGCACTGTTTGCCAGGGTACCCGTTTGGGGGTTTCCCGTACAAAATGGGTTAAGCCCACTGTCATCTAATACTGAAATATTTTTTCGTACTTTTATAACCCTTAGGCTGCTAAGTGCGACTACTGTCATTTTGGTGGGGTATGCCAACTTTGTAATGTCTCAAGCTCACCGGACATATCAGATGCACCCATTCAGACCAGGGGCCAGTTGTTCAAAGCATCGTTAGCTTAACGAGCTCGTTAGTGGTCATATTGTTAACTCTTCTAGCAAGTACAATATCGTAAATTTTGGTATTTTTGCTGAAAAAATGTGAGCAGCTTTTGCATCCGCAAAAGCTGCTCACATTTTTTCAACAAAAATTTCAGAATATTTAACATATTTAATGATCAAAGTTTTAACGATATGTTAGCTAACGACATCGTTAGTTTTGAACAACTGGCCCCAGGTGTTCCCACAGAGAAACGGACATACTTTCATACAAATGGCCAAAAGCCAGGTGCTGGATTTTACCCACAGAAAACCTGACCCAAATATAGGATTTACAATTTGACACACTTGCAAATTTCATAGCGAGTTTCTGGAAAGCCGACCCATTTCACCAAACTCATTTCCTGTGAGAAAGACAGAGAAACAAGAGTAGAACCTATGTATGTCACCACATCACGTGAACAAGTCCGTGAAATGAAGACCCCCCTAAACCCCACTATATATAGATAAAACTGGGGTTTATGGGGGTATTCATAATTTTTCTTATTTCTGCTCCAAGACATAGGTTGTGGGTACTCGTTAGAACCGCCTCAATGAGGCGGTTCTAACGAGCACACACAACCTATGTTATGAGCATTTATAAGAAAAATATCAAGGAATTTCATCATAAAAGTAGCCATTTTGCAGATGTGAAAATGCACTATGTCGCACGGGGGTGTTATCATAATCATTAATGAAATCTTCAGTACTACATACAATGATCGCTGATCTCCTGAATTTTTTTTTTCTAAGTGAGTTAAACAATTCCCGGTTTATCACGTGATTTCCATATAATGAAAACATGCCCCTTTAGGTAAACAGTGTATAGAAATATCAAGAAAACTGAGGCAAATTTAAGGCAGTAATGGCCTCCTTTATTGGGGGCACCCCCTCCAACTGCCCAGATTTGCTGTTTTTTTTTTCCAGACTCCTTATCCCACTGCATAAATTAATTTAGCCACACCCATTTACATTTCAACCAATCAAATAACTTTATATAATTTATTCATTCAAATTCGCAAACTAAATGACAAACAGTGTAGATCCTGATCAGATGGCTCTGGATCTACATTGTTTGCAAAGGTAGAGTTTGTCGTGAACAGCAGAATACAGGTTAATTTTTGTGCCTCAGAAATATTTAAGCAATTTTTTTTGAGAGTCAACTCATAATTTACAGACATTCCATAAAACGACAAAACTTGTTTTAACCCATTGTATGCAGGAAACCCCTATAGGGGTACCTTGGCAAACAGTGCAGGCCAGACGCCACAGAATGCGGTGTATGATCAGGACCTGCACTATTTGCTAACAGAATTTTTCATCAAAAATTGAATAAAAACTTAAAAATAGGCCTGACACCCCTTACATGACATGGAATTGTCCAACATAGAGCATTGGAAGAGTCCACTCGCACACAATGGGTTAAGGATGATTTCAGTGGAACAGATCCTTAATTATCACAGGCGTTGCCAATGTCCCACAAATGGAATGCTAAGTATGTATGCTTTGTAGTCTGCTGTTAACTTTGAAAGCAGTGTGGTCCCAGAACAGACTGCTCCTCTAGGAACAGCCTGACCAGGGTCCACACTCATTATGCAAACACGCCTATACAAATACATTGCCACCTTTATCGCCGAAAAAATGAAAATGTTAAGATGAAAAATTGTGATATTTTATTTTTCTTATTTCTGCTCAAAATATAGATTGTGGGCACTCGTTAGAACCGCCTCATTGAGGTGGTAACGAGTACCCACAATCTATATTTTAGAGCAGAAATAAGAAAAATAAGGTATACCCCCGAAAACCCCAGTTTTACTATATAAAAGTGGGGTTCAAGGGGGTCAAAATTATATAGGCGTGGTTTCGTGATGGTTTGCCTGTATGCAAAAATATGTTTGAAAAGTTTGCAAGAAGATATGCAGCAGACGACATAAACAGATCACATTTTCAGATGCAGTTTTTCATTGCATTTTAAAGGGTTAAACCATACTTGGATGAAGCTGAAGGTAGTAACCAGACGATTACGTGTAGTTTCTGTTCTCAATACTTCAAGGTGAAATAACAAGTCCATCGAACCAACAGTTTTTCCAGGAATCTTCAATTCATCTGTCACATGACTTCCAAAAAGTCATGTTACTGCCAAATAAGGCAAGTGACTCCAAAAAACTCTATTAGGTGTTTGAGAAAAACAATGTACATATAGATATAAGGAAGTAAAAAAAAAAACTTAGGGTCAGGGGCATGTTCCATAAAACTTAGGGGGCATTTCCATAAAAACACACACTGTGGGTCTGAACCTTGAGGGGACCAAAATTGTCTCACACACCAGATAACAAATAGCCATGATTTTAGCCTGGGTTAGAAATTCTGCTCTTACCCTGGTGTTCTTACCCAGGCAAACTGCATACGTATAGTGCAATATCGATGGTGCACCATCGCCAAACCCGCTTTTTCTAAATTTGACCTTTAACCTCACCCAATGACCCAGGGGGTCAGATCAAAATTTGAATATCTTCATCATCATCATGTGCATTTGCAGTCCCTAAGCAGTATGTGTACTAAGTTTGGGCACCATAGGCCAAGAAACAAGAATTCTGCCGAAGGCTATGTCACGCCTGTGGGGGCACAATGTCACCGAACCTTGAAATGTTGGTCAAGGTCAAACAATTGATGCTTGCATAAAAGTTGCCATTCCTAGATGCAAAGATGTACCAAGTTTCATTAAAGCAGCTCATATAGTTCTAATGAGAAATGAACTTAAACAGAGTATGGTTGACACTATATTCACAGTCAGTGAACCTTGAAATGTAGGTCATGGTCAAACATGGATGAAATCCCTAGATGTAAGTTTGTACCAAGTACCACAAATGAAGCTCTTATACATGTAGTTCCTGAGAAATAAACTTGACCATTTGCAAGAACGCTAGGGTGGTTGTAGTTTTTTTCGTAAAGTCAGTGAGCCATGAAATGTAGGGGAAGGTCAAATATGGATGCTTTGAATTAAAGTTGCCTTCCCTAGATACAAGTCTGCACCACATAACATGAATTAAGCTCTTATTGTTTTTGTGAGAAATAAACTTGACCATTTGTTGAACACTGCAGTTGTCCTAAATTTTCACAAAGTCATGGAAATGAAGGTCAAGGACAAATATGGATGCTTGCATTAAGTTGCCTTCCCTAGATACAAGTTTGTACCAAGTAACATTAATTAAGCTCTTATAGTTCTTGAGAAATAAACTTGACCATTTGGGTGAATGCTGGGGGGGGGGGGGGGGGGGTTGCAAATATTCACAGTCAGTGAACCATAAAATATAGGTCAATATTGGTCAAGGTCAAATATTGATGTTTGCATTAAAGTTACCATCCCTAGATACAAGTTTGTACCAAGTATAAGATGCTCTTATAGTTCTTGAGACATAAACTTGACCATTTGGGTCAATGCTAGGGTGGTCGCAAATGTTAACGGATTGACGAACGGATGGACAGACGATTAAATGGACAGAAATTCAGACTCCTGTGACGTTCCATGCTAATAGCAGGCTCGACAATAAAAATGAAGTTGCATTCACAAGCATTTTCTTGAAATTTGACCTTTGACCCCAACCCATGTCCCCAGGAGGTCAAATCAAAATTTGGATACCTTCATGTACATCTGCTGTCCCTCAGCAATATGTGTACCAAGTTTGGCCATCATAGGCCAAGAATGCATTCACAAGCATTTTCTTGAAAATTTCACATCTGATCTCACCCCATGACCCCAGGTCAGATCAAAATTTGAATACCTTCATGTGGATCAGGGGCCAGTTGTTCAAAGCATCGTTAGCTTAACGAGCTCGTTAGTGGTCATATTGTTAACTCTTCTAGCAAGTACAATATCATAGATTTTGGTATTTTTGCTGAAAAAATGTGAGCAGCTTTTGCGTCCGCAAAAGCTGCTCACATTTTTTTCAGCAAAAATTTCAGCATATTTGCCATATTTAATGATCAAAGTTTTAACGATACGTTAACTAACGACGTCGTTAGTTTTGAACAACTGGCCCCTGCAGTCCCTAAGCAATATGTGCACCAAGTCTGGTTAATAAAAGTACATGTAGTTGCATTCACAAGGTTTGTGACAGATGGAAGGAAGGTGTGGATTGACAGATGTATGGACAGATCGGTAGATGGACGGATGGACACCTGTAACGAGACTAATACCAGGGGGAACAACTTACGTCAGAGCAGTGACGTTATAACCATTCTTAGGTTTGCCGGCGTTTACTACACAAAAGGCAATTGTCACAACAAGTAGGCGCAGTCGGTGCATTAGGTCATGAAAGAATCAAACATACTGAAATCTGTCTCAGAAATGTGGCCTTTCCTTTAAATAATTCGACACAAGCTGATTTGGCAATGATGTCGGAACTACCATTGTTTACAGCGCCGAATCAAATCTTGTGGCGAAGCTATCGAAGCCTTTTCAATGTTTCTAGGTGGAATTAGCTTACTGATGGGATGCAAATATTGTTCGTTACCAGCTGAAGTATGTTTTCTGAAGACTCGTAATGTACATATATAGTTTGAAGCATTTATTTACCCTATTTACACCAATATGGCCGCTCCTGAAATGGGTACAACATCTCTGCTATGACGTAGGTTGTTACCCCTGAATACACCCTTTTTTTTTTTAGATGATTTTTTTTTTAAAATGAGTATAATAAAGTAAAATGAAAATTTTCGGTGGTGTTTTGCAAAAAACAGAATCTCATATCACTTTTGTGGGACTTTTACCCGACATTGTGAGGGAATGACATCTCAAGCACTACTGTCCAAACCAACTGGCTTTAAATGGTCCAACTTGCACCACTTTTGCAGGCCTAATTTACTTATAAGTGGTATACCAGTACTCATGTGTGGTCGGTTTCAGCTCTGTGTGGAAGCATCATGCAGCCAAGCCCTGATGGACGGGCGCCAAGATTCCATAATGATTAAGAGGAACAGATGAGGTACTTTGGGACAATAGGCAGTCCAATAGATTCTGGGGATGCTGGCAAATGCAGGTTGTAACCCTTAACCTGCTGAATATTTATATATGCCACACCCACTACTTATTTTCAACCAATCAGAATACTTGATGCAAATTATTGCAACAAATTCATAGACTGCATGACAAACAATGAAGATCCTGATCTGATCTGGATCTGCATTGTTTGAAAGTTAACGACATATCTGGGCTCAGCAGGACAAGGGTTAATACTGCATGTGCAGAGTAATTGTCAAGTCCAAATACAATTATTTAGCTCATATTACAAATTGACCTTCATCTTCAGTGGTCAACCTTTGCACAATTACAAGCAAAAACTTTGCAAAAAATAAATTTCAAGATATTTTCTGCATTTTTCGCAGGTCCCTGGCAACAATCTAAAACCTTTCATTGATGCATTTATGCTGGGTAAAATACAACTTCACATTCCAAAGTCAAGTTAGAAAGTCTTGGTAATTTATTGCACAAAACACTTAAACCAGGTTATCTAACTCATTTATATGAATATTTTAATTCTGACCCAGTCTTTTCTACCTTTTAAACCCATTTTGTAATGAATGGAATCTTCCCACTTACATACAGCATGAGTTCATTTCGAAATGTAGGGATGTCAGTTATCTTAATAGAAACGGTTGATTTAGAAAATTGTTGAAATTTCCGGAAACAGCGAAGGCCCTGATCAGACGCCGCATTAAGCGGTGTCTGATCTGGGCCTCCGCTGTTTGCCAATGATCCCCTTTTTGAGGTTTCCTGTATAAAATGGGTTTTACCCCAAATCATAGAGGACAAACATGAATGAAATTCCAGTCAGATACCAGATCTGGGTAAAGAGGTCATAGCTTCCTGATAAGGTGGAACAATAAAGATAAATCAGGGATCATTTTCTTCATTTCTTGCTAAAAACATATATTGTGGGTACTTGTTAGAATCGCCTCAGTGAGGCGATTCTAACAAGTACCCACAATATATGCTTTAAGCTTTAATGGAAAAACAATAAAAATTACTCCAAAATAATCCTCGATAGTTCCCTTTATCTGGAGCTATGCAAAGTTAAGACTAAAGCATACAACATTCCAGCAGCACTATAAACTGTGGTGGGGAAAACAATAACCTTTCTGCATTCTTCTCTCATCTAAACTGACAGTAAAGGCAAACTAAGACATTAACTAAACCAGCAACTCAATAAACTTTGAAGCCACTGGCCCAGTGGCTCTGACTTATATGTGCCTGTTCAACTTTCCATCAAACACCAAACACATGCAGCTTTATGACATTTGATTCCCATTAGTTGATTGAATTGAGGTTTAACGTCCTTTTCAACACTATTTAGGTCATTTTGGAGACTTTGCTTCCAATTTTGTGGGACTTTTACCTGACACTGAGATGAAATGACATCTCAAGCCATGCAAAAGGTTTATATGCAGCTTCCATCCTCAGGTTTTTATGACAATCGATTCCCATTGATTGACTGAATTGAGGTTGAACATCCCTTTCAACACTATTTAGGTAATTTAGGAGACGTTGCTTCCAATTTTGTGGGACTTTTATCCGACACTGAGATGAAATGACATCTCATGCCCTGCAAAAGGTTTATATGCACTGGACAATCTGACTCATACCGCTTTGCCTGAGCAGGCTTAGTCCTTCTAAGTGGTTTACTAGTGCTTGTGTGTGGTCAGTTTCAGCTCTGCATGGAAGCAACATGCAGTCCGATCTATTTCTCCAAGACCCGATGGGTGGGGGCGACAACTGATTCCTAGTGAGCAAACAATGTTTATACAACATCCTGTCAATGTCCAGGTTGCATCAATGTTGATGCAATGTTGTTTAAATGTCATTTGCCCAGTATTATACAATAAAACTCCCATAAGGCCTGAGTGTGAAATTATTTTTTCATATGACGTCGCATCTGACAGTGTAATAACGCCATGTAATAACAAGAGGGCCATGATGGCCCTGGATCGCTCACCTGATCCATAGGGTATCAAGTGGGCCCCTGGGAGAGCCATTATTGGCCCAGGCTATAATATGAAATCGGGCCAAAGGGCTAGGAGGAGATGTTGCTTAAAGGTATTTCTATTTTTAGCTCTGGTGGCCATTTTGTTCAGCGGAGCAGAACCATTTTATCAATTTTGGTAGAGGGTCATCCAAGAAACATTTCAGTGAAATTATTTTGAAATCGGGCCAAAGGGCTAGGAGGAGATGTCGTTTAAAGGTTTTTCTATTTTTAGCTCTGGCTGCCATTTTGTTCAGCGGAGCGGAACCATTTTAGCAATTTCTGTAAAGGGTCATCCAAGGAACATTTCAGTGAAATAATTTTGAAATCAGGCCAAAGGGGTAGGAGGAGGTGTCGTTTAAAGGTTTTTCTATTTTTAGCTCTGGCGGCCATTTTTTTCAGCGGAGTGGAACCATTTAAGCAATTTTGGTAGAGGGTCATCCAAGGAACATTTCTGTGAAATTATTTTGAAATCAGACCAAAGGGCTAGGAGGAGATGTCGTTTAAAGGTTTTTCTATTTTTAGCTCTGGCGGCCATTTTGTTCAGCAGAGCGGAACCATTTTAGCAATTTCAGTAGAGGGTCATCCAAGAAACATTTCAGTGAAATAATGTTGAAATCGGGCCAAAGGGCTAGGAGGAGATGTTGTTTAAAGGTTTTTCTATTTTTAGCTCTGGCGGCCATTTTGTTGAGCGGAGAGGAACCATTTTAGCAATTTCGGTAGAGGTTCATCCAAGGAATATTTCTGTGAATTTATTTTGAAATCGGGCCAAAGGGCTAGGAGGAGATGTCGTTTAAAGGTTTTTCTATTTTTAGCTCTGGCGGCCATTTTGTGGAGCAGAGAGGAACCATTTTAGCAATTTTGGTAGAGGGTCATCCAAGGAACCTTTCTGTGAAATTATTTTGAAATCGGGCCAAAGGGCTAGAAGGAGATGTCGTTTAAAGGTTTTTCTATTTTTAGCTCTGGCGGCCATTTTGTTCAGGGGAGCGGAACCATTTTAGCAATTTTGGTAGAGGGTCATCCAAGGAACATTTCTGTGAAATTATTTTGAAACCTGGCCAAAGGGCTAGGAGGAGATGTCGTTTAAAGGTTTTTCTATTTTTAGCTCTTGCGGCCATTTTGTTCAGCGGAGCGGAACCATTTTAGCAATTTTGGTAGAGGGTCATCCAAGAAACATTTCAGTGAAACTATTTTGAAATCAGGCCAAAGCGCTAGGAGGAGATGTCGTTTAAAGGTTTTTCTATTTTTAGCTCTGGCGGCCATTTTGTTCAGCGGAGCGGAACCATTTTAGCAATTTCGGTAGAGGGTCATCCAAGGAACATTTCTGTGAAATTATTTTGAAATCCGGCCAAAGGGCTAGGAGAAGATGTCGTTTAAAGGTTTTTCTATTTTTAGCTCTGGTGGCCATTTTGTTCAGCGGAGCGGAACCATTTTAGCAATTTTGGTAGAGGGTCATCCAAGGAACATTTCTGTGAAATTATTTTGAAATCGGGCGAAAGGGCTAGGAGGAGATGTCGTTTAAAGGTTTTTCTATTTTTAGCTCTGGCGGCCATTTTGTTCTGTGGAGCGGAACCATTTTAGCAATTTTGGTAAAGGGTCACCCAAGGAACATTTCTATGAAAGTATTTTGAAATCCATTCACTGGTTTAGGAGGAGATGTAATTTAAGTGAACTGTTGACGACGCACCACGCACACCGCACGACGGACAAAAGGCGAGCACAATAGCTCACCTTGAGCACTTCGTGCTCAGGTGAGCTAACAAGAGGGCCATGATGGCCCTGGATCCCACACCTGATCCACAGAGTAACAAGTGGGCCCCGGGGAGGGTCATTATTGACCCCAGGGTTATAATGTGCATAATGTTGAGGGAAGTCTAAAAAGGTGAAGCTTCATACCAAATATCAACAAAGGCTATAATTTGAACAATCTTGGCAAAGGTCTATTAGATGAAGCTACACACCAAATATCAAAGACCTGGGCTTTGCGGTTTCAGAGAAGGTTTTTTTAAAGATATTCCCTACATAAGCCTATGTAAAACCAAATGGCCCCAGGGCGGGGGCATTTTACGCCTCAGGACTATAATTTATACAATCTTGATAGAGGTCCATTGGATGAAGTTTCACACCAAATATCAAAGACCTGGGCCTTGCTGTTTCAGAAAAGAAGATTTTCAAAGATTATCTCTATATAAGTCTAGGTAAAACAAAAGGGCCCTGGGGCGGGGGCATTTGTGGCCCGAGGGCTATAATTTGAACAATCATGGTAGAGGTCCACTAGATGAAGTTTCATACCAAATATCAAAGACCATGACCTTGCAGTTTCAGAGAAGATTTTTAAAGATTTCCCTATATAAGTCTATGTAAAACCAAAGGGTCTCGGGCGGGGGCATTTTTGGCCCCAGCACTATAATTTGAACAATCTTGATAGAGGTCCACTAGATGAAATTTCACACCAAATATCAAAGACCTAGGCCTTGTGTTTTCAGAGAAGTAGATTTTAAAGATTTTCCATATATATGCCTATGTAAAACCAAAAGGCCCCGGGGCGGAGGCTTTTTTGGCCCCAGCACTATAATTTGAACAATCTTGGTAGGGGTCCACTAGATGAAGCTTCATACCAAATAGCAAAGACCTGGGCCTTGTGGTTTCAGAGAAGAAGATTTTAAAAGATTTTCCCTATATAAGTCTATGTAAAACCAAAGGGCCACGTGGCGGAGGCATTTTTGGTCTCAGGGCTATAATTTGAACAATCTTGGTAGAGGTCCACTAGCTGAAGCTTAATAACAAATATCAAAGACCTAAGCCTTGCGGTTTCAGAGAAGAAGATTTTTCAAGATTTTCTCTATATAAGTCAATGTAAAACCAAAGGGCCCCAGGGCTATAAATTGAAAAATCTTGGTAGAGGTCAACTAGCTGAAGCTTCATAACAAATATCAAAGATTTAAGCACTGTGGTTTCAGAGAAGAAGATTTTTAAAGATTTTCCCTATATAAGTCTATGTAAAACCAAAGGGCCTCGGAGCAGGGGCATTTTTGGCCCCAGGGCTATAATTTGAACAATCTTGGTAGAGGTCCAAAAGATGAAGCTTCATACCAAACATCAAAGACCTGGGCCTTGTAGTTTCAGAGAAGAAGATTTTTAAAGATTTTCCCTATATAAGCCTATGTAAAACAAAAGGGCCCCAGGGCGGGGGCATTTTTGGTCCCAGCAATATAATTTGAACAGTCTCGGTAGGGGTCCATTAGATGAAGCTTCATACCAAATATCAAAGACCTGGGCCTTGCGGTTTCAGAGAAGAAGATTTTTAAAGATTTTCCCTATAGAAGCCCAAGTGAAACAAAGGGCCCCGGGGCGGGGGCATTTGTGGCCCCAGCAATTTATTTGAACAATCTTGGTAGGGGTCCACTAGATGAAGCTTCATACAAAATAGGAAAGACCTGGGCCTTGCGGTTTCAGAGAAGAAGATTTTTAAAGATTTTCCCTATATAAGCCCATGTAAAACCAAAGGGCCCTGGGGCGGGGCCTTTTTGGCCCCAGCACTATAATTTGAACAATCTTGGTAGGGGTCCTCTAGATGAAGCTTCATACCAAATATTAAAGACCTAGGCCTTGTGGTTTCAGAGAAGAAGATTTTTAAAGATTTTCCCTATGTAAGCCCATGTAAAACCAAAGGGCCCCGATGCGGGCGCATTTTTGGCCCCAGCAATATAATTTGAACAATCTTGGTAGGGGTCCACTAGATGAAGCTTCATACCAAATATCAAAGTCCTGGGCCTTGCGGTTTCAGCGAAGAAGATTTTTTATGTTTTTGGTGAAAAAAATCTATTTTGGGCTCCTGTGACCTATATGTGCAACAGACCGGAACCATTTGAACAACTTTGAAAGGGGACCACCTAAGGATTATTCCTGTGAAGTTTGGTCAAAATCCGATCAGTGGTTTAGGAGGAGATGTCGTTTGAAGAAATTGTTTACGCACGGATGACAGACAAAAAGTGATCCTAATATTAATCACAAGAGGGCCATGATGGCCCTGGATCGCTCACCTGATCCAAGAGTAACAATTGGGCCCCGGGGAGGGCCATTATTGACCACAGGGTTATAATGTGCATAATATTGAGGGAGGTCTAAAAAGGTGAAGCTTCATACCAAATATCAACAAAGGCTATAATTTGAACAGTCTTGGCAAAGGTCCACTATATGAAGCTACACACCAAATATCAAAGACTTGGCACTTGCGGTTTCAGAGAAGAATATTCCCAACATAAGCCTATGTAAAACCAAATGGCCCCGGGGCGGGGGCATTTTTGGCCTCAGGGCTATAATTTAAACATTCTTAAGAGAGGTCCACTAGATGAAGCTTCAAACCAAATATCAAAGACCTGGGCCTTGCTGTTTCAGAGACGAAGATATTCAAAGATTATCTCTTTATAAGTCTATGTAAAACCAAAGGACCCGGGGGCGGGGGCATTTGTTTCCCGAGGGCTATTATTTGAACAATCTTGGTAGAGGTCCACTAGATGAAGCTCCATACCAAATATCAAAGACATGGCCTTGCAGTTTCGGAGAAGAAGATTTTTAAAGATTTCCCTATATAAGCCTATGTAAAACCAAAGGGTCTCGGGGCGGAGCCATTTTTGGCCCAAGGGCTATCATTTGAACAATCTTGATAGAGGTCCACTAGATGAAATTTCATACCAAATAGCAACGACCTGGGCCTTGTGGTTTCATAGAAGAAGATTCTTAAAGAGTTTCCCTATATAAGTCTATGCAAAACCCAAGGGCTAACAGGCAGGGGCATTTTTGGTCTCAGGGCTATAATTTGAACAATCTTGGTAGAGGTCCACTAGCTGAAGCTTCATACCAAATATCAAAGACCTAGCCTTGTGGTTTCAGAAAAGAAGATTTTTCAAGATTTTCTCAATAATAGTCTATGTAAAACCAAAGGGCCCCAGGGTGGGGGCATTTTTGGCCCCAGCACTATAATTTGAACAATCTTGGTAGGGGTCCACTAGATGAAGCTTCATACCAAATATCAAAGATTTGGGCCTTGCACTTTCAGAGAAGAATATTCTTAAAGATTCTCCGTATATAAGCCTATGTAAAACCAAAGGGCCCCGGAGCGGGGGCATTTTTGGCCCCAGCACTATAATTTGAACAATCTTGGTAGGGGTCCACTTGATGAAGCTTCAAAGCAAATATCAAAGATCTGAGACTTCTGGTTTCAGACAAGAAGACTTTCAAAGGATTTCCCTATATAAACCTATGTAAAAACATTGGGCCCTGGTGCTGGGCCATTTTTTGCCCCAGGGCAATAATTTGAACAATCTTGGTAGAGGTCCACTAGATGAAGCTTCATACCAAATATCAAAGACCTGGGCCTTGCGGTTTCAGAGAAGAAGATTTTTAAAGATTTTCCCTATATAACCCCATGTAAAACCAAAGTGCCCCAGGGCGGAGGCATTTTTGGCCCCAGCACTATAATTTGAATAATCTTGGTAGGGGTCCACTAGATGAAGCTTCATACCAAATATCAAAGACCTGGGCCTTGAGGTTTCAGAGAAGAAGATTTTTAAAGATTTTCCCTATATAAGCCCATGTAAAGCCAAAGGGCCCCGGGGCGGGGGCATTTTTGGCCCTAGCACTATAATTTAAACAATCTTGGTAGGGGTCCACTAGATGAAGCTTCATACCAAATATCAAAGACCTGGGCCTGGCGGTTTCAGAGAAGAAAATTTTTTAAAGATTTTCCCTGTATAAGCCCATGTAAAACCAAAGGGCCCAGGGGCGGGGGCATTTTTGACCCCAGCACTATAATTTGAACAATCTTGGTAGGGGTCCACTAGATGAAGCTTCATACCAAATATCAAAGACCTGGGCCTTGCGGTTTCAGAGAGAAGATTTTTTAAATTTTCGGTGAAAAATCTTTTTTTGGCTCCTGCGACCTGTATGTGCAATGGACCGGAACCATTTGAACAACTTTGAAAGGGGACCACCTAAGGATCATTCCTGTGAAGTTTGGTCAAAATCCGATTAGTGGTTAAGGAGGAGATGTCGTTTGAAGAAATTGTTTACGCACGGATGACAGACAAAAAGTGATCCTAATATAAAACACAAGAGGACCATGATGGCCCTGGATCGCTCACCCTGATCCATAGTGTAACAAGTGGGCCCCAGTGAGAGCCATTATTGGCCCCAGGGCTTTAATGTGCATAATGTTGAGGGAGGTCTTAAAGGTGAGGCTTCATACCAAACATCAACAAAGGCTATAATTTGAACAATCTTGGCAAAGGTCCACTAGATGAAGCTACACATCAAATATCAAAGACCTGGGCCTTGTGGTTTCAGAGAAGAAGATTTTTTTTAAAGATATTCCCTACATAAGCCTATGCAAAACCAAATGGCCCCGGGGCTATATAAATCTATGTAAAACCAAAGGGCCCCGGGGTGGGGGCATTTGTGGCCCCAGGGCTATAATCTGAACAATCTTGGTAGAGGTCCATTAGATTAAGCTTTATACCAAATTTCAAAGTCCTGGGCCTTGTGGTTTCAGAGAAGAAGATTTTTAAAGATTATCCCTATATAAGCCTATGTGAAACCAAAGGGCCCCAGCACTTTAATTTGAATCATCTTGGTAGGGGTCCTTTAGAAGAAGCTTCATACCAAATATAAAAGACCTAGGACTTGTGGTTTCAGAGAAGAAGATTTTTAAAGATTTTCCCTATACAAGTCTATGTAAACCAAAAAGGCCCAGGAGCAGGGGCATTTTTGGCCCAAGGGCTATAATTTGATAATTTGAACAATCTTGGTAGGGGTCCACTAGATGAAGCTTCATACCAAATATCAAAGTCCTGGGCCTTGCGGTTTCAGAGAAGAAGATTTTTAAAGATTTTCCCTATATAAGCCTATGTAAAACCAAAGGGCCCCGGGCTGGGGCATTTTTTGCCCCAGCACTATAATTTGAACAATCTTGGTAGGGGTCAACTAGATGAGGCTTCATACCAAATATCAAAGTCCTGGGCCTTGCGGTTTCAGAGAAGATTTTTAAAGATTTTCCCTATATAAGCCTATGTAAAACCAAAGGGCCCCAAGGCGGGGACATTTTTGGCCTCAGCACTATAATGTAAATAATCTTGTTAGGGGTCCTTTGCATGAAGCTTCATACCAAATATAAAAGACCTAGGCCTTGTGGTTTCAGAGAAGAAGATTTTTAAAGATTTTCCCTATATAAGTCTACTTAAAACCAAAGGGCCCCGGGGCGGGGGCATTTTTGGCCCAAGGGCTATAATTTGAACAATCTTGGTAGAGGTCCATTAGATGAAGCTTCATACCAAATATCAAAGTCCTGGGCCTTGTGGTTTCAGAGAAGAAGATTTTTAAAGATTTTCCCTATATAAGCCTATGTAAAACCAAAGGGCCCCGGGGCGGGGGCATTTTTGGCTCCAGCACTATAATTTGAACAATCTTGGTAGGGGTCCACTAGATGAAGCTTCATACCAAATATCAAAGTCCTGGGCCTTGTGGTTTCAGAGAAGAAGATTTTTAAAGATTTTCCCTAAATAAGCCTATGTAAAACCAAAGGGCCCCGGGGCGGGGGCATTTTTGGCCCCAGCACTATAATTTGAACAATCTTGGTAGGGGTCCACTAGATGAAGCTCCATACCAAATATCAAAGTCCTGGGCCTTGTGGTTTCAGAGAAGAAGATTTTTAAAGATTTTCCCTATATAAACCAATGTAAAAACCAAAGGGCCCCGTGGCGGGGGCATTTTTTACCCCAGCACTATAATTTGAACAATCTTGGTAGGGGTCCACTAGATGAAGCTTCATACCAAATATCAAAGTCCTGGGCCTTGTTGTTTCAGAGAAGAAGATTTTTAAAGATTTTCCCTATATAAGCCTATGTAAAACCATAGGGCCCCGGGGCGGGGGCATTTTTGGACCCAGCACTATAATTTAAACAATCTTGGTAGGGGTCCACTAGATGAAGCTTCATACCAAATATCAAAGACCTGGGCCTTGTGGTTTCAGAGAAGAAGATTTTTAAAGATTTTCCCTATATAAGCCAATGTAAAACCAAAGGGCCCCGTGGCGGGGGCATTTTTTGTCCCAGCACTATAATTTGAACAATCTTGGTAGGGGTCCACTAGATGAAGCTTCATACCAAATATCAAAGTCCTGGGCCTTGTGGTTTCAGAGAAGAAGATTTTTAAAGATTTTCCCTATATAAGCCTATGTAAAACCAAAGGGCCCCGTGGCGGGGGCATTTTTTGTCCCAGCACTATAATTTGAAAAATCTTGGTAGGGGTCCACTAGATGAAGCTTCATACCAAATATCAAAGTCCTGGGCCTTGTGGTTTCAGAGAAGAAGATTTTTAAAGATTTTCCCTATATAAGCCTATGTAAAACCAAAGGGCCCCTGGGCGGGGGCATTTTTGGCCCCAGCACTATAATTTGAACAATCTTGGTAGGGGTCCACTAGATGAAGCTTCATACCAAATATCAAAGACCTGGGCCTTGTGGTTTCAGAGCAGAAGAATTTTAAAAAATTTCCCTATATAAGCCAATGTAAAACCAAAGGGCCCCGTGGCGGGGGCATTTTTTGTTCCAGCACTATAATTTGAACAATCTTGGTAGGGGTCCACTCAATGAAGCTTCATACCAAATATCAAAGTCCTGGGCCTTGTAGTTTCAGAGAAGAAGATTTTTAAAGATTTTCCCTATATAAGCCTATGTAAAACCAAAGGGCCCCGGGGCGGGGGCATTTTTGGCCCCAGCACTATAATTTGAACAATCTTGGTAGGGGTCCACTAGATGAAGCTTCATACCAAATATCAAAGCCCTGGGCCTTGTGGTTTCAGAGAAGAAGATTTTTTAAGTTTTTGGGGAAAAAAATCTATTTTTGGCTCCTGTGACCTAGATGTGCAACGGACCGGAACCATTTGAACAACTTTGAAAGGGGACCACCTAAGGATCATTCCTGTGAAGTTTGGTCAAAATCCGATCAGTGGTTTAGGAGGAGATGTCGTTTAAAGAAATTGTTTACGCACTGACGGACGCACGCACGGACGCACGACGGACGACGGACAAAAAGTGATCCCAAAAGCTCACCTCGTCACTACGTGACGGTGAGCTAACAAGAGGACCATGATGGCCCTGGATCGCTCACCTGATCCATAGAGTAACAAGTGGGCCTCGGGGAGGGCCATTATTGACCCCAGGAATATAATGTGCATAATGTTGAGGGAGGTCTAAAAAGGTGAAGCTTCATACCAAATATCAACAAAGGCTATAATTTAAACAATCTTGGCAAAGGTCCACTAGATGAAGCTACACAACAAATACCAAAGACCTGGGCCTTGCGGTTTCAGAGAAGATTTTTTTAAAGATATTCCTTATATAAGCCTATGTAAAACCAAATGGCCCCGTGGCAGGGGCATTTTTGGCCTCAGGGCTATAATTTAAACAATCTTGATAGAGGTCCACTAGATGAAGCTTCACACCAAATATCAAAGACCTGGGCCTTGTTGTTTCAGAGAAGAAGATTGTCAAAGATTATCTCTATTATAAGTCTATGTAAAACCAAAGGGCCCTGGGGCGGGGCATTTGTGGCCCATGGGCTATAATTTGAACAATCTTGGTAGAGGTCCACTAGCTGAAGCTTCATACCAAATGTCAAAGACCTAGGCCTTGTGGTTTCAGAGTAGAAGATTTTTCAAGACTTTCTCTATATAAGTCTATGAAAAACCAAAGGGCCCAGGGGCGGGGGCATTTTTAGCCCCAGGGCTATAATTTGAACAATCTTGATAGGGGTCCACAAGATGAAGCTTCATACCAAATATCAACTAGAGCCAGTGTTTATGAAACACAATGCCCCCAACTGCTTGACCCTAACACTGCTTGTCCCTAACAGTAATTGAGATATCTTGTTTTTATGTGGCTGTAATGCTGAAATTACACAAGAAAAGCTGTAGTTAATCAGGTCGTTTATTTATCACCCCCTACTAGTTTTTTAAGTTACAGGATAATAGCTCATACAGTTTTAGAGATACAGTCAAACTTGTCTTAGTGGCCACCTTTATTAAGCGAGCAACCTGTCGGATTTTTTTCAAAAGTTAATCAGTTCATCTACTCATCATCCCTGACCAGTCTGTGAAATTTCGGGGAAAAACCTAAAATAGTTTTTTAGATATCTTGCTTACAAACTTAAAACGCGAAAAATTTCAAAGGGCCATAACTCAAGAAAAAAATTTCGGATTTTTTTCAAAAGTTAATCAGTTCATCTACTCATCATCCCCAACCAGCCTGTAAAGTTTCAGGGCAATAGCTCAAACAATTTTTGAGATATCTTGCTTACAAGCTGAAAACACGAAAAAAATCAAAGGGCCATAACTCAAGAAAAAAAAATTGGATTTTTTTCAAAAGTTAATCAGTTCATCTACTCATCATACCCAACCAGTCTGTGAAGTTTTGGGGAAAAACCTCATATAGTTTTTGAGATATCTTGCTTACAAACTTAAAACGCGAAAAATTTCAAAGGGCCATAACTCAAGAAAAAAATACAGGATTTTTTTCAACAGTTAATCAGTTCATCTACACATCATCCCAAACCAGCTTGTAAAGTTGCAGGGCAATCGCTCAAACAATTATTGAGATATCTTGCTTACAAGCTGAAAACACGAAAACAATCTAAGGGCCATAACTCAAGAAAAAAAAATCGGATTTTTTTCAAAAGTTAATCAGTTCATCTACTCATCATCCCTGACCAGTCTGTGAAGTTTCGGGGGAAAAACCTAAAATAGTTTTTTAGATATCTTGCTTACAAACTTAAAACGCGAAAAATTTCAAAGGGCCATAACTCAAGAAAAAAATTTCGGATTTTTTTCAAAAGTTAATCAGTTCATCTACTCATCATCCCCAACCAGCCTGTAAAGTTTCAGGGCAATAGCTCAAACAATTTTTGAGATATCTTGCTTACAAGCTGAAAACACGAAAAAAATCAAAGGGTCATAACTCAAGAAAAAAAAATTGGATTTTTTTCAAAAGTTAATCAGTTCATCTACTCATCATACCCAACCAGTCTGTGAAGTTTTGGGGAAAAACCTCATATAGTTTTTGAGATATCTTGCTTACAAACTTAAAACGCGAAAAATTTCAAAGGGCCATAACTCAAGAAAAAAATATAGGATTTTTTTTCAACAGTTAATCAGTTCATCTACACATCATCCCAAACCAGCTTGTAAAGTTGCAGGGCAATCGCTCAAACAATTATTGAGATATCTTGCTTACAAGCTGAAAACACGAAAAAAATCTAAGGGCCATAACTCAAGAAAAAAAATCGGATTTTTTTCAAAAGTTGATCAGTTCATCTACTCATCATCCCCGACAAGTCTGTGAAGTTTCGGGGAAAAACCTCAAATAGTTTTTTAGATATCTTGCTTACAAACTTAAAACGCGAAAAATTTCAAAGGGCCATAACGCAAGAAAAAAATTTCGGATGTTTTTCAAAAGTTAATCAGTTCATCTACTCATCATCCCCAACCAGCATGTAAAGTTTCAGGGCAATAGCTCAAACAGTTTTTGAGATATCTTGCTTACAAGATTTCATAGTATTTTTTGCAAAGGGGCATAACTCAAAAAAGGGGCATAATCCTGACGAGAAAAAAAACACGGGTCAATTATTTTTTCATGAGGAATCCATATATGAAATTTCAAAAACCTAGCACCCATGGTTCTAAAGTTATGCTATGCAGTAAAAAGTGGGACGGACGTAAGGACGGAAGGACAAACAGGGCAAAACCAATATGCCAAAACGCGAAAAATTTCAAAGGGCCATAACTCAAGAAAAAAATTTCGGATTTTTTTCAAAAGTTAATCAGTTCATCTACTCATCATCCCCAACCAGCCTGTAAAGTTTCAGGGCAATAGCTCAAACAATTTTTGAGATATCTTGCTTACAAGCTGAAAACACGAAAAAAATCAAAGGGCCATAACTCAAGAAAAAAAAATTGGATTTTTTTCAAAAGTTAATCAGTTCATCTACTCATCATACCCAACCAGTCTGTGAAGTTTTGGGGAAAAACCTCATATAGTTTTTGAGATATCTTGCTTACAAACTTAAAACGCGAAAAATTTCAAAGGGCCATAACTCAAGAAAAAAATATAGGATTTTTTTTCAACAGTTAATCAGTTCATCTACACATCATCCCAAACCAGCTTGTAAAGTTGCAGGGCAATCGCTCAAACAATTATTGAGATATCTTGCTTACAAGCTGAAAACACGAAAAAAATCTAAGGGCCATAACTCAAGAAAAAAAAATCGGATTTTTTTCAAAAGTTGATCAGTTCATCTACTCATCATCCCCGACAAGTCTGTGAAGTTTCGGGGAAAAACCTCAAATAGTTTTTTTAGATATCTTGCTTACAAACTTAAAACGCGAAAAATTTCAAAGGGCCATAACTCAAGAAAAAAATTTCGGATTTTTTTCAAAAGTTAATCAGTTCATCTACTCATCATCCCCAACCAGCATGTAAAGTTTCAGGGCAATAGCTCAAACAGTTTTTGAGATATCTTGCTTACAAGATTTCATAGTATTTTTTGCAAAGGGGCATAACTCAAAAAAGGGGCATAATCCTGACGAGAAAAAAAACATGGGTCAATTATTTTTTCATGAGGAATCCATATATGAAATTTCAAAAACCTAGCACCCATGGTTCTAAAGTTATGCTATGCAGTAAAAAGTGGGACGGACGTAAGGACGGAAGGACGCCAAAACGCGAAAAATTTCAAAGGGCCATAACTCAAGAAAAAAATTTCGGATTTTTTTCAAAAGTTAATCAGTTCATCTACTCATCATCCCCAACCAGCCTGTAAAGTTTCAGGGCAATAGCTCAAACAATTTTTGAGATATCTTGCTTACAAGCTGAAAACACGAAAAAAATCAAAGGGCCATAACTCAAGAAAAAAAAATTGGATTTTTTTCAAAAGTTAATCAGTTCATCTACTCATCATACCCAACCAGTCTGTGAAGTTTTGGGGAAAAACCTCATATAGTTTTTGAGATATCTTGCTTACAAACTTAAAACGCGAAAAATTTCAAAGGGCCATAACTCAAGAAAAAAATATAGGATTTTTTTTCAACAGTTAATCAGTTCATCTACACATCATCCCAAACCAGCTTGTAAAGTTGCAGGGCAATCACTCAAACAATTATTGAGATATCTTGCTTACAAGCTGAAAACACGAAAAAAATCTAAGGGCCATAACTCAAGAAAAAAAATCGGATTTTTTTCAAAAGTTGATCAGTTCATCTACTCATCATCCCCGACAAGTCTGTGAAGTTTCGGGGAAAAACCTCAAATAGTTTTTTTAGATATCTTGCTTACAAACTTAAAACGCGAAAAATTTCAAAGGGCCATAACTCAAGAAAAAAATTTCGGATTTTTTTCAAAAGTTAATCAGTTCATCTACTCATCATCCCCAACCAGCATGTAAAGTTTCAGGGCAATAGCTCAAACAGTTTTTGAGATATCTTGCTTACAAGATTTCATAGTATTTTTTGCAAAGGGGCATAACTCAAAAAAGGGGCATAATCCTGACGAGAAAAAAAACACGGGTCAATTATTTTTTCATGAGGAATCCATATATGAAATTTCAAAAACCTAGCACCCATGGTTCTAAAGTTATGCTATGCAGTAAAAAGTGGGACGGACGTAAGGACGGAAGGACGGACGGACGAACAGGGCAAAACCAATATGCCCCCACAACTTCTTCGAAGTTGGGGGCATAAAGACCTGGGCCTTGCAGTTTCAGAGAAGATTTTTAAAGAGTTTCCCTATATAAGCCCATGTAAAACCAAAGGGCCCCTAGCGGGGGCATTTTTGGCCCCAGCACTATAATTTGAACAGTCTTGGTACGGGTCCACTAGATGAAGCTTCATACCAAATAGCAAAGACCTGGACCCTGCAGTTTCAGAGAAGAAGATTGTTTAAAGATTTTCCCAATATAAGCCCATGTAAAACCAAAGGGCCCTGGGGTGGGGGCATTTTTGATCCCAGCACTATAATTTGAACAATCTTGGTAGGAGTCCACAAGATGAAGCTTCATACCAAATAACAAAGACCTGGGCCTTGCGGTTTCAGAGAAGAAGATTTTTAAAGGTTTTCCCTATATAAGCCTATGTAAAACCAAAGGGCCCCTGGGGGGGGGGGGGGGGGCATTTTTGGCCCAAGCACTATAATTTAAACAATCTTGGTAGGGTCCATAAGATGAAGATTCATACCAAATATCAAAGACCTGGGCCTTGCAGTTTCAGAGAAGAAGATTTTTAAAGATTTTCCCTATATAAGCCCATGTAAAACCAAAGGGCCCCGGGGCGAGGGCATTTTTGGCCCCAGCACTATAATTTGAACAATCTTGGTAGGGGTCCACTAGATGAAGCTTCATACCAAATATCAAAGTCCTGGGCCTTGCGGTTTCAGAGAAGAAGATTTTTTAAGATTTTCCCTATATAAGCCTTTGTAAAACCAAAGGGCCCGGTGCGGGGGCTTTTTTGGCCCCAGCACTATAATTTGAACAATCTTGGTAGGGGTCTACCAGATGAAGCTTCATACCAAATATCAAAGACCTGGGCCTTGTGGTTTCAGAGAAGAAGATTTTTTAAGTTTTCGGTGAAAAAAATCTATTTTTGGCTCCTGTGACCTATATGTGCAACGGACCGGAACCATTTGAACAATTTTGAAGGGGGACCACCTAAGGGTCATTCCTGTGAAGTTTGGTCAAAATCTGATCAGTGGTTTAGGAGGAGATGTCGTTTGAAGAAATTGTTTACGCACAGATGACAGACAAAAAGTGATCCTAATATTAATCACAAGAGGGCCATGATGGCCCTGGATCGCTCACCTTATCCATAGTGTAACAAGTGGGCCCCAGAGAGGGCCATTATTGGCCCCAGGACTTTAATGTGCATAATGTTGAGGGAGGTCTTAAAGGTGAAGCTTCATACCAAACATCAACAAAGGCTATAATTTGAACAATCTTGGCAAAGGTCCACTAGATGAAGCTACACATCAAATAGCAAAGACCTGGACCTTGCGGTTTCAGAGAAGAAGATTTTTTTTACAGATATTCCCTACATAAGCCTATGCAAAACCAAATGGCCCCGGGGCTATATAAATCTATTTAAAACCAAAGGGCCTCGGGGAGGGGGCATTTCTGGCCCCAGGGCTATAATTTGAACAATCTTGGTAGAGGTCCACTAGATAAAGCTCCATACAAAATATCAAAGGCCTTGGCCTTGCAGTTTCAGAGAAGAAGATTTTTAAAGATTTTCCCTACAAAACCAAAAGGCCCCAGGGCGGGGGCTTTGTTTGTTTGTTTGATTTGAGGTTTAACGTCCCCGTCAACACTGTAAAGGTCATTTTGGAGACGTTGCTTCCAATTTTGTGGGACTTTTACCCGACATTGAGATGAAATGACATCTCAAGCCCTGTCGCCCAATGAAACCAATAGGGTTTATTAGCATGGACGGTCCGCCTCGCACCGCGGTTCCTGGACAGGCTTAGATCCTCTAAGTGGTTTACCAGTACTAGTGTGCGGGCCGGATTCAGCTCTGCGTGGAAGCATCATGCAGCCCATATATTTCTTCAAGCCCCTATGGGCGGGGGCTCCCCAGGGCGGGGGCATTTTTGGCCCCAGGTCGGGGGCATTTTTGGCCCCAGGTCGGGGGCATTTTTGGCCCCCGCACTATAATTTGAACGATCTTGGTAGGGGTCCACTAGAAGAAGCTTCATACCAAATATAAAAGACCTAGGCCTTGCGGTTTCACAGAAGAAGATTTTTAAAGATTTTCCCTATATAAGTCTATGTAAAACCAAAGGGACCCGGAGCAGGCATTTTTGGCCCAAGGGCTATAATTTGAACAATCTTGGTAGGGGTCCACTAGATGAAGCTTCATACCAAATATCAAAGTCCTGGGCCTTGCGGTTTCAGAGAAGAAGATTTTTAAAGATTTTCCCTATATAAGCCTATGTAAAACCAAAGGGCCCCGGGGTGGGGACATTTTTGGCCTCAGCACTATAATTTGAATAATCTTATTAGGGGTCCTTTAGATGAAGCTTCATACCAAATATAAAAGACCTAGGCCTTGTGGTTTCAGATAAGAAGATTTTTAAAGATTTTCCCTATATAAGTCTATGTAAAACGAAAGGGCCCCGGGGTGGGAGCATTTTTGGCCCAAGGGCTATAATTTGACATCCTTGGTAGAGGTCCATTAGATGAAGCTTCATTCTAAATATCAAAGTCCTGAGCCTTGCGGTTTCAGAGAAGAAGATTTTTAAAGATTTTCCCTATATAAGCCAATGTAAAACCAAAGGGCCCCGGGGCGGGGGCATTTTTTGCCCCAGCACTATAATTTGAACAATCTTGGTAGGGGTCCACTAGATGAAGCTTCATACCAAATATCAAAGTCCTGGGCCTTGTGGTTTCAGAGAAGAAGATTTTTAAAGATTTTCCCTATATAAGCCTATGTAAAACCAAAGGGCCCCGGGGTGGGGACATTTTTGGCCTCAGCACTATAATTTGAATAATCTTATTAGGGGTCCTTTAGATGAAGCTTCATACCAAATATAAAAGACCTAGGCCTTGTGGTTTCAGATAAGAAGATTTTTAAAGATTTTCCCTATATAAGTCTATGTAAAACCAAAGGGCCCCGGGGTGGGGGCATTTTTGGCCCAAGGGCTATAATTTGACATCCTTGGTAGAGGTCCATTAGATGAAGCTTCATTCTAAATATCATAGTCCTTGGCCTTGCGGTTTCAGAGAAGAAGATTTTTAAAGATTTTCCCTATATAAGCCAATGTAAAACCAAAGGGCCCCGGGGCGGGGGCATTTTTTGCCCCAGCACTATAATTTGAACAATCTTGGTAGGGGTCCACTAGATGAAGCTTCATACCAAATATCAAAGTCCTGGGCCTTGTGGTTTCAGAGAAGAAGCTTTTTAAAGATTTTCCCTATATAACCCCAGAGAAAATTTAATCGAAATTTCAGTAAATTTCATTGAAATTTCACTGAAATCCTCATATTTTGGTGGATTTCACCCATTTGACCAAAATTTGATAAAATTTCAATGAAATTTCAGTGAAGTTTCAACAAATTTCACTGACATATTCAAAATTTCAGTGAAACTTAATTTCAATGAAATTTCAATGAAAATTCACTAAAATTTCAGCAGTATTCTTGCATAAATTTTGATCGTCTACAAAATTTAAGTGATAGTGAAATTTCAATGAAATTTCAGTATTTTTTCAATCAAATGACCAATGCATTTTCTTCAGTTACAAAAGTTTTAATGTATATTAAAATAAAGAAAGCTTCTAAGGAAAATATTAGATAAGACTAATGCGAAGAAACAATGTAAGAATGAAGCAAGAAAACATGCAACAACATACACCACAATTTTTTCCCCCTTCTACAGTTTTGGATAAAATACTTTTCACAGATGGACCCTAAAAATGTACAGATCATACAGAAAAATGACCATTTCTTTTCTGTATAATCTATACATTGTAATTGGACACAACACTGCCACCCATTTACTAACACATTTCCTGCTTTGGACCCCTAAAACCGTGCTATAAAGTCCCCAGGTAGTGGAGTACATTAAAGTATCAGCATATCATCTTAAAAGCCTCAGAAGTTTGGACATACATATAGACTGCTGTCACAGACTTAAATTTTAACAAGATGTGTTTGTGAAACACAAACATGTCCCCAGGCAAAGGTTAATTTTTTTCTTATCCTAAGCCCTTGTCACAAGGAACCTACATGCCAAATATGAAGGTTCTATCTGGAGGGGTCACAAGGAAACTACATGCCAAATATGATGACTCGATCTATCTGAAACGGTTCAAAAGTTATGACCAATGTTTTTTCTTGTCACAAGGAACCTACATGCCAAATATAAACGGTTCAAAAGTTATGACCAATGTTTTTCCTTTCAAGTAGGGAATCCAGATGTTTGGGCAAGACTAGCTTGTTTCGGCCTTAAAGTTATCCAGCAAACAGACAAGCCAACAAACAGACAGGGCAAAAACAATATGTCCCCGCTCTTGCGTGCATGCATGAGGACATAAAAATGTGGACATAATAAAATTGCAGTTGGAACAGCAAAAAGTGAAGACCCTGATCAGAAACAGGCTGTTCTGAGTCTGCAATGTTGGCTAAGATTACTGTATACAGGTTTATATCAGAGTATCCTCTGTTTTGGGGCCGGACTCGGTAGCTCAGTCGGACGCGCGTCTGACTGTTGATCACGAGGACGCGGGTTCGATACCTGCCTGGGTTGGCAACATTCTTTCGTGGAGATTGATTATGAAATCTTTTCTATGGTCATTCTCTCCCTTCCGCTGATTCAAGAAGGGCAGTTGTCAGTTTCTGGCTAAAGAATGTGCACTGTACTGGTTAACCGCTGATGTATAAGTCTGCCCAGGAAAAGTGTGGACAGGTAAACTGACCGGCTCATAAATGACCTAAATAGTGTTGAATGGACAGTTAAACTCCAATACAAACAGACAAAACCCTCTGTTTTGGTAGTGACTTCCTAAAATTGTGATAAATTTACAAAGGAATTGCATTTAAAAGTGAATGCATCATAATTCAAGGCAATTGTTATGCATAATATCATCAAATTCCAAGCGAGGGCAGAAACCAATGTAAATTTCCTGTACCCTGAAAGAACGCCTTTCAATAGAATTCAATTTCAATGGAAATTCACAAAAATTTAAATGAAATTTCAGTGAAATTTCAACAATTTTCTAGCATCAGTAAAATTTCAAGGATTTTAATCAAATTTAGTATTTCATTTAAATTTTAGTACAGTTTTAGAAAATTTCAGTCTTTGCATGTAATTTGTTGTTTCTTGAGTGAAATCTAGTTTTCATAGAATGTCTTTTCAACTAGAAAGTAATTTCATTCTATGACAAAGTATAAGAATGAATAGTTCAGGAAGTGCCACAATAAAAATTTGATGCCAACCCAATTATAAGAAAGTACCATAAGCTAAGGGACAAACAGGCAAGTTAATCAGCCCCTTTCTTTCCTACGAGGAATTATACAACAACAAAAACTTGATGTTTAACATGCAGTGTTGTTTTGATAATAAGTGACACTGAAAATTATGAGTTTTAAAATTAAAATGAAATCTCACCAAATTTCACTGAAATTTCACTGAAATTTTGGTGATGACGTCATTGATGATGACATCATTTCAATTGAATGATGGGAAAAACATGGCTGCCTTAGTATTGGAGGGATTTTCAAAGCAGTGCCAGAAAACTAATTGTCTGATAATATCAGGATGACAAACATCACAGAACATTAGCTGATATAGGTAGTACACTTCAGGACACAGTTTGAAAAGGTGCTGTTTGAATTGGGCAGAAATGATGGCAGACACAGGTTAGCAGGTCAGCATGCGGATTTTGAAGGTCAAAAGTTTCTGGTCATTCAATGTCTGTGTTAGATTAACAAACATGCTGAAAGGCCTTAGAAAACACAAGTTTGACAGAAAAAAGATAAATCAGACATAATTATATTTAATAATTTTTTTTTTTCTTCTTGTTCGAAAATTAATATGGTCATTCGAAATGGGTGGGGTACAGTGTGGCATGTAAACAGAGACTCTTGGCTGTTGTAATTGATATCATTATGTAACCATTTAGGGAAAAAAGTATTTGGGGGATGAATGAAGTTGTTCATTATATATATTTCTCATGCGAACTAATAGTAATTAAATCTGTGTATATCAAAACATAAATCAAGTACCATCAAAGGGGAAACAATTTTGAAATCTCATTGATATATCTGTGAAATGCTATTGAATATTTCCTAAAATTTCATTAAAATTTTTGTGAAATACTAACACACTTTCAGGAAAATTTCTCTGAGATTTCAACAAAATTTAGAGGTATTTTGCCCATTTCTTTCAATGAGATCTCTGCATTATTTTATTGAAATACTAACAAATTTTCACTGAAATTTGGTAATATTTTGCCCGATTCTTTCACTGAGATTTCAGTGTTATTTGACTGAAATAACAGTGAAATTTCACCGAAAATCAGTAATATTTTATTGAAATACTAACAAATTTTCACTGAAATTTCCATGAGATTTTACTGAAATTCGGTAATATTTTGCCCGATTCTTTCACTGAGATTTCAGTGTTATTTGACTGAAATAACAGTGAAACTTCACTGAAAACCAGTATTATTTTATTGAAATACTAACAAATTTTCACTGAAATTTCTATGAGATTTTGCTGAAATTTGGTAATATTTTGCCTGATTCTTTCACTGAGATTTCAGTGTTAATTGACTGAAATAACAGTGAAATTTCACTGAAATCTCAGTGTTATTTCAGTGTTATTTTGCCCGATTCTTTCACTGAAATTTCACAGTTATTTCCATGAAATAATGCTAAAATCTCAGTGAAATTCCATTGTCATTTTCACCAGGGAAGCCTATGTAAAACCAAAGGGCCCTGGGGCGGGGGCATTTTTGGCCCCAGCACTATAATTTGAACACTCTTGGTAGGGGTCCACTAGATGAAGCTTCATACCAAATATCAAAGACCTGGGCCTTGTGGTTTCAGAGGAGAAGATTTTTAAAGATTTTCCCAATATAAGCCTATGTAAAACCAAAGGGCCCTGTGGCGGGGGCATTTTTTGTCCCAGCACTATAATTTGAACAATCTTGGTAGGGGTCCACTAGATGAAGCTCCATACCAAATATCAAAGACCTTGGCCTTGTGGTTTCAGAGAAGAAGATTTTTAAAGATTTTCCCTATATAAGCCTATGTAAAACCAAAGGGCCCCAGGGCGGGGGCATTTTTGGCCCCAGCACTATAATTTGAACAATCTTGGTAGGGGTCCACTAGATGAAGCTTATTACCAAATATCAAAGACCTGGGCCTTGTGGTTTCAGAGAAGAAGATTTTTAAGTTTTTGGTGAAAAAAATCTATTTTTGCCTCCTGTGACCTAGATGTGCAACGGACCGGAACCATTTGAACAACTTTGAAAGGGGACCACCTAAGGATCATTCCTGTGAAGTTTGGTCAAAATCCGATCAGTGGTTTAGGAGGAGATGTCGTTTAAAGAAATTGTTTACGCACGCACGCACACACGCACGGACGGACGCACAGACGCAGGACAAAAAGTGATCCCAAAAGCTCACCTCGTCACTACGTGACGGTGAGCTAATAATCCACTAGTGGATTAAATATGCAAATTAGTTTGATACGCCCCGTAACGTTACATGTACCACGTCCTTAACGACGTTGTGTTTACTAATGGCGGAATATTGATATTTTTGTAAACAATCATGAATAAAATAGGTTTTAAATGTCATATGATAAATAGAATCTTGCATTCGTGCTCATGTATTATTGAATTTATTAAACTCGTTGAGGAAAAGGGATAAAATGCTCGGAAAAGCCTCGCATTTATCCCTTTTCCTCAACTCGTTTAATAAATTCAATAATAGAATTTATTAAACTCGTTGAGGAAAAGGGATAAAATGCTCGACAAAGCCTCGCATTTTATCCCTTTTCCTCAACTCGTTTAATAAAATCAATAATACATGAACACTAATGTAAGATCCTCTATTTACTATCACCCTGCAATAATTTCAACTGTTACATGTGCAGAATTGGGTGTGTATACGGTCGGTTCTACAGGGAAGCTGGAGAAAAAGAGAAATATTTTGCAACTTTGTTACAAGTTTTGGTTACCAAACTTGTAACAAAGTTGCAAAATATTTCTTATGATTTAATTAAAAAAACGCATACCCACACTTTTTAAGAGGTTAAATTATTTAGAAATAATGAAATTATAGCTGTTGTAATTTCTGAATTTCTGTTTCACCAGCTAACACCAGCTGGCATTATCTGATAATTTAGAGTGCCACACCCCTGCAAAATGGAGTTCTTAACTCAAGAGCTGTTCTTGAACTGCTCTTAAGAGTTCTTAATCTGTTCCTGAAGGTTTTCATAAACTCTTTTACTTCAACTATTCAAGAACATATTAAAAAGGCCCCGTGGTGTAGTGGATAAGCTACTCCCCTCATAAACCAGGGGTCGTGGGTTCGATCCCGGGCTTCTCCAGACTTTCGGATGAGTATTTAAAGCCCAGGCCCCATCTCCGTATGACCTTAGCTGTTGGTGGGACATAAACACACTCACTCACTCAAGGACACATTCTATGAACAGTTCAAGAACATTTTAAGAATTTGTGATATTCTTGAACTATTCTTAAACTTTTCTTGAACAACATGATGAGGCTGATGTTCTTGAACTGTTATTAAATTTGTTCTTATTTACTTCAAAGACTTTTCTTGAACAAAGTGTCTTGAAAGGCATTCTTAAATTTGTTCTTGTTTATTTCAGAGACATTTCTTGAACAAACTGTAATGACAGGTGTTCTGAAACTGTTCTTAAATTTGTTCATGATTATTTCAAAGACTTTTCTTGAACATGTGTTCATAAAATGTTCTGAAACTTTTCATGAGTTTTTTTTTCAAGAACACTTTATGAACAGTTTCAGAACTTTGTCACATGATTTAAGTCACACAATTGATGATTTCATTCAGATCTCAGCTTTCATTGGCCAGTTTTCCAACTTTCTTTTTCAAAATGGCTTCTGTAACTTAGATTTATTGTTAGGGTAAGCAAAATGATTTTGATTTTCAAATATTGTTTTTATTTCTGATTATTGATCAGCCTCTTTTTGCCAAAGACTTCTTTCTGACAGTTTCCAGGTTTTGTAGGTGTTTTTGTTAAATATGGATGAGCAAATGTTTAAATCTACTGCTGTCCACATGGTAGCACCATTTATCTGATGTGTGGGTGGGGTATAATATCTTCCTGCAGAACAAGATGTGTCCATCAACGACACAGAGTCTGATCAGAGCCTTTGCTGTGTCCTCAGTGTGTGAAAAAGGGTCTAATTTTCTTCATGTAGACAGCTAACTGATCAACATGGGTAGTGCCAAGGCTTATCTGGGTCTGGGCTGAACACACATGCCATTTTGGTCAGTTTTGTCACATTTGTTAGCCAATAAAATATAATGTCTGGTATTATAAACTGAAATCTGTCCAACTCCACAGATGGATTGGACATGATTGGACAATGTATCATGCAAAAGAAGGATAAATCTACCTTGCTGCATTTATGAATTACCTAGCCTTGCTAAAATTTTGTGTCCAGGCTGAAACTCTTTGACCATTTGACTGATATGAGCTATGATCTTGAACTTCACAGGTGGATTCAACACCATGGGACAATATGGCTTACACAAGAATGGCAGCTCTACCTTGCTTAATTGATGAGTTATCTGTCCTTGCCAAACTTTGGTGTCTACTGTTTAGACCTACTTCTCATAAAAAGTATGCAATAGCATATATTAAGAGCAGTTATAGAACAGTTCTAGGGCAGTTAAAAAAATTGAATAACAGTTCAAGAACACCTGTTCTCAAAGTGGGTGAAACATGTTCTTGAAGTATAAAAGAACTATAACGTTCTAGAACAGTTCTTGATCAGTTGAAGAACTAATGTTTCTTATGAACTTTTTAAGAAATGTACATGAGCTGTTCTTGAAGTGTTCAAGAACAGTCCAAGAACATTTTAAGAAATGTTAAATTTGACAATTTTAAAGAACATGTGTTCTTGAATTAAGAACATTGTATTCTTAAAAAGTCTTAAAGATCGTTCTTGAATAGTTCAAGAACAAAAGTGCTTTAAAGAGTTCAAGAACTGTTCTTGAACTGTATAAGAACTTCATTCTTGAACTGTTCAAGAACATTTTTCATTACTTGTTCTTAAAAACCGTCCAATTTAACATTTCTTAAAATGTTCTTGAACACTCTAAGAGCAATTCATGTCCAGTTCTTGAACACTGTTCTTGAACTGTGAAAGAACTTTTCTTGAAATGGTCTTGTGTGTGAGCTGTCCTGTATTTTTTTCATTAAAAATCCATTACCTTATTTATTGTTTAAAATCATTAAAAGGACATCAGTAGTTTGTTCAGTATCATAAGATAAATATTACATTCCTCCAAGGCAATGTCACCCTTCGGAATATGAGTATCAACCTCGTCTGTGCCTCAGTTGATATTAATATTCCTCAGGGTGACATTTTTCGCTATTACCCTCTCAGGAATGTAATATTTTGCAAAAGTTTCAATCAACCCACAAAGAAGATAAAAATACTCAATCTGAGCCATCCAGGATAAAGATCAGTAAATGACCTTGACCCTTTGAATTGATAAACTTCCATTCAGCTGATTGCAAAATCAAGGTCAACCAAAGGAATTATCATTTGAACAAACTTGGTAGGGCCTGAATCCCTGATGCTGCATACCAAGTTTCAACGTCATCTGCCATATTGTTCCTGAGAAAAGGCTTTTGGACGGTTTTTACCATATACAGGCATGGTGGCCCATGTGAACAAACTTTCATTCATCCTTCCCACAGAGACTCAATGTGTAATTTTGTTTCAATTGGCCTAGTAGTTTCAGGAGATGTTCTGTGCAAATGTTGACACAGACGATGGACAACAGACCACTGCCTATACTTAAAGCTCCCCCAGAGCCTTTGGCTCTGATGAGAAAAAAAATGTACATTGTACTTGATAAACTTATGTGTAAGGCTCCCAACTAGTCTTGTTAGGTAAAGTGACCTGCTCGATATGACCTAAATAGTGTTGACTGGGCTGTTAAACTCCAAAACAAACTTAGAACTAGACGGTTAACCCTTATCCTGCTGTTCACAACAACCCCTATCTTTGCAAACAGTGTAGATCCAGATCAGATGGCTTCTGAAGAAGCCATCTGATCAGGATCTACACTGTTTGACATTCAGTTTATGAATTCGTAAAAATAAATTTCATCAAATAATCTGATTGGGTCAAAGTCAGAAATGGGTGTGGTTAAATTGAATATTCAGCAGGAAAAGGGTTAAACAGGTTGTTGATGATCACATGGTTGTCTGTCAAATTCCAGTTTTGCTGGTGCATTTCAAAAGCGTTTACTTACCTAGTTTACCTTTAAAAGCTTATTCTGCAGTCTTAGTTTCATTTGTCAAATATGACAATTTATTTGTTGTGAGATTAACAACTTCAATTTTCTCATGCCCACCAAAAGACGTTCTATACAAAAGAAAGGGCGACCTTGTAATGAAACCAAGAGATGACAATATACTTCAGGAATTTCGTCACCCATCATTAATGAGACAGTTCATCAAAACTTCAACCAAATGGCATATATCAACCAGCAGCTATCTATGGAGACAATTTGCATGAGATGTCAAGTCCTGTTTCCAAGGCGAAAATAAGAAAAATACCAACAGTTTGTCCTCAGAGAGATAGGGGAAAGGTAAAAAAAAAACAGTTTCCTTCTCATTCAGAGGTGAGTACCTGTAGATCCTTTTTTGAAAAGTGCTCAGATAACAGAAAAGCTAATAGGAAGTCACAAAAGTGGTACTAAAACAGCCATCAAAAGAGGTGGCAAATCCAAATCCACCCCAACCTCCCCCACCACCAAGACCAAAAGCCAATATGGCATTCATCAATATTATATCTAATATAAGCAAGATATCTGCATGTGGTCAATACTGTTGGCATTTTTACGATGAAGAGTGTTGGAGTTATAGCGATAAATTTGCTTGTTTGTTTGAATTGAAGTTGAACATCCCCATCAGAACTACAGTTGGGTAATTCTGGAGAAGCTGCTTCCAATTTTGTGGGACTTTAAGCCGACACTGAGCGGAAATGAAATCTCAAGCCCTGCCGTCCAGTGAAACCAAAAGGCCTATATGCATTGGACGGTCTGACTCACACCACTTTGCCTGGGCAGGCTTAATGAGTCCCAGGGGAAGTGTGCAGACAGTTCAGAGAGTAATTTATGCATCTATCTATCCTGATTTACCAGTACTCATGTGTGGTCGGTTTCAGCTCTGGGTGGAAGCACCGTGCAGCCCAATCTATTTCTCATAGCCCCGATGGGGGGCAGCGGAAAAATTATCTGGAGCTATGCAAACCATTTCAGATATTTTGGTAGAGGGTCGCCTAAGCAACATTTCTTGTGAAGAATCAAATTGGACCAAAGGTATAGGAGGAATTGTTATCTAAAGGATTTTCTATTTATAGTTCTGGTGGCCATCTTGTTTAGGGAACTGTATTAGCTGTTTCTGTAGAACATCCTTTATGCAACGTCAAATCAACGTCGATGCAACCTCATGACGTTGCACCGACGTTGCACTAGCGACGTGTGCCTGCTGGGAAGGGTCGCTTTTCTCATTTTTTATTCATGATTGTCCAGTTACTAATTTTTTTTAGCTTGTTTTATCCTTGTGATTGTCCACTTGACATTAACGTCCATGAAACGACTATAAATATCTATAGCCGCGCCATCCTTGTCCCTGTGATGTCAGAGTACTATGTCAAGGGGGATAAGTCTCCGTTCCAAATCGACCCACCAGTGATCTGTTAAGCTTTGCGAGATAAGGGTATGCACATTAATGCATTTCTTTCTGAAAATTTACATTCCTGGGGACGCCCTTAATTGAAACTGAAAATAGAATATGTTTATTTTTTCGCAAAACCGCAGAAGATAACGGCTGGAGAATATAAGAAGCATTTTCCGGTGTTCTGGCGTGGGAGTGAAATCTATAATCTGTCCGTATTAAGATCACGAATTAACTGTGTTCTGGTTGAGATCGAGGTTACCATTTTCTATTTCACCATGTCTGAGGCGAGTTGTATACACTTGATTCAGTGTACCTTACCACATGCACCCCCCACATACCCCATTTATTTATTCCCTATGATATTCTATCTGCAGAGTTGTGTGGAAAACAGGATAAGGAAGCGTTCATTCAAGAAAGATTAGAGAAAGGTAGAAAGGTGAAAATTTCTTTGAGCCCATCAAGAGAATGAATTTGGAGACAAGGGAGGACATGGGGAAGAATGTCAAAGTTAAAATGGCAAATAATAAGACAGTCGAGTATAGACAGCAGGGAAATGTTGCCATGCAATTGCTGGTTAGGTCACAAACACCAGAACTTAAGATAGATCTAGCTGACCTAATGAAATATCCATTAACACCTATACCATTCAGCATTCATTTGGGCAGCGACATTTGTTTGATTTGAGGTTTAACATCCCCGTCAACACTGTAAAGGTCATTTTGGAGACGTTGCTTCCAATTTTGTGGGACTTTTACCCGACATTGAGATGAAATGACATCTCAAGCCCTGTCGCCCAATGAAACCAATAGGGTTTATTAGCATGGACGGTCCGCCTCGCACCGCGGTTCCTGGACAGGCTTAGATCCTCTAAGCGGTTTACCAGTACTAGTGTGCGGGCCGGATTCAGCTCTGCGTGGAAACATCGTGCAGCCCATATATTTCTTCAAGCCCCTATGGGCGGGGGCGATTGGGCAGCGACATACCAAAGTCGTTAAAAATGGTACTAGCTACTCCTCGCTTGGCACTCAGATTAACGGGGAAGAGCTAGGACTGGTCGACCCAGTGTCCGGATAATGTGACTGGGTGTGGTATCATGTAATGTGTCTGGGACATGATACTTCAATGAGGCAGCACTATAAAAGTGAGCATTGAGCTCCCTGTCGCAACCAGTCACCATTGTGATATGACTGAAAAATTGTTGAAAGCGACGTTAAACCCAAATTCACACACACACACACACCATTCAGCATTCGGACAGCTGATGGTTGTTTTGCAAAGACTGACAAGTCTAAGGGTTTGAAGTATTTACTTGACCAAACTGACACTGTAAGCGTTGCTCCGCAAGATGAGACCATATTGCTTATAGAAGATGGAAATGCATTATTCCATAGCATTAAAGAGATCCCGGGAAACTTCAGACAGATATCTGAGAAACTTTTCAGTATGACTTCACAGAAAGTTGATGTCATTTTCAGCACAGATATGTACAAGGAGACTCTGTGAAATCAATGGAAAGGAACAGAAGAGGGTCCAGTGAAAAGTTTGCTTCTGCATGGTGAAAATACAAAGAAGCCTGCAGACTGGAAAGCCTTCTTGACAAATGAAGACAAAAAAAAGCAGCTTGTCCATGTCCTGCTAGACGCATGGGACAATGATGCCTATGCAAAAAAGTTGCAGGGAAGTCGATGAGGGCGACGCATATGCCTTCACCTCTGATGATGGAAGTAAGACAGAAAGAACACCCCAAGATGTGCTGAAGTCAACACAGGAAGAAACAGACACAAGGATGGTTTTGTATTGTTTATACATGCAAGATCCAGGCTATAAGACTGTCCATGTTAGGACCCCAGACGGTGACATTTTCTTCCTTTTGCTGCAGTATATTGATAGGCTTGCGAGAATGACAGTCCTTTTCGACCCAGGCTCAGGAAAACACAGAAGACTGATCAATATGACAGAGGTAGGAGAAGCATACACTCCTGAATATCGGGCAGCTCTCCTTGCATTGCATGCGTTTTGTGGGTGTGACGCTACAAGTGCCTTTAAAGGAAAAGGACATATTCTTCCAATTAAGACCCTGGAGAAACAACTGAGAATTAAAAGACCACTGGCTAGTCTAGGAAATGCTTGTGAAGTTGGAGAAGATCTTCTCAGAGAGCTCGAGGAATACACCTGTACCATGTATGGTAACTCTAGGTTCACCTCGGTTAATGAGTTACGTTTGTTTAAATTAAAAGGGAAATGTGAAGGGAAGCCATTAACTGCAATGCGTAACATGGACATGAATACACTACCACCATGCAGGAAATGCTTAATTCAGCATGTTAGATGAGTTAACTAACACATAGCAATTTGGAAGAGCTCTCACATAGCCCAACCAAACATTCCTGTATCATCCGAAAGGCATGGCTGGACTCGAGTAAATGGTGTTCTGGAGCCATTGTGGATTGAAGGACAGGTGCTTCCACAAAGACTGACTGACATTCTTCAGGACACCATAAGCGCCGACAGTGATGAAGCAGGTGAAGAAGAAGACAGTGATGTGGAAGTCAATGATATTGATGATTAGTCAGGGGTATTCATGTATATTCATCTATAATAAGACAGAATTCAATTTGCAATAAAAAAGCAAAAAAGATACAACTGAAGCTTTGCGCTTCCGCCAACTTGACTTTTGCATATGCAAATGCGATTAAAATGTGCAAATGAGAATATTAGGAGCTATAGAATCAATGCACATTCACCAAAAAAAATAAAAAAGAAATAAATGAACAAAAAATGGATCACTGTTGACCGTTTTTTTTGTTTGAGATATGAAGATTTACATTGTTTTATGATTTTCTCTAATTTTTTAAGATTTTATAATTTTTTTTTTTTTTTTTTTTTTTTTGGTTTGGGTTTTACGGCCCTTTCAAGATTATTTCACTCATATCGAGCCGATCGTTAATCATAGGTGGGCGAAAACCGGAGTACCCGGAGAAAAACCACCTGACCTTCCGTTGCAGAACTTGGCGTCTCACACGTGACCCGAGCGAGGCTCGAACCCACGGCGGTGAGAGACCTAATGACTAAGAGTCAGCGCTCTTATCCATTAGGCCACGGAGGCCCGTTAAGATTTTATAATTAATAACAAATTTGCAAACAAGATAATTTGCATAGTTGAATACTGGATAAAAGTCCAATGTCTAAGCTTTAATTTGGTACCAAGTTTAGTTGTCTAGGATAAGTAGCAACTGAGATACGAGTAATTTTGTAAGTACATCCCGATTCTTGACAAATGCATTATTGGTTGCCATGGAAACCATGCATTTTCACATAGCTCAAACAGGTTTATTTTTGAAGACAACTTTGTTTCGCATTACGGAGGACCCTATGAACAATTTGGCACCCATGAGAAATTGTCCTGTGGAGGGTGCAAGGTAGGTTAAATCAGACGCCGGGCTATTGCAACCTACTGGTTTTTCAGCAAGTGAAGTTCTAGAACATGGCTTTTTGGACTTGCAACGTTCTCGAACCCGTGTTGACTTCAATTCTCAGGGTTTGAACATTCAAGGCTACCTACTGTAATTTGATAATATATAGTAACATTATGGTTAAACCCAAGAGAAAGTGTTTGTTATCATTACTAACAGACACATTAACATACTAACTGGCGACAAATGTCTACATTGAGGCCCATTTTGACACCATTTTGAAATGATATGAACATGTCCCCATAAAAATGGTTTTGTTTTTGCTTGAATCAAGGTTTAATGTCCCTGCCAACACTATTTAGGTCATTTTGGAGACGTTGCCCTTAATTTCACGGGACTTTTACCTGACACTGAGATGAAATGACATCTCAAGCCCTACCACCCAATGAAAAAAATAGGGCTTATACCCATTGGATGGTCCGACTCGCACCACTTTGCCTGGGTTGGCTTAGACCTTCTAAGCGATTTACGAGTGCTCATGTATGGTCGGTTTCCGAGCTCTGTGTGGAAGCATCATGCAGTCCAATCTATTTCTCCAAGTCAATGGGCTGGGGCCAACACGAAAATGGTACGTATACATGTAACATCTAACAAATACCGCAGGCCTTGGAACACCCAGTTTTGAAATAGAAATGGTTACACCTGGCCTCTCATTAGGCAGTGGCAAAGTATAACAGGTCCTCTGTATGACTCAGAAACACAGTCTGAAGAATGTTGGCACTGTATGCAAGAGGCCACAGGGTTCGAGTCCCAACTCAGCCATGTTCTTTTTCCTCCTATGATATTTTAGAGCAGAGTGAAAATCTGCCTCAAAATCTTGTTCCTATCTGCGATGAGTCATATCTACAAGTCCTCAGTGAAGCATCTTTGATAACTGAACCTTAAATAGACGATTAAATACTATATAATTAAGGAGGCATCAAGGCGAGTCAGTACGTCTTTTAAAACAAATGAAGCTGAAATTTGCGAGCAGGGAAACAATAACAAGCAAAGTTTGTTTTAAAAAGCTTCAATTCTTTTCGCATTTCTTCTTAACAACCGTGAAAGTGTTGTTAGTAAAAGCTTTTTGTTTCTAGGACCCATCATTCAGAATATGAGCCAAATCACATAAAAAGGAAAACTCAACGAGAAGTCAAATTTGTGATCCTACAAAAACATCCCCTCCCCCACTACCAAGCATGACTTTTCCTCAAAAGATTATTTTTAAACTCATTAAATGTTTGTGAGCAGCACAGACTATGGTGAGACTGCACAGCAGTGCAGTCTCACCATAGTCTTCGCTGCTCACATAAATGCAATAAGCACCATTTTTAATGGCAACACACTTTTATTAAACATATTTCATGGCATTTTACCACTTAAGAGGGCACGTTTAAAAATCAATCATCTGTGTGATTTTTAAAGAGCCAATATCCTGGTCAAATATTTTGCTGACTATACTGTTTTCATTGAAAAATTGAAGTTCAATGATATCTACTATCCCTATCATTTTGTACTATCGTTTCCATCATTTTAATTGTTCTTATTTCTTTGTGTCCCCTTTCTGCAATTTGGCTGTTTTTACTTTTTAAAAGACTTAAGACCATTACATTACATGACAAGAACAAAGCTTTAAATCGCCCCCGCCCATCGGGGCTTGAAGAAATAGATGGCCTGCATGATGGTTCCACGCAGAGCTGAAACCGACCCGCACACGAGTACTGGTAAACCGCTTAGAGGATCTAAGCCTGCCCAGACAAAGTGGTGCGAGTCGGCCTGCCCATGCTTATAAACCCTATTGGTTTCACTGGCTGGCAGGGCTTGAGATGTCATTTCATCTCAATGCCAGGTAAAAGTTCCACAAAATTGGAAGCAACTTCTCCAAAATGACCTTTACAGTGTTGATGGGGATGCTAAACCACAAATCAAACAAACAAACAAACAGAGGACACTCTTAAAAAAGACAGTACTTGTTCCCTGGTGACATAGGTGTGGTAATAAAGTTGCCATTATAAATAATCTCAAAAATGGAAGTAATTTACAATTGGTATTTTTTGTTTGTTTTGGAGCCCTGAGTCAACAGTAAATAGGTCTTTTTTGAGCTGGTCAGTTTACCTATCCACACTTTTCCTAGGCAGTTAACCAGTACAGTGCACATTCTTTTGCCAGAAACTGACAACTGCCCTTCTTGAATCAGGAGAATGGAAAAAATGACTGTAGAAAAGATTTCATGATCAATCTCCATGAAAGAATGAAATATAGGACCTTTCTCCCTAAATTACTCCAATGTTTTCCGAGGAAAATAATAATGTCCCTCCACCATGAATATTTATCCCTTTGACTTTGGTCACCAAATTCTAAGGTGCATACAAGGCATTTTTGGCCCAAAACTGACAGTTGTTAGGAGCCTGTGACGTACCTTAAAAAAGGGACAAGATTACCAAAATCTAAAATCTTTCGTAATTTGTAATGATATAGTTTGACCAACATTCATCAATTTGGAAATGAGATATATTAGGGACAAGCCATTTTTTCTGCCCAAAATTGAAAATAAGGTCAAGGTCACAAAAATCAAATCAAATCTTTGGTAGGTTGCAATGATATATTGTATGGTACCAATTATAATTCATTCAGACAATAGGGTGCAGACAAGCCCAAATTGAGTTTTGGGGGACCTGCACATATGCCCTTGAAAATAAGGTGAAGGTCACCAAATGTCTTAACAAATCTTTGATAGGTTGGAATCATATGACCAAATTTCATAAATTTACTCATGAGATAATGACTTGTGCAACCAAGCCAAAATTGACAGTTCTAGGGGACCTTTGCCATTGAAAATAAGGTCAAGGTCACCAAAATCTAGCCAAAACTTTGGTAGAAAATAGACATACAATTGTATTCTGTACCAAGTTTGACCAGAAATTCCTCGACAGGGTGCAGACAAGCCATTTTTGACCCAGAATTGAGTTTTTGGGGGCCTGTGCCAATTGATGAGCATGTTTTGGTGGATAAAAATATTCTTCTTATTTACCTTTAATACTCTTTTTGAAGGCAGGTGCTGTTGAAATAATCTTGATATCTTTCTGTCCCGATTTAAAAATATTTGATTTCAATATAAGAGACATGAACCTTGCCCAAGAAATTTGAATATCAATTGAGAGCTAATAGTTAAACTGGTAAGTAGCATATAACACTCAATTTAACAACAATTGTACCGACGAGACCCCGATTATTCCCCAGTAGTCTAATACAGGGATCAATTGAGAGGAAGTCAGGATCGAATACCTTAATAGTTTTAAATCCTCACAATTAAGTATCCGTTTCTTTTTGCTCCGACTCTGAATAGGTAATAAACTGATCTGAAAAGGACCAGCTAATGTGCCACCTGCGAAGACTCTAAACTGCCTGTCTATGCCAGGTACTGTAATCAAACAAACACTGTGTTAAGCAGCTTTAGGAAAACCAAAATCTGCTTCTTTTAAAACAGGTGCTTGCTAGATACAGGGCACTGAAGAGACATAATTCTCTAATGTTAGAGAATCCGCAAAAATCTTGATTGGCTGTTCAACTCAGTTTGCATCACGAAAACAAGTCTATATAATTCTTACCCCCTTGAACCTCACTTTTATATAGTAAAACTGGGGTTTACACAGGGGTAAACCTTTTTTCTTATTTCTTCTCTAAAATATAGATTGTGTGTACTTAAAATCTATATTTTGAGCAGAAATACAACAACACAACCGGCAAGTTAGCACTAGGCCTTCTCTCAGACGCACTTTTGATCTTGTTTGAGACGAATATCAAATACGTGCCGAAAGCTTTGTAGCACCGTTTTGAACTCTCCATCACGTGCTTCTGAACTGGTATTTGCGATGATTGACAACCGTCTCTGAACGTTAAAAGCGTGGGCGGGACAATAGCGCTGTCACTTTATGTTACAATCGATTTTCAATACTGCTGAAAAGGAGATTGTGGATACTCGTTAAAACATCGAAGCGGTTCTAACTAGCAGTACCCACAATCTATAGTCTGCTCAAAACAGAGATTGTGGATACTCGTTAAAACCTCGATGTGGCGACAGGGCTTGAGATGTCATTTCATCACAATGTCGGGTAAAAGTCCCACAAAGTCGGAAGCAACGTCTCCAAAATGACCTATACGTACAGTTGTGTGTATTTCTGCTCAAAATATTGATTGTGGATGCTCGTATCGCCTCATCGAATTTTTCTTATTTCTGTTCAAAATATAGATTGTGGATACTCGTTAGTATCGCTTAATCGAGGCGGTTCTAACGAGTACCCACAATCTATATTATGAGCAGAAATAAGAAAAGTAAGATGTACCTCTGTAAACCCCGGTTATTCTATTACATATGGTTCAAGCCCAAAAGTATTTCGGATCCTTACGAGACACATGTTCATGGTGCTGCCTAACACAACAGCCTATAATACTGGCACAGCATGCAACGCTTCAGATGTCTGTTAACTTTAGCCATAAAGTCCCTAAGCCTGCCCTGGCGAGTTGGGACCATTTCACTGGGATTGAAATGTCATTTTATCTAACTGTTGGGTAAAATTTCACACAATCTCAAAAATGACCTAAATAATGTTAATGGGGATGTTAAACCTCAAATCAAGTAAACAAACAGTCAACAGAAACGCAGAAATATTGGTCAATTAAAGTCTGTTATTGGTGACATGAATTCTGAGGGGAATGATTGGCAGATTTTCCACCATTTTTCAAAAGGGGACAACTTTCGGAACTTCCTGTTTGCTTTCCCACGAAATAGTGATATACTCTAAAAGGAAAGAATTTGCTCCTCAGGAGCAAATTCTTTCCTTTAAGAGTTGACCCTTATTGACATGGGAGACTAAAATACGCTTGAAGGAGTTGCCTCCCCTGAAGGTGTATGCATTCCACTCAAAGTCTCAAAAATATTTGCCACTTAATTGCTCGACTCGACGGTTAGTAAAATATTTGGGCGGATTTTTGCGTGCTCCCAGGAGACCTTATGGGTCCAGCCTTTTAAATTTTGAAACCTTCCTCACAACTGGACAAAAATGGGCGGTAAAAAAGAGAAGAAACCCAGAAAAACCAACAAGTCTTAACCCTTATCCTGCTGAATAAATAACTTTAGCCACAGCCATTGCTGACTGCCAAACATTAAAATTTCTTAACATCATTCACAAGCTGCATGACAAACAGTGTAGGACCTCATCTCTGTTTGCAAAAGTAGGGGTTGTTATGGGTTAAATATACACTAAAGCCACTTTTTAACTGAGCTTCCTGTTGTGCCCATTTCTGTTTGTTTGTTTGAGTTGAGGTTTAACGTCCCCTTCAATACTGTATAGGTCATTTTGGAGACGTTGCTTCCAATTTTTGGGACTTTTACCCGTCATTGAGATGAAATGACATCTCAAGCCCTGTCACCCAATGCAACCAAAAGGGTTTATAAGTATGGGCGGGCTGCCTCGCATCGCTTTGCACGGGCAGGCTTAAATCCTCTAAGCGCTTTACCAGTAGTTGTGTAGTCTGCGTGGAAGCCTCATGCAGCCCATCTCTTTCTTCAAGCCCCGATGGGCGGGGGCCGACAATTTCTGTATGTATTGAAATTGCACAAGGAGGATAAATTACAAGGATTCGTGTAAAAAATACATTCAAATCAATCAAATCTTTTATATTTCGGTCTGATTACAAATAAATGTAATAACAAGAGGAGCGATACAAATATGCAACGTTCGGCGGCAAAGTATAAGTCAAAACAAAAAAAAAATAATTAAATAAATAAATAAAACACAAACAAAACAAAACAACCAGAGGGCAACATTAAATTTTACGAGATGAAATCAGTACTTTCTCTCTCTCTCTCTCTCTCTCTCTCTCTCTCTCTCTCTCTCTCTCTCTCTCTCTGTTTTGAGCACGCAACGCTGAAACAGCACCGAATCTATGGCATTGTGTGCTTCGAGTTTGTCAATCAACAAAAATCAAATCAAATTTATTTCTCTCAGCATCGCGAAAACACGCCTATACAAAAACACTGCAAATCCTATCGCCGAACAAAAGAAATTGGAAACAATTTTCCAATCTCTGCCCAAAACATAGACCGCGGGTGCCCGCACGAACCGCCTTATCGATGCGGCTCTAACGAGCACCCCCAATCCAGCCCCAGAGCAGAAACAAGAAAAATAAGGTTTACCCTCTGTAAACTCCAGTTTTACTGTGTAAAAGTGGGGTTCAAGGAGGTCAAAACCATAAAGGCGCGTTGTCGCGATGGGTTATACAATAGGATAAAGAGGAGCAAAACGTTGTGCAAACATACTGTTTCATGTAACAAACTTATTATTTCATCATTTATTATTATTATTTATTTTATTTATCCGACCACACCCTTTCCTGACTTTAAACCAATCAGATAGCTTATGTAATTCCGATCAGACTCAGAAGCCATCTGGTCTGGATCTGCACTATATGCAAAGCTAGGTTTTTTTTTATCAAGAACGGCAAGTTTTGCTCGGACTGGTCCGTATGCAGTTAACTATGTTCCATTCAAAAAATCATAGAGCATGAAACGTGTGAAAAATAAATGGGCCGTTACAAAGCATGTTCTGCACGAGCATGTGTAGTCAGACGTGTGGCCAACACGCTAAAGAAAAATATTAATGGGATATTATGTTCACTCCAGAGTGGTAAGTGTAATAAAATATTATAGATGCGTCTCTCTCTCTCTCTCTCTCTCTCTCTCTCTCTCTCTCTCTTAACCAGCCAATACACAGGTGTAAACAGATACATTCATTACGAGTACACGCCCATACAAATACACTGCAAACCCTACCGCCGAAAAGAACGAATATTTTGCGATGAAAACCTGATATCCGACACAGATTGTGGATACACGTTAGAACCATTGTGTACAAAGTTGTTTTAATTTAAAATATTAGGTAATAGTAATTTTCTCTAGTATGATAAGCGCTAGGACGTAGCAAACCTAAATCAAGATTATAGATAAAGGTATGCACATGTATGTAATCAGACCGGACAGTCGTCAGCAGTCGCGAGCGGACGACAAAAGCGAACGGCGCAAAGGGGAAGCGTCCCCGACTGCCACCGGGTGTAGGCTGGGAAAATAGTCCCGGACTGAGATCCAAACTTTCGTTCAAGCCCTAGATTCCACTTTTTATGTAAACAGTGTAGACCCCGATCAGACGCCGATAGAATGACATGTAGAGTAGCCTATGACATTAAAAATCCGCGCTTTTTGGATGTACTTTGACGCCGCGTTCTGTGGCGCCTGATCTGAGTCTCCATTGCTTGCCAAGCTCCTCACGGCGAATATACGCTAACTGGTGATTGATTTTTTACATGACCCGTGACGTCCAAACAAAATTAAATATGGAGCGCGAAGCAGTAGTTTTTGACAATCGCTTAGCTCCGCCCTCTCCTGTGGGTTAACCGGTATTGGATGGTGATGTTAAGTATTGATTACCGTTACTTTGACAAACTTGTCTCTTCTAACACCAATTGTGGTGTGGCGCGTCAGTGTTTTTTGATGTATCTGCTCTTTAATGAACCGACGGGATATACCGTATTGCTAACTTGCTGGGTGCGTGGTTGTAAGAACAAGAGGGCCATGATGTGGAGTGGAGGGTTTCAGCAATTTTGTCTGACAGTGACCCAAGGAACATTTCTGTGAAATTATTTCAAAATCAATCAAGCTATTTAGGAACTTAAGTCATGTTAATTTTTCTGGTGGCTATCATGCTCGGTGGTAACATTGAGGGTCAGGTCCTAGTGCACCAGACGGAGATGAACAGGCTCAGTCTAACTAACAATGACTCATGGTGACAAGGTTGGGGGAGTGGGGATCCATCACTTTGACAATACAGAGCTGAGTTTTAACAAACAATGCTTAATGGTGAAGTTGAAGTGGGGTGGCGTGGATCCCTTTGACAATACAGAGGAGCTGACCTGTATGTCACTATCTTGGCACCTTGTGGACGGGTCAGGTTCTAGTGACAGGCTCAGTCTAACCAACAATCACTCATGGTGGGAGGGGGGGGGGGGGGACATTGAGGGTCAGGTTCTAGTGCAGCAGACGGAGGTGAACAGGCTAAGTACAACCAACAACAACTCATGTTGACAATGGGGGATGGGGGTGGTAGTGGGGAGTTGGGTGGATCCCTTTGACAATACAGAGCTTACTTGTATGTCACTATCTGGGCACCTTGTGGACCTTGTGGGTCAGGTCCTAGTGCAACAGATGGACAAGAATTGGCTCAGTCTAACTCATGGTGACAAGGGAGGATGGGGGTGGGGGGAGTTCGGTGTGGATCCCTTTGACAATACAGAACTGACACGAGGGTTAGGTCCTAGTGCATCAGACAGAGATGAACAGGCTCAGCCTAAAATACAATGATTGGGGGGGGCCTCTCGAGTGTTAACAAGATTTTTCTATGATTTGACCTACTGACCTACTTTTTGATACATCATGACCCCAATTCCAACTTGACCTAGATAATGTCAAAATAATCATTCTGAACATGTTTGATGATGATTGGACCAAAACTGTGGCCTCTAGAGTCTTTACAAGGTTTTCCTATGTTATGACCTACTGATCTACTTTTAGACCTGATATGACCCATATTTAACCTTGACCTAGATATTGTCATGATGGTGATTCTGAGCAAGTCTGATTGGACCAAAACTGTGGCCTCTAGAGTGTTAACGAGGTTTTTCTATGATTTGACCTACTGACCTTCTTTTTGACCAGACATGACCCATATTCAAACCTGACCTAGATATTGTCATGATGATCATTCTGAGCAAGTCCAATATGAATGCACAAAAACTATCGCCTCTAGAGTATTAACAAGGTTTTTCTATGATTTGACCAACAGACCTACTTTTTGATAACACATGACCTGAACTTGACCTAGATAATGTTGAGATGATCATTCTGAACATGTTTGATGATGATTGGACCAAAACTGTGGCCTCTAGAGTATTAACAAGTTTTTCTATTATTTGACCCAATGCCTACTTTTTGACCAGACATGACCTATATTCGAACTTGACTGAGATATTGTCATGATGATCATTCTGAGCAAATTTGATGATGATTGGACCAAAACTGTGGCCTCTAGAGTGTCAACAAGGTTTTTCTATGATTTGACCTACTGACCTACTTTTTGACCCCACATGACCCATATTCGAACTTGACCTAGATATTGTCACGATGATCATTCTGAGCAAGTTTGATGATGACTGGACAATAAGTGTCGCCTCCAGAGTGTTAAAAAGTTTTTTCTATGATTTGACCTACTGTCTTACTTTTTGATCTCACATGATCCATATTCAAACTTGACCTAGATATTGCTGAGATGATCATTCTGAGCCAGTTTGATGACAATTGGACCAAACCTTTGGCCTCTTGAGTGTTAACAAGGTTTTTCTATGATTTGACCAACTGACCTGACCTACTTTTAAACCCGACATGACCCATATTCGAACTTGACCGAGATTTTGTCATGATGATCATTCTGACCATGTTTGATGATGATTGGACCAAAACTCTGGCCTTTAGAGTGTTAACAAGTAAAGTTTACACAGGCACAACACACGATGGACGATGCCAGACATCTCACGGTCACAAGAGCTTAAAAATATCACAATTTTTCTTTTAAATTTTTCATTTTTGTTTTGCAGTAAAATTTGCAATACGAGTATTTGTATAGGTGTGTTTTCGTTATGATAGGGAAAAACCCATAACAGAGCAGGACTAGATCTGCAGCATCTGATCTGGCCTACACTGTTTTGCTAAAACTTTAGCTCAGCCATTTTCCAACTGAAATTTTAATATTACCCTTATCCTGCTGAATAATTGATTTAGCCACACCCATTTCTAACTTTAAACCAATCAGATTATTTGATGTTATTTAATCCTACAAATTCACAAATTTAATGTCAAACAGTGTAGATCCTGATCAGATGGCTTCTTTATCTGGACCCAGTTGTTCAAAGCATCGTTAGCTTAACGAGCTCGTTAGTGGTCATATTGTTAACTCTTCTAGCAAGTACAGTATCGAAAATTTTGGTATTTTTGCTGAAAAAATGTAAGCAGCTGCTCACATTTTTCAGCAAAAATTTCAGCATATTTGCAATATTTAATGATCAAAGTTTTAATGCTACGTTAACTAACGATGTCGTTAGTTTTGAACAACTGGCCCCTGATCTGGATCTACACTATTTGCAAAGGTAGTAGTTGTAGTGAACAGCAGGATAAGTGGTAACACAACTTCCGAAATAGACTCTTGCAAAAATAAGGCTATTATTGACAGATGTTTAACCCATTCATCATGTGAACAAGTCTGTGAAATGAACACCCCCTAAACCCCCCTGTATATAGATCAAACTGGGGTTTACGGGGGTATACATAAGTTTCCTTATTTCTGCTCCAAGACATAGGTTGTGGGTACTTGTTAGAACCGCCTCAATGAGGCAGTTTTAACGAGCACCTACAACCTACTAAGTTTGCAGTATAAATAAGACAAATATCATGGATTTTCATCAGAAAAGTAGCCATTTCGGAGATGTGAAAAAAATGCACTATGTTTCACGGCTGTGTTTGTTTTTGTTTGATTTGAGGTTTAACGTCCCCGTCAACACTGTAAAGGTCATTTTGGAGACGTTGCTTCCAATTTTGTGGGACTTTTACCCGACATTGAGATGGAATGACATCTCAAGCCCTGTCGCCCAATGAAACCAATAGGGTTTATTAGCATGGACGGTCCGCCTCGCACTGCGGTTCCTGGACAGGCTTAGATCCTCTAAGCTGTTTACCAGTACTAGTGTGCGGGCCGGATTCAGCTCTGCGTGGAAGCATCGTGCAGCCCATATATTTCTTCAAGCCCCTTGGCGGGGGCAGATTCACGGCTGTGTTATCGTAATGTGGACTCCTGCCATATATAATGAGGAAGATTCCATTTGGTACAAAATACCAGTAGTTTAAGAATCCTATCTTCGTTCTCTATCAGTAATACATGTATTAGTTTCCTAAGAGAAGAATTAGCAACTAAATCATATTTTTTTGGGGACATCCTGGTATTATTGAAATCAACAGCTGTCTCCACTTTATTGTCAGCACCAACAGCTGTTACCCTCTCTATACTGTCATTAACCCAGATTCTTCCATTGCTCTATGTTGGACAAGTCCATTTGTCACATTAAGGGTGTCAGGCCTATTTTTTATATTTTTATTTTTGACGGAAAATTCTGTTAGCAAATAGTGTAGGCCCTGATCAGACGCCGCAGAACGCCGCATTCTGCGGCGTCTGATCTGGGCCTGCACTGTTTGCCACTTTCCCCTGACAGGGTTAATTACCCATTTTGTACTGTACCGTAATAGATTATTGTCCTTTTCCAAAATCAACAGGGGTGTTGTGTAATGCACCAGTCATTTTGTAACCACTGCCCCCCCCCCCCCCCACACCTTCGGGGATAGCGAGGACAACGACTTTTCACTTTTCACAGCCCTGCTAGAAGCCCTGCACTGGGGGGACCTCCAGTGATCACAGCCCCACTGTTTATAATAGTTCATTCCACTGGTGGTATATTTGCATAACATCAAAACCCCGGCATTAACCCGGCACTGCGGGGGAACACAGAGGGTAACTACCCTGCACATTAGCCCCGCTATACCCCGCCTATCCCCGTAGGTGGGGGGCAGTGGTTACAAATGACTAGTGCATAATGCATCTAGAAAATGGCTAAATCTTTTTCAATAGTGTAGGCCTTGCCGGCATACCTTTTTGGGGGTTCTCATATAAAGTGGGTTGATCTGCTTTTTGGAGAAGAGAAAATGGATTCACCCATAGTTCCGAATAAGGTACTTTTTTCATCCTTTTTCTTATTTCTGCACGAAAACATATGTTTTGGGTATTCATAAGGAGCTCCTTGGCAAAGTGCTTCTAATGAGTACCCACAACCTGATAGTCCCCTGTGAAATGGAGGTCTTAGCTCAAGACCTGTTCTTGAACTGCTCTTAAGAAGGTTTTCAAGAACACTTGTACTTGAACTATTCAAGAACACATTCTAGGAACAGCTCAAGAACTTTTTAAGAATTTGTGATATTCTTGAACTATTCTTAAACTTTTCTTGAACACTTTAGAGACTTTTCTTGAACAACATGATGACTCTGATGTTCTTGAACTGTTCTTAAATTTATTCTTGTTGACTTCAAAGACTTTTCATGAACAAAGTGTCTTGAAAGGTGTTTCTAAATTGTTCTTAAATTTGTACTTGTTTATTTCAAAGATATTTCTTGAACAAATTGTAATGACAGGTGTTCTGAAACTGTTCTTAAATTTGTTCTTGATTATTTCAAAGACTTTTCTTGAACTTGTGTTCTTAAAATATCCTGAAACTTTTCTTGAGTGTTTTTCAAGAACGCTTTATGAACAGTTCCAGAACTTTGTCACATGATTTAAATCACATGATTGATGATGTCATTCAGATCTCAGCTTTCATTGGACAGTTTTCCAACTTTCCTTTTAAAATGGCTTCAACTTAGATTTATTGTTAGGGTAAGCAAAATGATTTTGATTGTCAAATATTGTTTTTATTTCTGATTACTGATCAGCCTCTTTTTGCCAAAGACTTCTTTCTGGCAGTTACCAAGATTTGTTGGTGTTTTTGTTAAATATGGATGAGCAAATGTTTAAATCTACTGCTGTCCACATGGCAGCACCATTTATCTGATTTGTGGGTGGGGTATAATTTCTTCCTGCAGAACAAGATGAGCCCATCAAAGGCACAGAGTCTGATCAGAGTCTTTGCTGTGTCCTCAATGTGTAAAAAAAGGTATAATTTTCTTCGTGTAGACAGCTAAATGAGCAAAGACTTTGATCAGCATGGGCAGTGCCAAGGCTTATCCGAGTCTGGGCTGGACACACTTGCCATTTTTGTCAGTTTTGTCACATTTTAGCCCATAGAATATAATGTCTGGTATTATAAAGTGAAATCTGTCCAGCTCCACAGATGGATTCAACATGGTTGGACAATGTCTCATGCACTACCTTGCTGTATTTATGAGTTACCTGCCCTTGCAAAAATTCTGTGTCCAGGCTGAAACTCTTTGACCATTTGACTGATTTGATTTATTATCTTGAACTTCACAGGTGGATTCAACACCGTGGGACAATATGGCTTACAAAAGAATGGCAATTCTACCTTGCTTAATTGATGAGTTATCTGCCCTTACCAAACTTTGGTATTTGGACTTCTCATAAAAAAGTATGCAATGGCATATATTTAGAGCAGTTCTTGGGCAGTTCTTGGGCAGTTCAAAATGTGAAGAACAGTTCAAGAACACATGTTCTCAAATTGGTTAAAACATGTTCTTGAAGTATGCAAGAACTATAATGTTCTGGAACAGTTCTTTGTCAGTTGAAGAACTAATGTTTCTCTTGAACTGTTCAAGAAATGTACATCAGCTGCTCTTGAAGTGTTCAAGAACAGTTCAAGAACATTTAAAGAAATGTTAAATTGGACAATTTTTTAGAACATGTGTGCTTCAGTTTTTAAGAACATTGTATTCTTGAAAAGCTCTTAAAGACTGTTCTTGAATAGTTCAAGAACAAAAGTTCTTTAAAGAGTTCAAGAACTGTTCTTGAACTGTATGAGAACTTCATTCTTGAACTGTTCAAGAACATTTTTCATTACTTGTTCTTAAAAATTGTCCAATTAAACATTTCTTAAAATGTTCTTGAACTGTTCCAGTTCTTGAATTTTGTTCTTGAACTGTGAAAGGACTTTTCTTGAATTGTTCTTAAGTTTTGACAGGGGAATGTTTTTGCGCAGAAATTATGTGGACACCCCTTCTTATCTGGGGTTCTGTGTAACGTGTCCACCATGTCTGCAGTGCAAGGGAGGTCACTCTCTTGTGACTGTGTTTTTTACAGTCCAGCCATTTTCCCGTCTACAGGCAACCCTAAATCTTAAAATGATATAAGGTTGGTGATTCCCATTCAGTACAAAATGGGTTAACTTACTGACTAAAAAGGTAATCTAGTTATACTGTAAAAGTTTGCTTGGTCCAATTAGGCCCCATCAGTGGCCTTCAAATATTTTCAAAATTTCATAATGGAACCAATGATCCCAAAGGACTAGAAAATATTTGGCAGGGAGACTTTTAAAGGTTGCCATGATTTTTATGACTTTTTATGATTACCCAATCGTTTATGAATCTGAAGTGTCCTGTGAAAGTAAGATTGGACTGAAGGACATTTCATTTCAGTACAAGTGATGTAAAAACTGGGGATGACTCTAGTCAATTAGCAATTCAAATTTAACACCCGTAAAATAAAGGATGTATAAACCCCGACCTCAAAGGATATGAAGAGTTAAAATTTGCAATTTAAAAACATTAAGTGTCTCTCATCACAATGAAAGATAATGAATGTAAAAATTTCAAAGGATGGTCAGTCCTTTTGAAACGGTGATCCAATTCGGTCAGTCAGTAGTTTTCTCTTTCTCATACTACTGGTACTCGATGATTTGAATTAATGACACTTACAAGTTTAACTGTTAATATGGACAAATACTAGGATCTGATTTCTAAAGCCTCCTTTAAATTTTCAATTCCTCCATCATTTTCGGACTATAGAATATCACCAAGTAGCTGTACAATGACCAGTGTTCAATTACTATATTTTATGCATTTCCTTTTGGAAATGTTTTTTTCTTTATAACTGTTTCAACGATTCTACACAATGGGTTTCTGTTACTCACAAGTCCATCAATTCTTTCCGAATAACCGTTTTACCAAGAACAAACAATGGTGTCCAGTTACCTATGATAAGTTTCATGTCCCGAAATCAACAATAATTGGAGGACATCCTTTCATCAAGGTATGCTACTTAACAGGTCATCATTTGGTTGGAACTTTTGGCTCGACTATAATTATTTGATATGGCATACCATAGAAAACATGGATGTACAAATTACACATTCCGCGCAAATTGCTAGGTTTTAATTTCACCATCGATATGTGACATGGTTTTCTCCTCAGGTGAATCTTTGACTATCTGACGGAGAGCTACATGGGTCCACCTTTGGGACCCTTCAAAAGCAACAATGAGACACAGTAGAAACGTATTTAACCCATAAAATGCCAATCACGACTACTGTCGTCTGCTTTGCCGTCTGCCGGTTACCTTCAAAGTAAGTTTTTGCAAACAGTGTGGACCCAGCTCAGACTGTTACTGTAGGAGCAGTCTGATATTTGGCCTTATGGGCTAATAGCAATGGAAAATTTTAAGGCAGACAACAATTTATTTTATTTTATTTTTTTTAATTTTCAGAGAAATTAAAGCTTGACACTGCACAATTCATTCAAATGAAGTTGTGCCCTAACTTTCTTTGAAAAAAAAAAAAAATTGCTTTGAAAATGCCATCTGCTAGTCAGACTGAGCACTTACAGTGTTAAACCCTTAACATGCCAATCACAACAACTGTCGTCTGCTTTGTTGTCATCTTGTAATTTTAACAATCATTGTTGCAAACACTGTGGACCCAGATCAGACCCGATCAGGGTCCACACTGTTTGCCTGTATGCAAAAACATGTCAGAAATGTTTGCAAAAAGATGCAGCAGACAAATTAAATAGACAAAATTTTCAGATGCAGTTTTTCGTGGCATCTTAACCCTTAAGACACCGAGTCAAACTACATCTGAAAATGTCCTCTGCTTATGCTGTCTGCTGAATTTTTTTGCACACTTTTTTAAAAATATTTTTGCATATAGGCAAACAGTGTGGGCCCAGATCAGACTACTCCTACAGGAGCAGTCTGATCTGGGTCAACACTGGTTGCAAAAAATGACTTTTAAAGTAACTGGCAGACAATAAAGCAGACGACAATTATCGTGATTGGCATTTTATGGGTTAACATGATATGCTGAGAAATCAACCAGAATATTGTCATCAACCCATTAAGGAAGATTTAAATAGCACAGTATCGAATCCCTTCAATTTCCATTTTAACTCTTAAGTTGCCAATCATATCTGCTGCAGATGCCATTTTCATTATTTTTTGTTTTTAGTTTTCCTATTTTTCTGAGAAAAATCACACTCAACATCTCATTATTGTGATTTGTCTGAAAACTAGCATAATATCATTATCCCATTGCATTATCCCATTGCATGCGGGGTAAACCCCTAAAGGGGTAACTTGGCAAACAGAATGCAGCGTCTGATCAGGGCCTGCACTGTTTGCTAACAGAATTTTCTGTCAAAAATAGAATAAAAATGAAAATAAAAGTGCTGCATGATGCCCCGCCACTGCACATACATCAAGCAAGTGATGTATCTCTGTCAGAATAAAGTCAAAGGTAAGCTAATATTATAATATCTTTTCAACTTAACCCTTATCTTGCTGAATATTCATGTAAGTCACACCCATTTATGTCTATCAACCAATCAAATTACTTGATGTAATTTATTGCTACAAATTCATAAACGGAATGCCAAACAGTGTAGATCCTGATCAGATGGCTTCTTCAGAAGCCATCTGATCTGGATATACACTGTTTGCAAAGATAGGGGTTGTCGTGAACAGCAAGATAAGGGTTAAAGAGTGGACACTAGTACATGGTGGAAATAGCCATTTTCAATGTGCTTCAAAAGTAGGCAAACCAGAGTTATGGTTCATACGTTTTGCATGTCGTCTCCTTAGTGCTTCGCAGTTCTATGAAATTTCATGAAAATATGTCTAATAGTGTCAGAGTTATGGAGCGGACAAAAGTTCATGGGAGAGATAGCTATGTTAAATGTTCAAAGGGCAATAACTCCAAAAAGTAGGAAAATCAGAGTCACGGTTCATATGTTCTGCACAGTCGTCTCATGGAGCTCTACCTATCTGTTAAGTTGCGTGAAAATATCTCAGATGGGATCAGACTTATGGAGAGGACATGATACTGATAGAAACTGCTATGTTCAATATTCAAAGGGCAATAACCCCAACGTAAGAAAATCAGAGTTACAGTTCATATGTTCTGCACGTCGTCTCACATGTCTCATGGTGCTCTAGATATCTGTGAAGTTTCATGAAATATCTGAAATGGTATCGGAGTTATGGAGCGGACAGGAAACTATAGAAATGGCTATGTTCAATGTTTGAAGGGCAATAACTCCAAAAGTAGGAAAATCAGACTTATAGTTTGTATGTTCTGCATGTCGTCTCATGTTGCTCTACATATCTGTGAAGTTTCGTGAAAATACATATCTGTGAAGTTTTGTGGAAAATTGGATCAGAGTTATGGAGCAGACACAAAACAATGAGGCGCTGACAGATAGATGGACAGACGGATGGACAGATGTACAGACGGACACTAAAAATTTTGGAGGGTAATTAATTTACATAATAGTAAACCTGCCACTTTTTTAGTGGCGGGGCATAAAACTAGACCTGACACCCCTTGTATGACAAATGGACTTGTGCAACATATAGCAATGGAAGAGTCCACTAGTATACAAATGGTTATACAATGATCAATAATTCAGTGCTTCCCTATTCTGGATACTTCTTGGCTTGTTTGCTGTTGTTCTTGTTTTGTTACAGAATCTTCCAACTTTAAGCCCTGTGGTGCAGTGGTAAAGCATCGGATTTGAGATCGAGAGCTAGCCGGTTCGATCCCCGCAAGTGTCAAGTGTTATTTCTTTAAGAGACTTTATCCATATTGCTTAGTACTGTTTTCTACCCAAGAAGAGAAAGAAAAGAGCCCCACCCCAACCATCACCCCAATATTGCCAATCCCCTTAGGAATTTGAACCTGTGACCTCCTGATCTCCAGTCAGACACATATCTAACAAGAGCCACCAAGGCATGCCCCAAGTTAATGAAATATTTGCCTCACCCAACTGGCCCCCTCTTGGCTGGTTTAATCAAGCACAATTATCCTTGTCAATTTTGATAAAAATAAAAATTCATGCATGGGACAGAGGCAAGAATTTTAATTTTTTACCTGACCAGCTTGGCTGTTCAAAAACCTTCGAAATTAACAAATAATCAAAATGAGCAGGTGATGACTGTAAATCAGTAAGTACTTATTTCACTCCCGATATTTATCATTAACTCATTAACAACGGTGAAAAATATCTGACCTATCAGCTTACTTCCCTTTTCAATATGCCATTATTGTTATCCCTTGCAACCCTCTGTATCTTAAGTGAGCTCTTACATGTTTAAATCTGGACATATTAGTTGTTCTAACTACGTGTTTCAGGCATAACTCAAAACTAAAATGGCAAATAGCTTAGACCCAGATGAGATGGCTCATGAGCCATCTCATCTGGGTCTAAGCTATTTGCAATGGAAGCAGTTTCGGGTCTACAGGCATGAAAAGCTTAACTCCAAAGTATGTAAGTCATGTATAAAAGATATCAATAAACAAGGTTTAAATGCTAGGGAGCCATTGAAGCAAGTATCGTAATGATGCGAATACAATAGGGTGACAGGGTGGTAAGATCAGAGGTCACGCAATTGAGGCAATTTGAGTTGGGTAAGGACCAGCAAAACTGTACTTTCTCTGCGTAAAAAGTAAAAAACAAAACAAAATCAGCTTGTCATTCCACACATTCTGATCAAGGACTTAATGCTGACCGTTCAAACCAATGATAAAATTATGAACATCACAGATTAATCAGTTAGTTACACTCAGTTTTCAGCTTCGTGATTGCGTGGTTGTGCACATCATGAAGAAGCTTTTTCTCTTATTGACAATTTAAATAGGTGGCTAGTGGAAGTTGAGTGATTATTTGTGATTGAAGATCATTCTTTCCGCTATATACCTCTGAACTCAGCTGTTGACTTAACTCTGTCATTTATGGTAGTGAAACATGCAAGATGACTCTCAATGGCTGATTTTCACCCAGTAACCCTGGTAACCAGATTACATTAACTGATTTTTTATGAACCCCCAATACTGTCATGTTTGTTTGTTTGTGTTGAGGTTTAACGTCCCGTCAACACTGTTAAGTTTATTTTGGAGATGTTGATTCTGAATTTTGTGGGACTTCTGCAACACGACTAACATCTCAAGCTATACTGCCCACAGAAACCACGAGTGTTTAAGGGACAGACTTGATTCGTACCACTTTACCTGAGCAGGCTTAAACCTTCTAAGTGGTTTAACAGTACTTAAAGTCAGTTTGATCAGTTTCAGCTCTGTGTGGATCAAGCACTAATTTATTTGCAGCCGAATCTATTCCTCCAAGCCCTGATGGGTAGGGCCTAATCCTGTCTTGTTGTTCTTTATAAAATCATTATTTATTTGTTATTCAAATAGTCATAGAAGCCTCCGTGGTGCAGTGGTTACGTTACTCGCCTTGTTAACCAGGGATCGCAGGATCGATCCCGGGCTTCTCCAGACTTTCGGATGAGTCTTTAAACCGAGGTCTCGTCTCCGTATGACCTTAGCTGTTGGTGGGACGTAAAACTAAAACTCACCCACTCAAATAGTCACACATCATTCATTATTTATCTCTTAATCCAACAGTCATACATAAGTCACCATTTATTTCTCAGTCCAACAGTCATATATAAATCTTATCAATAGTCATACAAAGATCAGCACTTATTTCTCAATCAAAAAGAAAAACATAATTCATCATTTACTTCTCACTCCAATGTCCTACATTTGTTTGAATCAAGGTTTAATGTCCCTGTCAACACCGTTTAGGTTATTTTGGAGTCGTTGCTTACAATTTTGTGGGACTTATACCCAACATTGAGATGAAATGACATCTCAACCCCTGCCGCCCAATGAAACCAATAGGGTTTATATGCATGGAGGGGCCGAATCGCACCACTTTGCCTGGGCAGGCTTAGACCTTCTAAGCTGTTTACCAGTTCTCCTGTGCGGTCAGTTTCAGCTCTGCGTGGAAGCATCAATGCAGCCCATCTATTTCTCCAAGCCCCGATGGGCGGAGGCGACAATGGTCATATATATATCATTTATTTCTCAATCCAATAGTCATACATAAATCATCATTTATTTCTCATGCAACACAGGACCCTCTAATATAACAACAGTATTTGTTCCCAAACAATTTGTAGCTATAGCGAATTAGCCACTATAAAGAATTCAAATAAGGGGTAGTATAATAGGTAGTAATATGGACGTTTCCCTTAACCTTTTTTGTACCAAATGGAATCTTCCACCTTATATTATAGCAGGAGTCCATTTCAAAACTTAGAGGTGTCAGGTTCTGTTATCTTCAAAATTGATTTGGAAAATGGCAGAACTTTTTTGGAAATAGTGTAGGCCCTGATCAGATGCTGCATTCTGCTGTGTCTGATCTGGGCCTGCACTGTTTGCAAAGGTACCCCTTTAGGGGTTTCTGGTACTGAATGGGTAAATATCTCCAAGAAACACAAATGGAGTGGAGTAACACATATGTTGTTTCTTGGAGTGGAGTAACACATATGTTTCTTGGAGTATTAACCCTTCTCTTGCTGAATATTCATTTAAGCCACACCCATTTCTGTCTATCAACCAATCAAATTACTTGGTGCAATTTATTGCTACAAATTCATTGACTGAATGCCAAACAGTGTTACTAAGATCCTGATCAGATGGCCATCTGATCTGGATCTACACTGTTTCCAAACATAGGGTTGTTGTGAACAGCATGATAAGAGTTAAATAAATTACAATATTCTTGAATATCTCTTAGTAATCATCTCATAATGAGCTAAGGATTTCTTCCAGTAAAACTGGCATGATGTTGGGATAAAAAGGTTTGTCTGTATTTATCCAATACTCATATATAAATCGAGCCTCACTCGGGTCACGTGAGACGCCAAGTTCTGCAACGGAAGGTCAGGTGGTTTTTCTCCGGGTACTCCAGTTTTCGCCCACCTCTGATTAACAATCGGCTCGATATGAGTGAAATAATCTTGAAAGGGCCGTAAAACCAAAATCAAATATAAATCTTCATTTATTGTTTCTAGAAGCTACCGTAATATTGAATGATCCTAAGTATTGTGACAAATAGGCCTGAGCAAACGATGCAGATCCAGATCAGGAACAGTCTGATCATGGTCTACACTGTTTGTCATTCCATCTGCATCTTGTGGGCTCATTGTTAGATCATTAAATAAATAAGAGTTACAGCATGTCTTCAAGGTGTGTGAATTTTTAGGATTTTTACAGTATACCAACAGAATCAGTGCAGCCAAAGCTGTCTTTGTACTTAAGAGTTCACTGCTATGTCATGGTACATGGTAGCAACTGGGCCGGTAACATTCTGATCATGAAATCTTTTCTTCTGTCGATATCATTCTCTCCCTTCCCCTGATTCAAGAAGAGATATTGTCAGTTTCTGGTGAATGAAGGTAAACCGCTTACGTATAAGCTTGCCCAGGAAAAGTAAGGATAGGTAAACTGACCGGCTCAAAAATGACCTAAAATAGTGTTGACTGGGCTGTTAAACTCCAATACAAACAAACAAATCTCTCCCTTCAACTGATTCAAGAAGGGATGTTGTCAGTTTCTGGTGAATGAAGGTTAACCACTTAAGTATAAGCCTGCCCAGGCAAAGTGTGTATAGGTAAACTGACTGGCTCAAAAATGACCTAAATAGTGTTTGATGGACCTTTAAACTCCAATACAAACAAACAAAACAGAGTAGACCCAATCACAAGAAAATCTGCATCTAAGTAGACATTGTTTGCTCAGCTATACACAGAAAAGCCAGCCTCGGTAGCTCAGTCGGATGCGCGTCCACTGGTGATCAAGAGGACAGGAGTTCAATACCTGCCGGGGTCGGCAACATTCTTTCATGGAGATTGATCACGAAATCTTTTCTGCAGTCATTCTCTCCCTTCTTCTGATTCAAGAAGGGCATTGTCTTGTTTGTTTGTTTTGTTTTCTTTGATGTGAGGTTTTTCGTCCCCGTCAACACTTTATAGGTCATTTTGGAGACGTTGTTTCCAATTTTGTGGGACTTGTACCCAACAATGAGATGAAATGAAATCTCAAACCCTGTCGCCCAATAAAACCAATAGGGTTTATAAGCCTGGACGGACTGACTCGCACTGCTTTGCCTGGGTAGGCTTAGATTCTCTAAGCGGTTTACCAGTACTTGTGTGCGGTCGGTTTTAGCTCTGCGTGGAAGCATCATGCAGCCCATCTATATCTTCAAGCCCCGATCGGCAGGGGCCAAGAAGGGCATTGTCAGTTTCTGGCGAAAGAATGTGCACTGTACTCACTCAGATTTACCACTTACTTATAAGCCTGCCCAGCAAAAGTGTGGACAGGTAAACTGAACCACTCAAAAAATGACCTAAAATAGTGTTGACTGGGCAATTAAACTCCAATACAAACTATACACAGAAAAATGTTTGCTCCAGCTGTCAGTACAAATACTTTAGCCCTTGTCCTGCTGAATAAATTAATTCAGCCACACCCATTCTTGACTATCAACCAATCAAACTACAGTAAAATTTCACTATTAAGACCACCCGAAATTAAGACTTATTCTGCTTTGAAAAGCTTATTTTGAAGGGTGTACTTAATCTTTGTGTTTTCTGCCCACAGTGTCCTCTGGTCAAGGACCACCTTTTGGACTGTTCAAAAGTGGTCTTAACGACCACTTTTGAACAGTCCCAAAGGTGGTCTTAATATAGGAATTTTACTGTACTTGATAAAATGTATTTGCATGTTTAATTCAGAAACTGCATTACAACGTAAAACCTGATCAGATGGCTCCTAAGCCATCTTAGAAGCAATCTGCTCTGGATCTGCACTGCTTGCAAAGACAAGGGTTGTCATTCTCAGCAAGACAAGGGTTAGTGTGGCAGTTTGAATGGGGGTCAAAATGTAATAATATCATGAGACTGAAAGGTTTTAGTGTCAATGGAAATTTTAAACTTTTATTTTCTATCATGCTTGTGACACAATTATTTCAAGCGTCTAATTAACAAAGACACCCTGAGTACTTGAATTTCTCCAGTTTAAAAGAACAGGAAATTGTTGGGGTGGTCCATATTTTCTCAGTGGCATGAAAAAAAGCGATCACACTCATATCTCTGCTTGATACCACCCAAAGAAGCATAATTGAAGGAAGCTGTCAAGCCCTTTCTTGGTCAATCATGCAATGTGAAAATTTATTTAAAGATGGCCGAACTGCGAGTTGAGTGACACTAACAATGTTGTCAGGGCAAGTGACACACAGGTTTTGTAATGTGATGGACCACTTCTCATCAATGATTAAGATTAGCTAAGATATTTGACAACAAAGGCTTTTCAATGATTTTCAAACAAAAATCTTGACCTCCTCATAAGAAGGGTTGACCCCTGAAACACTCGGGTAGCACAGGTAATCATTGACCCTGAAGAGACTGGGTCTTGAAAATGAGGACTTCGACCCAGTTTTCAGTAGGTTGACACTGATGTGATAAGCCTTCAGGATTAACAGGTGATAATATTGCACAAGAAAAAATTGGAAGAGGGCAGAGATGTCATTGACCATCTCCACCTCATAAGAAGTCTTACCTAAACTCACTACAGTACCGTAAAAATTCTAAAAACTCAGACACCTTGAGGATTTGCTGAAATCGTCCTAAAACTTTAACAAATTTGTTTCACAATACTGCTAGGAATCCAAACAGTGTAGACGGAATGGCAAACAGTGTAGACCCTGATCAGACTTCAGGAGCAGTCTGATCTGGGTCTGCACTGTTTGCTAAGTCCTGTCTGTCCCAATACTTAGGATCATTATGATATGTCACATAGAACAGAGACATTTGTCTTTTTTTTCTCTTTTCAATAGGTGTCTCTTCCCCTAAGAAGCAGTGTTATCTCTCAGAGTCCCAGGTTTTACCCAAAAGCAAACAGGAAGTGACAAAAGTTGTCTCTCTTTGAAAACATGGCAGCAAAGTGCCAGACATGTCCTTTTCTACAAGATTTGGTTGGTATTTTGTGATGAGCAAGCAAAATGTAGCTGTAATGAAGCCAAGTGTGATGTGGGACTTCATTCCATAACCCTAACGCTCATATTTGGGATAATTCAGAGAAAATTTTCTTATTTTAGCTTGAAAATGTTTGTTGTGTGGGTAGTTTTCCTAAGGGAACATTCATTTCTTCAATCATATACAGCCACAGTGGCCGGAGTTTATCTCCCTTCAGTAAACCATTATACGCCAATATCATATTTTCCAGCGACGTGATCCAGAACAAGTTTGAAACAGCCGTGGTTAAAGTTAATCGGCATTTGAGCCATCGAAGTTTCACTGTATATAAATTGCCATTTTAGCACATTATAGTTTGGTTCAGTGTAGCCCTTCGGGGCTTGAAGAAATACATGGGCTGCATGATGCTTCCACGCAGAGCTGAAACCGACCCGCACACGAGTACTGGTAAATCGCTTAGAAGATCTGAGCCTGCCCAGGCAATGCGGTGCCAGTCGGCCCGTCCATGCTTATAAACCCTATTGGTTTCATTGGGCGGCGGGGCATGAGATGTGATTTCATCTCAATGTCGGGTAAAAGTCCCACAAAATTGGAAGCAACGTCTCTAAAATGACCTTTACTGTGTTGACGGGGACGTTAAACTTGAAATCAAACAGTAACAGTTAGCCCTTATATGGAAGGCCATCCACCCTGTGTTGTTAACAGTATGTCAACATGTGACACAGTACCCCTTTTGAAACCTGAATCAAATACTGAGTCTATATCTGATGACTGCAGATTTCTCTCCAACATAAGGTCAAACCACAAATCAGAAGTCATTTGTAGGGCAACTGGGAGTGGTCTCTGAATGAAGATTACCCTGAAAGGAATTCACCCTTGTTGTATCAGCTGTTTTTTCATTCACTTTGTCTGCAATTTTCAAACCTGTAATTTGTTGATTATGTAAGCAACCTATCATTATCATAATGATCCTAAGTATGGGGGGAAAGATAGGCCTATAAGCAAACAGTGCAGACCCAGATCAGACTGCTCCTAAAGGAGCAGTCTGATCAGGGTCTATACTGTTTGGCATTCTGTCTGTATTTTTGGGCTGCTTACTGGATCGGAGAAGAAAGTTGTTAAAATTTTAGGCGAGTTAGAGCAAGTGCTTAAGGTGTCCCAATTTTTAGGATTTTTAGGGTACATAATAAAACAGCAATGATTGGGATTCTTGTGAAAGAAATTGTTGTGGTTGAGGTTTTAAGGCTATAGCATTCATTCACCCCTACTGTCCTCACATAGACCTACTGCTCTAGTTCCCAATTTTATTCTGGCACAAACAGCTGTTTGATGGACCAAAGTACTGGTACATGATCAAATCAAGAAATCAAGCTCACATACTGGCATCACTGCCCTGGAATGAGCATTTGCTACAAACTTTTGTCCATGTCAAGGTCGGTTAAAATTGGCACCTGTGTATTGCATTGAATTTAGATTATTGCTTACAAACATTGTGAATTCCATGACATACCCTACTGATTTTGATGATTTTTCAAGCTTCTGGTTGCCACAAAAATATCCATCATGAGTTTTATATGACAAACAATCAAGGTTATCATTTCATTGCATGAAGATATAGATGCTTGAATGCTTGTCTGTGGCCTGCCCTTATATTCAAACCAATGGCTAATGTTAACCATTCAAGCACAATGTAAAAGCTCTGAGTTGATGACAATCTCACAGAAAACATTCGAATCAGCTGCTTAGCAGACTATTCTCATGTTATGTCTCCAAAAAATAAGAAAAGACTATACTTTAAACAAGGCAACGCAAGCGTAGCATCCCCTCGCAACTGCATACCATTCATCAATATGAAGGTTTGAAGCTTCTACCATGATAACTGTGTATTCTATCCTGTTCATAAGGTTTTTTAGATCAAGTCCATATTAGTGTGAACTTGACCTCTGAACCCTGACCTTGAAAGTCAATAGGGTTCATTGTCTCTCCATGGGGAACATTTGTGGAAGGCTTAAAGCTTCTACGATGATAACTGTGCCTTCTATCCTGTTCACAAGGTTTTTAAAGATCAAGTTCATTGTGACCTTGACCTTTGACCCTGAAAATCAATAGGGTTCATCATTTTTCCATGGGGAACATTTTTGGAAGGTTGAAGATTCTAGGATGATCTGTTTGTCTTCTATCCTGTTCACATGGTTTTTAATGTCAAAACCATTGTGACCTTGACCTTTGATCTTGAAAATCAATAGGGGTTATCGTCTTTCCATGGGGAACATTTGTGGAAGGTTTGACGCTTCGACGATGAAAACTTTGTTATCGTGTTCACAAGGTTCCGAACACACGCACGCACACACACACACACACGGACGCACGGCACCGATGCTATATCCTTGTCACAAGGTTGTTGCGAGGGGATAAATACCGTTTTCTTGTTGTGATAAGTACACCACAACCTCTTATAACATGGTTCATTATAACACGGTTTTGGATATAACACGGTTTCAAGATGGATCCCAAAAATGTATAGATTATATAGAAAAATGACCATAAATGGTCATTTTTCTATATAATCTATACATTTTTGTTTGGATATAACATGGTTGTTTAACTAACACGGTTTCTGCTTTGGACCCCATTAATAGTGTTATAAAGAGGTTGTGGTGTAATAAATAGATGCAAAAGCACAGCTTTACTCAAATGAATAACAGTCATATGATACTGCAGGTTATACGGGCCTCCGTGGCCTAGTGGATAAGAGCGCTGACTCTTAGTCATTAGGTCTCTCACCGCCGTAGGTTCGAGCCTCGCTCGGGCCACGTGTGAGACGCCAAGTTCTGCAACGGAAGGTCAGGTGGTTTTTCTCCGGGTACTCCGGTTTTCGCCCACCTCTGATTAACGATCGGCTCGATATGAGTGAAATAATCTTGAAAGGGCCGTAAAACCCAAACCAAAAAAAAAAAAAAATGATACTGCAGGTGGGCATCCAAATATACATGCACGCTATGCATACGTATCTGCAGATTTCTGCTTATCACAAAAGGAAAGTTTGTACGACCCAGAAATTTAAAAGTAAGTAGGCCCTAAATTCCATTTCAGTTACATTACATTGGGAAAACTTAAATGATTTTATGTAACAATGGTAACAATGAATGCTGTCAGAGTTGAGTAGAGCCACACAATACAAGAACACTCAGGAATGCAACAAATGCATTTAGTATTATGCAAATTTTAGGCTTCTGTCTTTTATAGGACACCCATGTGGCAATGGGACAAGTACTGTTGAGCCCTATAACATAGTTCATTACCACCTGGTTTTGGGTCTGACAAGATGAAAGACAAATTACTCCACCTTGTGCACCCCAACCCAAAAAGAAAAAAGATACAAACGTTTATAAAATGATTCAAGGCCAATCCCCAACGAACCAGGCGCACAATACATATGGCATACAACATCTAAATGCAATCCATTTATTAATTAATTACTTTTAAATTATTGATTATAAAAATTGATTTGCTCCTTCCCTTTGTGTTAATTCATACAATAATGTGCCGGCCCCTGCCCATTGCTTAGAGGATCTAAGCCTGCCCAGGCAAAGCGGTGGAAGTTGGACCGTCCATGCTTATAAACCCTATTGGTTTCATTGGGCGACAGGGCTGGAGAAGTCATTTCATCTCGGTGTCGGGTAAAAGTCCCACAAAATTGGAAGCAACTTCTCCAAAATGACCTTTACAGAGTTGACGGGGATGTTAAACATCAAATCAAACAAACAAGCATGTGAATTTCTTGCATATTGTTTTTATTCATCGATTTCATAATAATGTGGTGCACTTTTCTTAAGAAAAAAAAAATCAAAGTTGTTTAAAGGTGTCACCTTGCAGGAGACCTTACAAATAAAACTCGAATCCTCTATAAACAATCTCAGTGTTTCTCAAGTATGAATGACATAAGTTGGATTCTGGACTTATAAGAGATAATAATGCCTTCAAACCATACTTCAGAAAACAAACTATGGATTGTGATACAGTACCCCAGCTATTCTAATATTTACTCCTATTGACCTTTTAAAAAGTTAAGAAGATGACAATATAAACATCCTAAAGGCTAAGGAAATGTGGCAGAAAAATGAAAAATAGAGTTACGAGGGCTGATTGATATCTTGTGAGCCTCCTATTGAAGGATTTGAAATTTGTCGGACATATTGTATTATTTTTCAGCATAATCCCCTTCAGTATCGATAAACTTTTGCCTCCGGTGTTTGAGGGCCTCAATGCCACTTTTATAGAACTCCTTTTCTTGGCTGTTCAGAAAGTCATCCACTGCATATATGATATAATCATCGGACTGAAAGTGGATGCCTGAAATAGCCATATAGATGGAAGTCTGATTGAGGCTGATGCTCAATCAATTTGAATGGCAGCCATAGCAATGACAGACTTGTGAACAGGAGCATTGTCCTAATGGAACAACACACCTTTAGTGAGCTTTCTGCAGCGCTTAAGTTTAATATTTTCCCATAACTGCATCAGAAGTGAAGCATAGTATGTGTCATTGATTGTTTGTCCCTTTTGGAGATAATCTATCAGCAGAATACCATCTGCATCACAGAAAACCGAGGCTATAACCTTCCCAGCTGATGGAACAGTCTTTGCGTGAGCCAGGGTGCTTCCATTGTTTCGATTGTTGTTTGGCTTCTGGAGTAAAATGATGGACCCATGTTTCATCCACAGTGACAAATCTCTGAAGAAAGTTGGCAAAAAGGTTAGGATTAGCACGTGATAATGAGCGCCTGGTCTGCTTCTGATCAACTGTCAGATGTCTTGGTACCCAATGGGCTAAAAACTCTCATTGCAAGTTCCTCTGTCAGAATGGAATGTATTCTTTCCTGTGAAATGCCAACTCTACTGGCTATATATCTTTCTGTGACTCTTCTGTCAGTCATAACAGTATCATGGATGTTATTGGCCATTTCTGGGGTTGCAACATTGACATGCCTTCCAGGACTGGGGTCATCCTCAAGGCGCTGTCTGCGCACCCACCTTTACACTGTAGCATATGAAGGGGCATCTTTCCCTAGTGTTTCTACCATATCATTATGGATATCCTTAGGTGTTTAAATCATTTTTATGCAAATATTGGATCACTGCTCTTTTGTCCATTTTGCAAAAGCTGCTTGTCTTGTTTATTTTCAAGTGCTACCTCGTCAAATTGGGTATATATAATATAGTCAGAGAATAGCTAAGGACTTAAAAAGAACATCCCTACGTATCTCCTTCAATTAGAGGCTCATAACATATCAATCAGCCCTCGTACTTTAACTTTACAAACACAGTTCAGTGGTTTGTAACTCGAATTTCATTTTGTTGGTCCACAGGAAGGTAACTTAGCGAAGGATAACTGGGTCGAGACAGTCTGACTGGTACCATTGTGTGAATACATCCGTGAAATGAACACCCCCTTAAACCCCACTTTATATAGAGAAAACTGGGGTTTACGGGGGTATACATTATTTTTCTTATTTCAGCACTTAACATAGATTGTGGGTATTCATTAGAACCGCCTCATTGAGGTGGTTCTAATGAGCACCCACAACCTATATTTGCAGTAAAAATAATGAAAAATTCATGGATTTTCATCAGAAAAGTAGCTATTTTGGAGATAAGAAAAATGCACTAAGTAGCATGGGTGTAATATCATAATGCCGCTTACTTTGCATTTCTTATTACATGTACATGTACTATGAAAATGTGCCTATATGATTATATATATAAGCACATATAGGGGGATAACAAGAGCACACTGTGCTTTGTGCATTTTGGAGGTCAACATGACTTGTAAACTTTGTTTTGCAATCATATTTAAACCTTTCTGAGAGTTTCAATTGGATATTTGATTAACCCTTGGCAGAATAATTAAATTAGCCACACCCATTTCTTACTATCATCCAATCAGAATACATGATTTACTGTTTTCGTTCTAATTCAGAAACTGAATGATAAACAGTGTAGATCCTGATCATAGTAATGAAGAAGTTATCTGATCTTGACCTACACTTGTTGTGAAGAGCAGGATATGGGTTATTTTTTGATGACTTATTTGTTCAAAATCACAAAACACATCATTTCTGAGGTCAAGTTGTTCCATACCAGTTGTGTAGTGGACCAATGGATCGAATTCGGCCCAGTGGTTTACAGTGCTGACTCTTAAGTGGTTAAGAGTGCTGACAGCTTTGAGGATCTAAGCCTGCCCAGGCAGAGCAGTGCAAGTCAGACCATCCATGCTTATAAACCCTATTGGTGTCATTTGACGACAGAGGTTTGAGATGTCATTTCATCTCAATGTCGGGTAAAAGTCTCACAAAATTGGAAGCAACTCCTCTGAAATGACCTTTTCAGTGGTGACGGGGAGGTTAAACCTCAAATCAAAAAAACAAACCAACTCTCAATGCTGAGGTTCGAGCCTCACTCAGGTCACATGTGAGATGCCAAGTTCTACAACAGAAGGTCAGGTGACAGGACCTCGGTTTAAAGACTCATCCGAAAGTCTGGAGAAGCCTGGGATCGATCCTGCGACCCCTGGTTTAGAAAGCGAGTAGCATAACCACTACACCATGGAGGCTTCTATATGCAATTTTGAAAAATTTGCATAAATACCTGGATTGAAAATATGTGAATGAACTGAAATATTTTTAAGGTACTGGTCAGCCACCAAATGGAGATGGCAGTACCTGCTTTTTTTTGTCAAAAAGATAAATATATATATATATATATATATTAATAATAATTTCAACTGATCAATGACTCTTGTCAACAATCATTACTGACCAGTTCACCGGATATATTGTGTGCACCTCTTGTCCTTCTGTCACAATGAAGAGACCATCGTATTGCGCTCATAGCACAAGGAACAAGATGAGCTGTAGAAAAATAGATGAGCAAACAACACACCATTACCAATACATTGTAAATATTACTGCTGAAAAAAAAAAGTTTTCTTATTTTTTCACATTTTTTTCTCACATTTTTTTCTTATTTCTGTTCAAAATATAGATTGTGGGTATACGTTAGGACCGCCTCATCGAGGCGGTTCTCAAGAGGCTCCTCAGTCTATATTTTAGAGCAAAAATAAGGAAAATAAGTTTTACCTCTTTAAACCCCAGTTTTACTACCGTATATAAAAGTGGGGTTCAAGGGAGGTCAGAATTGTATAGGTGTGCATTCGGGATGTTTCAGATCCACTGGTCAGCAATAACAGTCAGTCTTTGCATTTGTAGAACCCATTATTTAACCCTTTTTGTACCAAATGGAATCTTCCTCCTTATATATAGCAGGAGTCCATTCCAAAATTTGGGGGTGTTAGTTTGTGTTTTCTTCAAAACTGATTTGGAAAATGGCTTATTATTTTGCAAACAGTGTAGGCCCTGATCAGGCGCCGCATTCTGGAGCGTCTGATCTGGGCCTGCACTGTTTGCCAGGCTACCCATTTTGGGGTTTCTGGTACTAAATGGGATAAATAATACATTCCTGAGTAGGTGATGGTGAAAAATGTCACCCTGAGGAATATGAATATTAACCAAGGCCTGTTATATCCATATTCCTCAAGGTGACATTTTTCACCATCACCCTCTCAGGAATGTAAAATTGAACAAAACCACTGATATCCTTTTGATGACTTTATAAGGTGATGGACTTTTTAAATGAAAAATACAGAACAGCCACATGTGATTTTTGACGTCATGAGGTTCCAAATTATCAGCTATTGTCTGTTTGTTTGATTTGAGGTTTAACGTCCCCGTCAACACTGTATAGGTCATATTGGAGACGTTGCTTCCAATTTTGTGGGACTTTTACCCAACATTGAGATGAAATGACATCTCAAGCCCTGTTCCCCAATGAAACCAATAGGGTTTATAAGCATGGACGGTCCTACTTGCACCACTTTGCCTGGACAGGCTTAGATCCTCTAAGCGATTTACCAGTACTCGTGAGCGGTCGGTCTGAGCAGCTCTGCGTGGAAGCATCATGCAGCCCATCTATTTCTTCCAAGCTCTGATGGGCGGAGGCTGAAATTATCGGCTAATGTTGGCTTCGTTTCTACATAAGTGACGTTAGCTGGTGAAACAGAAATTCAGAAGTTCAAACATCTATAATTTCATTAGTTCTGAATAAAACCCTAAAGTGTGGGTATAAGTTTTCTTCTAAAGTGTGGGTATAAGTTTTCTTAACCCTTGTCCTGCTGAGCCCGGATATGCCTTATCTTTGAAACAATGTAGATCCAGATCAGATGGCTTCTGAAGAAGCCATCTGATCAGGATCTTCATTGTATGCCATCCAGTTAATGAATTTGTTGCAATAATTTGCATCAAGTAATCTGATTGGCTGATAATCAGTAGTGGGTGTGACATATTTAAATATTCAGCAGGACAAGGGTTAAATGATAAGACTTTGTTGCAGTCTTTTTCTCCAGCTTCCCTGAAGAACTGAACCGTACACACACCCCGATTGTCAAAGTTATAGCAGGGTTTCATTGGGCCACAGGGTTTGAGATGTCATTTCATCTCAATGCCAGGTAAAAGTCCCACAAAATTGGAAGCAAGGTCTCCAAAATGACCTATACAGTATTGACTGGAACTTTAAACCTCATATCAACCAAACGGGTGAAGGTAAAGAGAGTTTTGTGAGGTATAATAATACTGTTTATATTATTTAATGGATCTATACAGTTCTGCTAAAGGCCAGCAAAGCCATGATGGACATGCAGCCTGTTCATGCCCTTTGTTGCCGGCCTCAGTGGCTCAGTCGGATGCGCGTCTGACTGGTGATCAGGAGGACGCGGGTTCAACTCCCGCCGGGGTTGGTAACATTCTTTCGTGGAGATTGATCATGAAATCTTTTCTACGGTCATTCTCTCCCTTCCGCTGATTCAAGAAGGGCAGTTGTCAGTTTCTGGCGAAAGAATGTGCACTGTACTGGTTAACCGCTTACGTATAAGCCTGCCCAGGAAAGTGTTGATAGGTAAACTGACCGGCTCAAAAATGACCTAAATAGTGTTGACCGGGCCGTAAAACTCCAATACAAACAAACATGCCCTTTGTTGGCCACATGTTATTTTGTACAGCTTCCTGTGAAATGTCTCGAATAAATCAAACCTGAAGGCAATAAATGCTCTTTTTGTGCAGATTCTTTTTTTTGAGAGAGATAAAATTGAGATTTATAATTAACCATTTAGTAGATATTCAAATGATAAATGACCTTAGGAAGTCTGGTCAAGAAAACTAAATATTAAATTCAAATTTTCCACAAGTGGCTGGAGTTGATTGAAATGTTAGTTGAAGGGTAAACTGGGAAACTCAAATGAAGCCCCTAAACCCATATGAATGTTCATGTTTTAACCCATTTTGTACCGGAAACCTCAAAATGGGTACCCTGGCAAACAGTGCAGGCCCAGATCAGATGCCGCAGAATGCGGCATCTGATCAGGGCCTACACTGTTTCCTACAAGTTCAGCAATTTTCCTAATGAATTTTGAAGAAAACACAACCTGTTGTCCCTAAATTTTGAAATGGACAGGAGGGAGATTCCATTTGGTACAAAAAGGGTTAAATAAATTTTAACCCCAAATTTGAGATGGTTTCCCCATTTACAATAATGAATGAGAAAACAAAATGTGGGGTATCTGGAAGAATAAAAGAATTTTGTTGCAACAAAACTTAAGCCATTTGTTATGACCACTGGAACTATTGATCTGTGGGCCATTCTCTCTGGTGTCAGTTTCCAGCAAAAGAACATGCACGGTCCCTATGTATAAGCTTGCCCAGGAAAACTGTGACTGCCTCGATATGACCTAAATAGTTTTGACTTGCCATTATATTTTAACAATGGAATCTTCCTCCTTATATATAGCAGGAGTCCATTTCAAAATTTAGGGATGTCAGGTTGTGTTTTCTTCAAAATTTATTTGGGAAATGGCTTAACTTTTTGCAAACAGTGTAGGCCTTGATCAGACGCCCCATTATGCTGCGCCTGATCTGGGCCTGCACTGTTTGCCAAGGTACCCCTTCAGGGAATTCTGGTACTGATCACAAATGGGTTAAACCAAATATTGCATAATTCACCATTTACACATGATACTGCTTAGATTTTTTGCAGGGTTCTTGATAATAAAACTTTTAAATGCTCAATTCAGTTGAGCATGATCATGGAATTTGTAATGCTCATGAACAAATAAGGCAATTTTTCTGCCGTATGGTATTTATCCCGCTCCAAATTAAAAAAAAACAAAAAACAACAACTGTTGGCATTTTAAAATTTATGAGCAGGACAAATTTCATGCTCAAGTCTGAGCTTAGGATGAAAAGACTGCTCAACTTTCAGCAGGACAAATTTTTGCTCAACTGGGTTGAGCATTAAAGTAGTTTTATAATCCTCTCAACTTTCTGTATCTAGCAGACCAGGTTTTTTTCAAGGTCAATTACCCACCCAACAAATTGTGTCAGTCATTATGCAAATGTAAACATTTTTGGGGGACCCAACCACCTCAGGAGTTGAAACCTAATATAGTCAATAGAGTAAAGAAATAAAGTCTACAGATTACATAATTTGTGCCGTTTTGCAGTCAATTACAGGTATAAAATATCCACCATGGACTTAAATGAAAAAATTAGGTTCACTGAATCAAAAACTTTTTACCAGCATTCTATGACCTTTAATCAAAAAATTCCTCAAATGTATTTAACAATGATTTGCTACCAGATACTAGGACTGTCAACAAAAAGAAGCAAATAATTTTTTTTTTTTTCAATTATATTTAGCATTATATCATTATAGCCTACTGTAAAAATCCTAAAAATTCTAACCCTTGAGGACTTGCTGTAATTCTCCTAAAATTTGAACAAATTTATTTAATGATCCAGCAAGCCGGCCCCGGTAGCTCAGTCGGATGCGCGTCTGACTGGTGATCAGGAGGACAGAGGTTCGATATCTGCTGGGGTCGTGGAGATTGATCATGAAATCTTTTCATTCTCTCCCTTCCGCTGATACAAGAAGGGCAGTTGTCAGTTTCTGGCGAAAGAATGTGAACTGTACTGGTTAAGCCTGCCCAGGAAAAGTGTGGATAGGTAAACTGAACGGCTCAAAAATGACCTAAAAAAATGTTGACTGGGCCATTAAACTCCAATACAAACAAACAAACAATCATGATCCAGCAAGGAGTTCAAAAGGGCAGATGGAATGGCAAACAGTGTAGACACTGGTCAGACTGCTCCTTGTGCACCAACAATCTATGTTTGCAGCATCAATGAGGCAGTTCTTATTAATAAGCACCAACAATCTATGTTTGCAGCCTTAATTAGGCAGTTCCAATGAGCACGAACAGTCTTAGTCTAATGTTTGCAGCCTCACCAAGACAGTTCTAATGAGCACCAACAATCTCTGTTCGTTACCTCGCGGGGGCAGTTCTAATGAGCATCAACAATCTATGTTTGCAGCCTCATTGAGGCAGTTCGAATGAGAACCATAAATGTTTAAATTTGTAGCCACACTGAGGGCAGTTCTAATGAGCACCAACAATCTATGTTTGCAGCCTCATTGAGACAGTTCTAATGAGCACCAACAATCTATGTTTGTATAGTCTCACTTGGGGCAGTTCTAATAAGCACCAATAATCTATACTTGCAGCCTCACCAAGAAAGTTCTAATGAGCACCAACAATCTATGTTTGTAACATCACTGGGGGGGGGCAGTTCTAATGAACACTAACAGTCTATGTTTGCAGCCTCACAGAGATTACTGTTCTTAAAAATTTCGCAGGGGATGAGCACCAAAAATCTATGTTTGCAGCCTTACTGAGGCAGTTTTAATGAGCACCAACAATCTATGTTTGTAGCCTCACTTGGGGCAGTTCTAATGAGCACCATCAATCTATGTTTGCAACATCATTGAGGCAGTTCTAAGAAGCATCAACAATCTATGTTTGCAGCTTCTCTGAGGCAGTTCCAATGAGCACCAACAATCTATGTTTGCAGCCTCACCAAGACAGTTCTAATGAGTACCAACAATCTTCATTTGTAGCCTCAATGGGGGCAATTAATAAGCACCAACAATCTATGTTTGTAGCCCCACTCAGGGCAGGTCTAATGATCACCAACAATCTATGTTTGTAGCCTCACTCGGGGCAGGTCTAATGAGCACCAACAATCTATGTTTGCAGCCACATTGAAGCAGTTCTAAGAAGCACCAACGATCTATGTTTGCAGTCTCTCTGAGGATGTTCTAATGACCACCAACGATCTATGTTTGCAGCCACATTGAGGCAGTTCCAATAAGCACAAACAATCTGTTTGCAACCTCAAAGAGACAGTTCTAACGAGCACCAAAAATCTATGATTGCAGCCTCTGTGAGGCAATTCCAATGAGCACCAACAATCTATGTTTGAAACATCACCGAGAAGGTTCTAATGAGCACCAATAATCTATGTTTGCAGTCTCATTGAGGCAGTTCTACCAAGCACCAACAATCTATATTTGCAGCCTCATTGGTTCAGTTCTAATGAAAACCAACAATCTATTAATATAAGAAACCTACAGAAACATGGCATTTTAGAATCCAAGAAATTATATACTCAGGTTTAACGTCCCCGTCAACACAGTATAGGTTATTTTGGAGACGTTGCTTCCAATTTTGTGGGACTTTTACTCGACATTGAGATGAAATGACATCTCAAGCCCTGTCATCCAATGAAACCAATAGGGTTTATAAGCATGGACGGTCCGCCTCGCACCGCGGTTCCTGGACAGGCTTAGATCCTCTAAGCGGTTTACCAGTACTAGTGTGCGGGTGGTTTCAGCTCTGCGTGGAAGCATCATGCAGCCCATTTATTTCTTGAAGCCCCGATGGGCGGGGGCGGTATCGGGGTTTGGAGAAATATATTGAGCTGAATGGTGCTTCTACGTAGAGCTGAAACTGGCCACACATGAGTAAGCCTGCACAGTTACGGGCTTCCGTGATCTAGTGGATAAGAGTGCTGACTCTTACCGTAAAAATTCGGCTATAAGGCGATTCGGCTATAAGACGGGACCCCCTTCTCAGCTTTTCTTAGGTGGGATTTTGCTTATACTCTTTTATAAGACGGGTCAAATTTTTGCCATATCTGTCGGGGCCTATCTGCTACCACCAGATGCCATTTAGATGTGAGAAATCGGCCTTTTTTCGTTAGAAAACCCAACACCTAGCTATTCAGTTTCAGAACCAACGCCCCAGCTAGCACATATTAGCGGCAAACGTCGGGCCGATACGTCGTATTGCTGTCGGCCCGGTACATGCTTTGCTGGCTTAGGCTACACAGACTCCTATTTAAAAGACGACAGGGGCTGACAAATCCATTTCCCGGCCGCCCGGGACAAGACCGAAATCACGCCGGGCAGGTGCACTTTGACCTTATGATGCTCAGTCGGGACAAGTGCAAAAAAAAAAATCGTCTTTTTGAATCCTTGAATACGGTAAAGCTAGACCAGTAAGTAAATCGCTGTCAATTCAGAGACAAACCATCTGTGTATTTATTACGGTTCAAGTATGACACTTTTGTTAATCCTTGTCATATAATTGCCACCCTGCGGTGCGTGTCGATAAGGTGTGAAAATATGGTCAAGTTATGTCTCTAATTTGCGTTTATCCTCCAGTCATAAAATTTAATCCACAATCAATGTGAAAATGATTTAATTGCTCCTCAGACTATTAGCTACATCTAACGGTAAATGTTTGCATTATAAAATCGGACTATTCTACGATCTCATGAATGGTTATGTTTTGGCGCCAAATAGCAGACGTTGGCGGGAAAAAGTCGAACGCTGCTGTTGGTTATTGACACGGAGCTTCTTGGGATAATTCGGGAGCTGTGCAAAGCACGGATTTTCTATCCACCTCCGCTTAGCTATCGGGAAAATATTTTTTACCGGTTCCAAACATTTTTTTTATGAAAGAGATACATGCAATGCCATTAAACAAGTGTGGGGGTAATGGCGTGGGATTACGTCATTTACCGATCGCGGGTAGAAAAATCGTAGCGGTGGTTTGTGGGCGGCGATTTACCGGTATATCAATTCAAAAATCACCGATCGGCTTTTTCCGTATGTCTGGTCTTCGCCGGACATTGCCGGAAAAAAGCCTGCAGTCCATGACCTCGGCTATAAGACGGGGTCATTTTTTGGGGCTCATTTTGGAGGAAAAAATCCTCGTCTTATAGCCGAATTTTTACGGTAATCATTAGGTCTCTCACTGCTGTGGGTTCGAGCCTGGTTTTGGTCACGTGTGAGATGCTAAGTTCTGCAACGGAAGATCAGGTGGTTTTTCTCCGGGTATTCCGGTTTTTGCCTACCTCTGATTATCGCTTGGCTCAAAATAAGTGAAATAATCTTGGAAGGGCCGTAAAACCATAACAAAACAAAAAAGTTTTGAGCAGGCTGGTCAATGGAATCCAAATAATGTGCACCTCTGCTACAACCTGGAAAACTAATTATACTCTGCTTTTTCTAGAATTTTATCTTCTTATCTGTCATATTATCTGATTTACGGTCTTCTACTGGGATCTGTTTGATTCATAGAAATTGTTATCTTTCAAGCTAGTAAGATCAAAGCCACTCAAATTGAGGAAACCTCTGTCACATTTTGGTAAGAGTGTACTATGTCATGAGTATGTTTTCAGTTCTTTCATGCTAAAGGCTGTGAAAAGGGAAGTGTGAGCCCCATGGTACCTTAATGCTGGACCCCAAGAAACAGTTAACCTTTGTGTGGTTACTAAGGCAACAATTTTACTGTGACTTTGGTATACAGTATATATGGCAGATGGAAAGAAATGAGCTCAGCTTATTTAAATAGCCATATATTTGAGTCTGGTATTAACCCATTCAGCAATGCATGAATGGAGACCTTCACAAAAAGTGTAGATTCTGATGGTGCAGCTTGTTTAGACTTTTTGCCACTCTGCTTTGGGGCTTTCAACTGGTATGTACTTTCATGCCAATCACAAAAACTGTCCTCTGCTTCCTTGTCTTCTGGTAACTTTAAAAGTTATTGTAGTAAAATGGAGCAGCCTACTGCTCCTTTAGGAGCAGTCTAAAGAAGCAGTCTGATCAGAGTCCACACTGTTTGCCTGTATACAAAGATATGTTTGAGAAGTTTGTAGAAGTTGCAGCAGAGGACATAAACAGACAACATAATTATCCAGATGCAGTTTTTCTTGGTGCTGAGGGTTAAATGACATCTAGAAAAACTACATCTGAAAATGTCGTCTGCTTATATTGTCTGCAGAATTTTTTGCGAAATGTTTTTAAAAAAAATTTGGCTTACAGGCAAACAGTGTGGACCTAAATCAGACTGCTCCTAAAGGAGCAGTCTGATTTGGGTACACACTGTTTCAAAAATGACTTTTTAAGTAACCAGCAAATGACAAAGCAGGCAACAAGTGTCATGATTGGCAATTTATGGGTTAATTTAAACTTTACAAAACCTTTTTATGCAATAAAACAGGAAATTATACAGTACAGGTAGGATTTCATAACCTGGTCAGTAGGACAGGAAGCTACACAGAGGGCTCTCTCAGCTGACCCCTTTATAGCCCAATAAACCACTGGGACCAGATAGCAATTAAGGGCTAATAGCCCATAATAAGGCATGTCAGTGTTGTTTATGAGGATCAAAAAATACATTTGCAGCTTCAGAAGACCCTAAATCACCAGACAAAAGGGCTCCCACTTCCTGTCACTGACAGCCATATTTGATCATGATTCTATTTTGTTTTGTTTGTTTGATTTGAGGTTTAACGTCCCCCTCAACACTGTAAAGGTTATTTTGGAGACGTTGCTTCCAATTTTGTGGGACTTTTACCCGACATTCAGATGAAATGACATCTCAAGCCCTGTCGCCCAATGAAACCAATATGTTTTATTAGCATGGACGGTCCGCCTCGCACCGCAGTTCCTGGACAGGCTTAGATCCTCCAAGCGGTTTACCAGTACTAGTGTGCGGGACTGATTCAGCTCTGCGTGGAAGCATCATGCAGCCCATATATTTCTTCAAGCCCCTATGGGCGGGGGCGGCCATGATTCTATAAACCCATTCTGGTCTGGCTATTAATTGCACAGGTATATCAGTGGCATACCAATGTAATCAATGTCATATCAACATTATATGCAACGTCATGACATTGCATCGACATTGCTGAAACATTGCTCAAACAGAACTGCTCTTGTCCAGATTAAGCTGAGCACTTTTGCATCAGGAATTAAACCCCCTTTAAACTGAATGGAATATTCCTCATTATATATGGCAGGAGTTCATTTTGAAATTAAGTGGTTATAGGTTAGGTTATTTTTACAAATTTTAAATTAGAAATTAGTTTTTGCAAAACCTGAAGCCCTGATCAGATGCTTCAGGGTTTCAAGTCAGTTTGCATTTCCCAGTCCGAAAGGGGCAAAGCATACCTGTGATAATCTTTTTAACTGTATGAGGGAGATTTGCCATTGAGATGAGGGAGATGTAAAGAATATATAGGGAAATTCTCAGTTCAAATGAGGGTGACTCCAAAAGTTTACTAAAATTTAGCAAAGATTGGGCAAAAATTAGCATCAAAATGAGGGAGTCTCCCTTCTGATGAGGGAGGTATCACAGGTATGGCAAAGAGTATGTCACAAGAAAATGCATATTATATAATATCATGTGAACTAATGAAAATGTTTAGACACACCCCTTTAATTAGATATTCACATAGCAAAGTTAATTAAGGCTAAAGACAATGGTACTGTAATGATCCTAAGTATTGGGACAGATAGGCCTTAGTAAGCAAACGTTGCAGATCCAGTTCAGACTGCTCCAAGGAGCAGTCTGATCAGGGTCTACACTGTTTGCCATTCTGTCTGCAAATTTTTGGACTCCTTGCTGGATCATGAAACAAAATCGTAAAATTTTTTGGAGAATTACAGCAAGTCCTCAAGGTGTCTGAATTTTTAGATTTTTACAGTTTTCATAAAGACACAGCAATAATCTGTTTCCCCCAAACTCCATTAGACCATTAAATTTACATCAAAATAAAAATGTTGAGAAAATTTGTCAATGAACAAATAAAATAATCCCACTAATTCAGAATAATTTTTTCCATTGTGGATAGTAAGAAGCTCAGCGATGTGGACAATACTACACAGAAAGTGAAGTCAAATCTGATGATACCCTTTTAGTACCAAATGGAATCTTCCTTCTTATAAATAGCAGGAGTCCATTTCAAAATTTAGGGGTGTCAGACAGTGTTTTCTTCAAAATTTATTTAGAAAATGGCTGAACTTTTTGCAAACAGTGTAGGCCCTGATCAGATGCCAGCGTCTGATCTGGGCCTGCACTGTTTGCCTGGGTACGCGTTTTGGCGTTTCCGGTACCAAATGGGTTAAATTCCGCCCAAATTATTGAACTCTGGGAAAATGTCCAGTTGAGATATTCCTTCCCCAATAAACCCATTTTATCGAGAAGGCTCATTGTCATCTTCACTTCGTAAAGAAAAGAAGAGGTCAAACTTTAAAAGTTTATTTTTGCATAAAAATGACCAAAGTTCTTGTCGGAAACCGAGATGACAATGACCACTTGAACAGGGACACTGACACACATAGAACTGGCAAAGATAATTCCTATCTAAACATTAATTATGGACTGTGGGATGAAAATAAGTTTTGCAACATGAGATGTCACAGGACAGCATAGCTTGCATTCTGGGGCATCTGATCATGGGTTTCACTGCTTACAAAAGGTTCATCAGATATTTGCTGAATAAATTTGAGACATTTAAAACAGATTCTTTCAATATACCGTAAAATTTCAATATAAAGACTACCTCTGGGACTGTTCAAAAAGTTCCGCCCCCGCCCATCGGGGCTTGGAGAAATAGATTGGGCAGCTTCCATGCAGAGCTCAAAATGACCAGGCATGAGAGAGTGAGGACTACGCCTGCCCAGGCAAAGTGATGCAAGTCAGACTGTCCAATGCAAATAAGCCTTGGCGGCAGACTTCAGTTGACATTTCATCTCAATGTCGGGTAAAATTCCCATAAAAGTGGAAGCAATGTATCCAAAATGACCTCAACAGTGTCGATGGGGATGTTAAACCTCATTTTAAACAAACAAACAAACCTGTTCAAATGTGGTTTTAAGACCACTTTTGAACAGTCCAAAAGGTCAGGTCTTTCTCACTACAGGGTATGAGATGGTGTAGAAAACCGTGTAGAGAATATCTGAACCCTCTTAATATGTTTTAAAAGCAGAATTAATCCTTTCGGACTGCAGCTCTGGTACTAACCCTTTTTGTACCAAATGGAATCTTCCTCCTTATATATAGAGCAAGAGTCCATTTCAAAATTTAGGGGTGTCAGGTTGTGTTTTCTTCAGAATTTATTTGGAAAATGGCTTAACTTTTCGCAAACAGTGTAGGCCCTGATCAGACGCCACATTCTGCGGCGTCTGATCTGGGACTGCACTGTTTGCCAGGGTAGCCATTTTGGGGTTTCCTGTACTAAATGGGTTAACAGCCAATTTATTCCCTGTAATATGATGTTATTAATCAAGTAATTTTGTATTGGCCCAGATACAGGTTTTTGCTGTATTTGCGCGAGGCCACTGTGATACAGCTGACAGAGAACCTGTTACTAGACCAATAACATATTTCTTGATTAACAACAATTTTATTAATTGACACAATTAAAAAACATACTTATTGATTTTTGACCTCAGCCTTATATCACTTGACCTCTGGTTAATAGTGCTTGACCTTGTGTTAATACGGATGATCTCCGATAAATACAGGATAGGAAATTAATAATCACCAGTGAGTAAAGATGATCCCCCAGAAATGTTGCTATTCAATTACATGTATATAGAAAAACGATCATAAATGGTCATTTTTCAATACAATCTACAGATTTTTATTTGAATACATTAAGACTCAAACCCACATACCAAGAGTACCAGGGTCTACCACCCTACACTGTCAAGGCAACTGTTTGTATGATGCATAACAACATTTATTAAAACTTTCATTAAGGTTGAACCAGGGATGGTAAGTCCTGCTTTTTAGACTATTAAAATAAATTAAATGTTCACAATGATCCAATTTTCTGCTCCAAAAGCCCTGCAATATTTAGACAGTGACTGGACAATGTATCTCTGTATGGGCTGCTTTGATTTTTCTCATCTCGTACTAAATGTCCCCACATGCTAATCAAACATCTTATGATAAATGACTGATCATTTTGTTCAACGGATAAATCTGTGACAATATTGTATGTTTTGTAATTACTCCAAAAGCCAGTACCTGTAATTACCCTTTTGGGCTTTTTTTTTTGTTTTAAACAGCATTTTCAAGATTATTTCACTTATTTCAAGCAGATCTTTAATCAGAGAAAGGCAAAAACTGGTGTTCCCAGAGAGAAAACTGCAGATCGATGTCTTTAGCATCTCACATGTAACCTGTGCAAGGCTTGAACCAACAGTGCTCAGACCTAATGATTAAGAGACACCACTGGCCCCCGCCCATAGGGGCTTGAAGAAATATATGGGCTGCATGATGCTTCCACGCAGAGCTGAATCCAGCCCGCACACTAGTACTGGTAAACCGTTTAGAGGATCTTAAAGCCTGTCCAGGAACCGCGGTGCGAGGCAAACCGTCCATGCTAATAAACCCTATTGGTTTCATTGGGCTACAGGGCTTGAGACGTCATTTCATCTCAATGTCGGGTAAAAGTCCCACAAAATTGGAAGCAACGTCTCCAAAATGACCTTTACAGTGTTGACGGGGAGGTTAAACTTCAAATCAAACAAAATAATAAGAGACACCACTGTTTACCACAAGGCCATGGAAGCCAGTCCTCTAATGACTGCAATGAATGGTGGGTTTAATGTTTTATGGTCAGGCCAACACTATTAAGGTCATCTCAAGTGTCAGTTTGCATATAACCACACTTTTCCTAGACATGCTATAGTTTAACAAGAATTTGAATAATTTAATATGTTGTTTAGCATTTTTGAATATTAACAATTCCTTAAAAATAATATTAGGTCTCTTGTAAAATAGGTAACCTGGTTTAAGGTATTCATTTCTTTCGAACTGAAAACACTCACATACTAAAAGATAATGAAACTCATCCCAAATACCATTTGTTTATTATATTTGAGATTATCTCTCTACTAGAGATGTGTTTTCCCAGCTGCCAGTTTCAACTGAGAGGCTATGATTACTGAATGCATAAAGTGAGGATGAGTTTCAGTCTGTAGGAGTGCAGTTTCTCAGTCAAAAGTCCTCTTGCCTACAGGGTTCAAAAACAAAGCCCAACTATCTTACCTTCTGCATTTCTTCCAAATTTTAACCCATATATACCTAGTGACCTACCAAAAAGTGCATTGACAAACAGCAGAGCCCCAACTAAGCCAGCTGATCTGTATCTATACTGTTTTTGTATATTTTTTTTTTTTTAAAAAAAAGGATACATCAGCATGGTAAGGGTTAAGTGAAGGTTCTTTTTGTCAAAATGTGGATTAAATCGGGTATCTCTGTTATGGTGATTTTTTATCAGTGATTTTGATTATATCTTTTTTGCCCAATATTGTCATCTTTACCTAAACCATGAAAATCATTTTACCCCAGCTAATCATCACAAAATGGTGGCAATCATGAACTTTTTGTTACTGTACCTGTGAAACGCGAGTCAGCTCTCCAATTACAAAAGCAACGGAAGCACCCTTGGCTATCTATGAATAGATGGACCGAGTTTAGAACCTGCTGACATGTCTTATTCTATTGGATTGCTAAGCTGATAGCATCAGATATTAAAAAGTGACAAAGTCAAAAATTTATCTGGGCTTTGCATTTTGATCTCCCATGTAGATTTCACATTTTTTGTACATATACATGTGTTTAATATGAGCTTTGTCATAAGAAAACCTCTTTTTAGCCATAGATGCAGGCCAGCCTATGCGCAGAGCCAGCCTATATGCATCTGCGCTGTCCAATCAGCATCTTTTTGATGGCTGCTTTTTTTTAGGGGGGCGGGGGGAAAAAACACCTGACCTTCCATTGCAGAACTTGGCATCTCACATGTGACCCCAGCCAGGCTCAACCAACAGTGATTAGAGACCGAACTATTATCTACTGAAGATAAAAATCTTCTCATCAAATTATCTTGTTATATAGAAATCATTATGAAGAAATTTTCAAATGCTAATTAAGTTTAATGTAATATAGCACTACATGTCCTGACTTATCATGTTTACCTCTCTCTCTCTATTTTTTTTTTTTTTTTTTTTTTCAAATTTACATCGCATTAACAAGTCTATATATGCAATATTTGATAAAGACCCCAACAACCCCACCTTATGTAGGAAGGAAAGGTGTTTTTTGTCTTGTTCCTGCAAGTGGGTGAGGAGTGTTGCTGCACCACAGAACTGCTTAAACACGACGGTTCTATTGGGATCCTTTTTTATCTAAATATTTTGCATAGGCATGGTAAGGTGATGTCTTTGCTTCCTTTTCATTGTTGCATTTGCTTGTTTATATATGTCACCTTTGTTTGCATGTCACCTTTTGTATAATTTGCTCTTACGCCACCTGCGTGTGGCCTGAGTTGAACTTCAATAAAGCTATGTTCTGTTCTGTTCCTAATGATTAAAAGTCAGCACTTTTACCCATGAGGCTATGGAGGCCCTTTAATGGCTGCTTGGATAATACTATTATACCACATAGCAGGGCCCAGGTGTTAAAAGCATTGGTTGCTTAACAAGTTCATTAGCGGCCAAACTGTTGACTAACATCTTTAGTTTTTGAACAACTGGCCTCAGGTTTCTACATGTACTGGTATATGTAGTGGTATACATGCATTACATATGGTATATGTAAAATTTCAAGACTCTTAGTTAGTCTGTGTACATGGCTGAGCAGACTGATCTGTGTCTGATCTGGTCATAAAGCATTGTCAGTGCATGTCATACTCTTCAAAGATTGACCGGTCTAGTACAATGCATCACTAGAGATATTATTAGGCAATTCTCAATTCTCGTAAAAAGTAACGAGCTGACTATAATGTATGTAATTTCATCCAATGTGCAAGAAACCAAATTTGTTTCGTGCAGTGATGTAAGGCTTACATTTGATTTTTAAACCGAAAAAGTCATGATTTGCCTTGATTTATCACATGCTCATATATAATATTTCTTCATATAGAAAACTGGAATTTCCTTTGGAAAAAAAAATTAACCCTTATCTTGCTGTTCACGACAACCCCTATCTTTGCAAACAGTGTAGATCCAGATCAGATGGCTTCTGATCAGGATCTACACTGTTTGGCATTCAGTTTATGAATTTGTAGCAATAAATTACATCAAGTAATTTGATTGGTTGATAGACTGAAATGGGTGTGGCTTATGTCACAGGGTATAGGGAATATTCAGCAAGAGAAGGGTTAAATGAAAGATACCAAGAATCCCCGTATACCAAAGGTCAGTGCAGAGCCCCACCTGATGAGGACATTGGGTCACAAAGACCTGAGACAATTTTTTCTCGAGATGCGGCTTGTGTTATCATCCAATCATCTTTTGTCCCATACCACCGAAATGATGAGGGCAGGTGCATCAAGTTGTAGATGCCCACCAGAACTGACGTCTTTTAACCCTTGTCCTGCTGAAAATGACAACCCCTCGAACCTTTGCAAACAGTGTAGATCCTGATCAGATGGCTTCTGCAGAAGCCATCTGATCAGGATCTAAACTGTCATTCAGTTTCGCAATTAAATGAATACATTATATCAAATAATTTGATTGGCTGAGAGTCACAAATGGGTGTGACAAAATTAATTTATTCGGTAGGACAAGGGTTAAACCTCAATATGCCAGTCACAACATAGCAAATAACATTAACAAGTGTTTCTTATTATTCAGACATATAGGGCTTGACATTTTTTGTGAATTGACTGCAATAATATTGACCTTGATTTTCTCTAAAAAGTGAAAAAAAAAAAAAAACTGCGATTTGGCTTGAAAAAATTAGAAGTAATAGGCTCCATTCCAAACTTTGGCCCAGGGGCTATAAAGCCCCAGAGTGTGGTTACCTTTATATATATGGAGGAAGATTCCATTTGGTACCAAAAGGGTTAAACACCATGTTATATCAAAAACCGAGTCATAATGATGTTATAAATAAAGAGGTTTCTGTGTGTTATGAAGCTGCAGGTCATTTCAATTCTTTAAAAGTGGTCCAGTTGCATGACTTCCCACCTTTAAACTTGCAATGACACCATTAAAAAGCCCCAAATATTTTATAATACAAACTTAGATGAAACTTGAAAAAGACAACATGTTTTATGATGGTTTTTCTTAAGACATACAAGGTGATAAACTGAAATTTTAAGGTCACATACATAAATTTAAGCTCACAAAGATGATGTGAAACTGTCACAAAAGTATTTTTCATTTTTCCTCATCTATGTGGTCAAAGGGAGATGACCACAACAAAATAGTCAGTATTTCCATATTTACTCTAAATATTTAGACACACAATTCTTCTAAACATTTGAATGTGTACAATTTTCTACCCGATGTGTCTAAAAATAGCTGAATGAATGGCAAACAGTGATGACCCTGATGAGATGCCGTGTCCTGCGGCATCTCAACTGGGTCTACACTTTTTGCTCAGGCCGAATATATAGGGTAATTATGGTAGAACACAAAAAAAAAATTTCACATACATCTACTCAACTACTAATCAGGGTGAAGATGGTTTGGAGTTTAATGGCCCAGCCAACACTATTTAGGTCAACATTCAAGAACCAAACCTATACTGTGGCAGTAGCTCTGTCCATGTACAGTGTGCATTCTTTTATCATAGCTAGAACCCGGAGAGAAAAAAACACGTACTTCCGTTGAAGAACTGGATGACTAACATGTTACCTGAATGAGACTCAAACCCACAGAGACGAGAGAGAGTATGACCAATCATTTAAGAGACTGAGCCTCTTTACTGCACATGACAGATGCATAATTAAACATCAATCAATGCATTAATGTTTACTGTAATGATTCTGCAGGAGCAGTCTGATCAGGGTCTACACTGTTTGCCATTCAGGCTGCACCTTTGTGATTCCTTGCTGGATCAGGAAACGAATTTGTTAAAATTTTAGGAGAATTCGTTAGAGCAAGTTCTCATGCTGTCTGAATTTTTTGGATTTTTGTGAAATACAGAAAATTACCATAAACTGTCATTCTTATACATAATCTGTTAACCCTTATCTTGCTGTTCACAACAACCCCTATCTTTGGAAACAGTGTAGATCCAGATCAGATCTGAAGAAGCCATCTGATCAGGATCTACACTGTTTGACATTCAGTTTATGGATTTGTAAGACTAAATTACATCAAGTAATCTTATAGGTTCAGAGTCAGAAATGGGTGTGGCTAAATTGAATATTCAGCAAGAGAAGGGTTAACCCCCATCATGCTCAGAACCTGGATACCCGGTATATCTTTTTTTTTTTTTAAAAAGTATAGATCCTGATCAGCCAGCTGATCAAAATCTATGCTGTTTTCCATTCTGCTTTTGAATCGGTATGTAATGGCTATTACCCCTGTGAAATGCAGTTCATTTCAAACCTTTCATGAACAGTTATCCTTATGTTCTTGATTTCTGTTCATGAACTTTTGGAAACAAACAGTCCTTGAATTATGTTCATGGAATATTCAAGAACAGCTGAAGCACTGATGAAATCCTTGAAATACATGTATTCATGAACATAATCATTGACCATTCATGGGTATTTCATGAACTGCAATATTTTGAATAGTCTTTGAAATGATCATGAACATAGGCAAGGATCGTACATTGGTATTTCATGACCTGCTATACTATGACATCACTTCCACTTCCTGAGGCGTACAAGGGAGGATATTCTCTTCCTGTGGTCATGCTTTTGCAAAAAGCTCTGTTTGAATCTGAACAAATCTCTGACATCTGAAAATGCCATGTAAGGGAAAGCCAAGATCAGATGCTAGAAGAATCAGAAGTGCTAAAAGTGATTTTGTGGGACATTTACCTGACATTGAGATGAAATGACATCTCAAGCCCTGCCGCCCAATGAAACCAGAAGGCTTATATGCATTGGACTCACACCGCTTTGCCTGGGCAGGCTTAGTCCTAAGCGGTTTACCAGTACTCATGTGTGGTCAGATTTAGCTCCGCGTGGAAGCATCATGCAGCCCAATCTAATTCTCCAAGCCCCGATGGGCATGGGCATTCTTCAAGAGGTACTCAGTATGAGCCAGTGGGAATTATCTATTTTGATGATGTGCATGTATTTAAATATGTGTATTTTGAAATGAGCTTTACATGTTAGCCTATTGTATACTTGAGAACTGTTCCATTGTTATGGACAAGTCCATTTAAATGTGCTTAGGTTCTATTTTTCCATTTTTATTATATTTTTGACAGAGAATCCTGCAAATAAACAGTGTTAAATTAAGAAATGAAATTTATTTTTCTGCAGTTCATGAAGTATGAACGCAGTGGGTCGCGTGCAAAGTAAATAAACCCCAAAGGGGTTCATGTAAACTTTGCTAGCGACCCACTGTCGTTCATACTTTCATGAAAAGCAGAAAAATTAATTTTATTTTTTATATTTACATTATTTGCCCCTCATCAATGGACGAAAAAATCTTTGTAGGGAAAACTTTTAAAGCTGAAAAACAGTTACACGCTGTTTTTGTACAAAGAGCAGAGCAGCCTTGACGTCATCAACGCCCGTAGAGAACAATGGTTTAGAATGACGTCACTTAACGTCACTGAAAATCATGTGATTCGATGTGTTCATGGAAGTATGAACGCAACTGTTTTCTATAGGTTTACATTAGACTTTACACTGGAAATGTAAATATACCCTAATGAGATGCCACATTATGTTGTATCTGACCTGCACTGTTTGCCTCTGTCCATATTGTGGGTTTCCAGTTAAGAGTGGGTTAAACAGTTCATGAACTGTTCATGTGTTTAGATCCATGAACAGTTCACATCCATGCCATGAAGTCTAAATGAGACAACATACTTGTACAGTTAAACCTTCATGAACTGTTCATGAATGTTATGTTAATGAATGGGTAATGAACTGATAAAAGATTGTTTTTGAATAGTTCATAAACTCATCAGTGACGGATGAAGAACAGTTGTCAGTGAACAGTCCATGAATAATTCTTGATGACAAATCATGGACAATGCATGAACCATGTACAGTACATGGACAACACATGAACCATGAACTCAAATTTTATGGACATTTAAAAAATTTGTCTCATTTAGACTTCAAGGATTTTCATGAACTTTTCTTGAAATATGAAAGTGAGCTATTAATTAACATTTCATGAACTGTGATGGTTCATTTCAAAAGGGCTGCTCCACTTGCAAAAAACATACCGAAGGCACTCTAACAAATCTTCTTGTAGACCCTTGCAATCTTATCTGTGACAACTATATCTAGTTATGAAACTAGATGTCATAACAGTTCTTATCTTCATCAGCAGTACTTAAGATGCCCAGAAGAACTACATCTGAAAATGTTGTCTGCTTATGTCGTCTGCTGAATTTTTAAAAATATTTTTGCATACAGGCAAACAGTGTGGGCCCAGATCAGACTGCTCCTACAGGAGCAGTCTGATCTGGCTCCACACTGTTTGCAAAATATCACTTTTAAGGTAACCGACAGACGGCAAAGCAGACGTCAATTGTTGTGATTGACATTTTATGGGTTAATGAAGAAAATAAAAGTGATCAGGATATTGCAGGAGTATAAAGAAAGAAACCATAAGAGCAATGAAGTGACCTGAAGATTTTTTTAATCGTTGTTGTTACAAGCAGTTCCTGGATATTACGTCTGTCTGTCAAGTAGTGGTTTATCAAAAGTATTATACATGCACCATAACTCCATACAGCCATAATCCATAATTACCACACATGTTCAAGTAAGTGCACAATGAGTGAGTGTGTACACATTTTTTTTTTTTTTTTGATTTTGGTTTTAGGGCCCTTTCAAGATTATTTCACTCATATCGAGCCGATCGTTAATCAGAGGTGGGCGAAAACCGGAGTACCCGGAGAAAAACCACCTGACCTTCCATTGCAGAACTTGGCGTCCCACATGTGACCCGAGCGAGAGTGTGTACACATACATTTGTTCAGAAATTACAGTAAAATTCCTATATTAAGACCACCTTTGAGACTGTTCAAAAGTGGTCTTAAAGACCACTTTTGAACAGTCCCAAAGGTGTTCCTTGACCAGAGGACATTGTGTGCAGTCAACGCAAAGAAAGAATAACTGCACCCTTCTAAATAACCTTATTAAAGCAGTCTTAATTTTAGGTGGTCTTAATTAGCGCAATTTTACTGAATATGTTTGACACCAATTGTCAGCAAAAAAGTTTTGCAGTCTGTTAAAGCTGCATATTTTACTTATACTGCCAAATATAAGGTGGAAGATTCCATTTGGTACAAAAAAGGGTTAAGCTGCTTATTGTACTTATTTCACCCTTATAATTGTTTTGTTGTGTGTGTGTGTGTGTGTGTGTGTGTGTGTGTGTGTGTCTGTGTGTTTTTCTTGTTTGTTTGTTTTTTTTTTTTTTTGGTGGGGGGGGGGGGGGCAAAAAGAGACATTCAGGACTGTTTTTTCTTGCACCAGGAACCATTTACACTTTCTTCTGTATGCTCCTTATGCCAATATATCCAAAGTTGGTAAAAGGAGTTATTAACCCTTGTCCTGCTGAATATTTAAATATGCCACACCCACTACTGATTATCAACCAATCAGATTTCTTGATTCAAAGTATTGCAACAAAGTCACGATCTGAATTACAATGTAGATCCTGATCAGATGGCTTCTTCAGAAGCCATCTGATCTGGATCTACATTGTTTGAAAGATAAGGCATATCCGGGCTGAGCAGGACAAGGGTTAATAATCACCTGACTGTTATAATGCTTAACTCAGATGGCCTATCTGGGCACTGTTTTTTGTCTTAAATGTCCTGTCAACACTATTTAGGTCATTTTACAGATTTTGCTTCCTATTTTGTGGGACTTGTACCCAACAAGATGAAATGAGTGAGTGAGTTTTAGTTTAACGTCCCACCAACAGCTAAGGTCATACGGAGACGGGACCTCGGTTTAAAGACTCATCCGAAAGTCTGGAGAAGCCCGGGATCAATCCTGCGGTCCCTGGTTTACAAGGCGAGTAGCGTAACCACTGCACCACGGAGGCTTCTACAAGATGAAATGATATCTCAAGTTCTGCCCCCACACCCACCACCACCAAACAAACAAACCTGTAATTTGAGGGTTTATATATAAGGGATGGTCTTAGTTGCAGTGTAATTAACCCTTGTCCTGCTGAATATTTTAATCTGCCACGCCCACTACTGATTATTAACCAATCAGATTACTTGAGTCAAATTATTGCAACAAATTCACAATCTGAATGACAAACAATGTAGATCCTAATCAGATGGCTTCTTCAGAAGCCATCTGATCTGGATCTACATTGTTTCAAAGATAAGGCATATCCGGGCTTAGCATGACAAGGGTTAAAATGAATTTTCTCAGCACTCTGTGCCATTATTACAGGGAATATGATATAGTTATCAGGTAGGTAATCATGAGGATCTCATAAGCTTCATGTCAGACATATATCATTTTGTTTTCATGTATAGCATACTTATTTGGGGTCAGTCCTTGTAAATAGATTGTTGATGTCCACATGACATGATCACTGATTTATTATCGAAATCTAGGTATCAGTTACTTACAGCCCCACTACTCTTATCATTGTGAAGTCAGAGTGTAGTGGAAGGGTTACCTGTAAAATCAATATGGACTGGACACATTTCTTGGCTTTGGTTTGTTTGTTTGTTTGTCTGGGAATTTAACAGCCCAGTCAACACTATTTTAGGTCATTTTTTAGCAGGTCAGTTTACCTATTCACACTTTTCCTGGACAGGCATATATGTAAGTGGTTAACCAGTACAGTGCACATTCTTTCGCCAGAAACAGACAACTGCCCATCTTGAATCAGCGGTTTGGAAAACAGTGTAGTCCTAGATCAGATGTTGCAGTGTACAGGAATTTAACCCTTTTTGTACCAAACTGAATCTTCCTCCTCATATATGGAATGAATCCATTTTGAAATTTAGGGGTGACATGTTGTGTTATCTTTAGAATTTATTCGGAAAGTAGCTGAATGGTAATTTTGCAAATAGTGAAGGCCCTGATCAGATGCCGCGTTCTGCGGCATCTGATTTGGGCCTGCACTGTTTGCCAAAACCGTGTTATAATGAACCGTGTTATAATGAGGTTGCGGTGTATAAGCTATCAAATGACAACTTCTGTGGTGAAAATTGGCTTCGGACCATGGTTAAGATGACCACTACAGTCATTATTCTATAAAATGTCACAATAACCTAACAGACCAGATTTCAATAAAATCTGGTATGTGTAATCTCTATATCTAATTTACTTTCATACAAACTTAAAGTAAGTGTATTAGAGTGAGTGAGTGAGTGTTTGAGTTTTACGTCCCACCAACAGCTAAGGTCATACGGAGACGGGACCTCGGTTTAAAGACTCATCCGAAAGTCTGGAGAAGCCCGGGATCGAACCTGCGACCCCTGGTTTACAAGGCGAGTAGCGTAACCACTCGACCACGGAGGCTTCTAAGTGTATTAGAGACCCAGTCTTTACTTTTTGATCATTATTACAAGTTTCAATATTGACCATCAAGAAAAGAGATTAATGCATTAAAATTTGGAAGAAATCGGATGACAAGCCCTGAAGTCAAAGTGCCACATGTCAGAAGTTAATAGAATTGCTGACGTTTCAACATCGCTTAAATAAGCAATGTCCGCCATAAGCTGTAATCCATGCTTTCAATCGGAATAAAAACTCAATAGGTGTAAAAAAATCTTGGTGAACTTTTACAGGGCCCCTCTGAAGTAGAGGTTTGGGCTAATTTGTTGGTGATCAATTTTAGCTGTCACTGCAGGAAATGAGAATCAGTGAAAAAGAACAGTGCAGGTGAGGGTGGAAATTTCCTGACCTGAGACACTGTTATTTCAATTGCAACAGCTTTTACCCTAAATCTGTCTATCAGATTTTGAACTGAGGAAGGAGTCAGACAAGGGACAGATTTAAGCCCAACATTCTTTCCATTGTTATTATTGTGTGTGTGGTTAAGCTAAGGACATCAGTAGCCCATTTTCTGCATCACAAATGCAAAACTTCAAAGAAATTAACCTATTGTAAATTGACATGTTTTGTTTTCCTATGGTCTCTGGTAACAAATACATCACAATCACGCCACATGAACAAAATAGGATGCTCCATGTCAACCACAATTGCAGTTAATTTAACAGTTCAAATTTCTTGAAATGCAACAAATCTCAACAGAAAAAACACATCAGTGTTGTTTTATTGTGATTTGTTATTGACAAATGATGGCCTTCTGGTCATCTTAAATTTTCAATTTACATTTTTGGATGGTATATATTTCTTAGCTGGTTCAATTGTAGCTGCATACTTCTGTTAAACCATCACAAAAACACACTGATATAATTTTGACCCCCTTGAACCCCATGTTTATATACTAGAACTGGAGTTTACAGGGGTAAACCTTATTTTACTTATTTCTACTCTAAAATATAGATTGTGGGTACTTGTTAGAACCGCCTCGATGAGGCGGTTCTAACATGTACCCGCAATCTATACTTTAAGCAGAATTAAGAAAAATATCACAATTTTTCATTTTAAAATTTTCATTTTTTCGGCGATGAAGGTCACAATGTATTTGTATAGGCGTGTTTTCTTAATGCAGAGAGATAAAAATCCTAAACCTAAAAAAGCTCATCAGTACATTCATATGTAGTGTCATTTAGTTTTTTTAATTATTTTTATCAACTGAAATACTCCCAGTCCAGTTCTCCAGAACTTAATCACCCCTAATATTTCAAGCATATTAGCATCATAATTTGACACATTATTCTGATGTCCATATTAAAATCTATTTCAATGATATATCATTATTGCAGTGATATATGGCTATTTCTTCTATATTCTCATTTTTCTGCCTCTTATTTTATAATAAAGGGAATTCAGGGGTAGGGGCACCCATAATCATTTTATTAAAACCTGATATTGCCATTTTTATTTATGACCAATGAACTGACTGTTTTAACACACCAGTAGGCAATGTTATTCCAATTTTTTACTAATCAGATTTGACACTTTATTGCTTTTCCACACTAAAGAGCTGGGAAGTCATCTGACCAGAATGACCTTAGACCCTTTAACTGTCTTGGCCCCTGGTCAAGCACTTAACTAGATTGTCGTGATTTCTCCCGACTTGACTTCCTCTAAATATTTATGGGAATGAAAATTCTAGGCGATTTTTAAATCTATCATCCCACTTTGATCAGACTATCTCTCAATTTTTGTTTACAGTTATCTTGATAATCATATTTTTACTGTGTTTTTATAACTGACCTGTACACCCCCTCTTGGGAACTAAGGAAATAAAACAAGGGCAAAAAGTGGCTTTGTCATTTATTGTTTTTCTTTCACTGAGCATTAAATTTGCACTTTAGGTGAATGTTTAACCCATAAAATGCCAATCACTACAATTGTCATCTGCTTTGCTGTCTGCCAGTTACCTTAAAAGTAGTTTTTTGTAAACAGTGTGGACCCAGATCAGACTGTAGGAGCAGTCTGATCATGGCCCACACTGTTTGCCTGTATGTAAAAATATTTTTAAAAAGTTTGCAAAGAATATTTAGCAGACAACACAAGCAGACGACATTTTCTGATGTAGTTTTTCTTGGCATCTTAAGGGTTAACTTTTAGAGCGGCACTGAAAATTATAGAGCAGATGACAATCTATTTTATGGGACATTGTCAAGCAGTGAGGACCCTGATCAGATGCCTCAGAATGCATTGTCTGCAGTGGTCAAACTGTTCGTTAAATAAGATGCTCTGATAATGATGTTTGTTTAACCCATTGTATACTGATGGACCCTCTCATTGCTATATATTGGAATATAAGGAGTGGTAGGCCTATTTTTTCGTTTTTATTCTATTTTTGATAGGAAAATCTGTTAGCAAATAGTGCAGGCCCTGATCAGATGCTGCAGTTTACAGCATCTGATCTGGGCCTGCACAGTTTGCCCTCAGGTACCCCTTTAGGGGTTTCCCGCCTATAATGGGTTAAGTTTGTCTGCTGCGTCATCTCAAACATTTTGAAAATATTTTTGCAGACAGACAAATAGTGTGGACCCTGATCAGACTACTTCTAGATGAGCAGTCTGATCTGGGCCCACAATGTTTGCAACAATGACTTTTAAAGTACCCATCAGACAACAAAACAGAAGACATCATCATCATCATCATCAACAGATTTTTGATTCACCCTTTTTGTACCAAATGGAGCCCATTTCAAAATTTAGGGGTGCCCGGCTGTTTTTCCTTCAAAATTTATTGGAAAAATGGCTTAACTTTTCGCAAACAGTGTAGGCCCTGATCAAATGCCGCGTTCTGCGGCGTCTGATCTGGGCCTGCACTGTTTGTCCTGGTACCTGTTTTGGGGTTTCCGGTACTAAAGTGGGCCCCCTTCCAGGTAGCTGGCTTGCTGCACGCATAGCAGAACTCACACCAGACAATTGTTGTGACTGACATCTTAAGGGTGAAACTATATTTCTATTTTTTTTTGGTGTGTGTGAACTTACCACAAACAAAACCTGGCATCCCTATAACCAGGCTTGAAGAAATATATGGGCTGCATGATGCTTCCTAGACTTGCCCAAGTCCCTACATTTACATTTTTTTTATTTTTAAATGAAAGCCCTTTAAACAACAAATATGTAAAAGTCTCTTTAGTCTTCATCTGTGAATGTAGGGACTTGTATACTCTGCAAAAGTTCCGACCAGCACAAAGCTGGCATGAGACACTATCTCCCACTTGTTGATAAGAGCATTAGCCTCTGCAGTCAATGTTTACTTAATAAATAACACCCACCTGCGTCTGTCAGTGAAAGAGAGGAAAATTCTAGTATTTTGGAGATTTTTGTTTTGTTTTGTTTGATTCGAGGTTTAATGCCCCTGTCAACACTGTATAGGTCATTTTGGGGATGTTGCTTCCTTTGTGTTGGGACCTAAAACTTGTTCGAGACAGTGGTAGTTCCTGCCATCGAGGGTTGAATTTACTGAGGAAAATTTCGGCATTACTTTCAGTCCTTTATTTGATTAATATATTTTGTGTGTGCTCATTAGAATCAACTTGTGAGTACACACAATATAATTTTTCCAGATAAAATACGCCAAATACCCATAACTATCCCTAAATATTTGTCGTATGGATACATGTATGTGTGAAGAATTTCTCAGGTACTCAAGAGCGAGTTCGAAAACAGTCATAGAAAACGAGCTATTGGTGTTCGAGCCACTGAGGTATCATTATACAGTTAAACCGGTCATAGTGGCCACCTCTATTAAGCAAGCAAGCAATCATTCAAATCCCGAAAAAGGCGAATGCATTAAAATCCACCTGTATTAAACAAGCACCTGTCTTAAGCAAGCACATTTTGATCATTCCTGAGGTGCTTGCTTAACACAGGTTGGACTGTAATTGTTTTTGCACTGGTTTTTATAGAAAAAAGGGCAAGCAGGCAGCATAATATCATTATCCTGGCATAATTACTAAGTTAATAAGATGTGTAATTGCAGAATCTTTTCAACATTATCTTAACAGGAGAAACCATTGAGAAAAGTGGCGTTTACAAGGGGTTACATAATGTTCTCATTTCTGCTCAGTAGTATAGATTCCGGGTACTCTTTAGAGCCGCCTCTAACAAGCAACCACAATCTTAGAATGTTTGAAGCAGAAATAAAGAAAAACGATACGAGGGCTACCCAAAATCTATGTTTTAGCGCAGAAATTACAAAATGACTAGCCTGGTAATTTGGTAAACCCTGCTTTACTCTATATAAAGTGGGGTTAACAAGGGTTTTCATTGTATGTACATGTTTAGGGGATGATCATGGTAATTGTGAATACTAGTGTCGTATGTCCATTTGAATCACCTCATTGAGGCGGTTACACATAGATTGTGGGTACTCATTAGAACTGCCTCATTGAATCGGTTGTAACGAGTTCCCACAATCTATGTTTTGAGCAGAAATAAGAAAAATTCTTATTAAGGTCATTGTTGGAGCCTTCTAATATAGCATAGGCATGTTATCATAATGGTTTAAGAATAAAAGATTAAAATTGAAACTTCTTTTTTTTAACCCTTTGCCTTCATGTGGTTTTCCCCCCACTAAATGTAAATAAATCATGGTAACAAGCTCTGGAGCCTGTCAGTGAAAAGTTATCTAAATAAACTTCTCACCCATATCTGACAATCATCTACAGGAAAGGTGAATGAGTTCTTTCAATATTTACAAGTCTGTTAATTTCACAATTTTCATAAAAGACGGTATTGCTATTTCATTTATAATGTATTTATTTTTTATTTTTGTAAACAATTATTTTCACAATGGACACATAATTAACAGACTTGGGCAAGTCTAGATGCTTCCACGCAGAGCTGAATCCGGCCTGCACACTAGAACTGGTAAACCGCTTAGAGTAGACTTGCCCAAGTCTGTTAATTAGGTGTCCATTGTAAAAATAATTGTTTACAAAAATAAAAAATAAATACATTGCAAATGAAATAGCAATACCGTCTTTTATGAAAATTGTGAAATTAACAGACTTGTAAATATTGATAGAACTCATTCACCTTTCCTGTAGATGATTGTCAGATATGGGTGAGAAATTTATTTAGATAACTTTTCACTGACAGGCTCCAGAGCTTGTTATCATGATTTATTTACATTTAGTGGGGGAATACCACATGAAGGCAAAGGGTTTAAAAAAAAAAAAGAAGTTTCAATTTTAATCTTTTATTCTTAAACCATTACCATAACATGCCTATGCTATATTAAAAGGCTCCAACAATGACGTTAATCAGAATTTTTCTTATTTCTGCTCTAAACATAGATTGTGGGAACTCGTTACAACCGATTCAATGAGGCAGTTCTAATGAGTACCCACAATCTATGTGTAACCGCCTCAATGAGGCGATTCTAATGGACATACGACACTAGTATTCACAATTACCATGATCATCCCCTAAACATGTACATACAATGAAAACCCTTGTTAACCCCACTTTATATAGAGTAAAGCAGGGTTTACCAAATTACCAGGCTAGTCATTTTGTAATTTCTGCTCTAAAACATAGATTTTGGGTAGCCCTCGTATCGTTTTTCTTTATTTCTGCTTCAAACATAGATTGTGGTTGCTTGTTAGAGGCGGTTCTAAAGAGTACCCACAATCTATACTACTGAGCAGAAATAAGAACATTATGTAACCCCTTGTAAACGCCACTTGTCTCAATGGTTTCTCCTGTTAAGATAATGTTGAAAAGATTCTGCAATTACACATCTTATTAACTAAGTAATTATGCCAGGATAATGATATTATGCTGCCTGTTTGCCTTTTTTTTCTATAAAAACAAGTGCAAAAACAATTACAGTCCACCCTGTGTTAAGCAAGCACCTCAGGAATGATCAAAATGTGCTTGCTTAAGACAGGTGCTTGCTTAATTCAGGTGGATATTAATGCATTCGCCTTTTTCGGGATTTGAATGATTGCTTGCTTAAGACAGTTTGCTTGCTTAATGGAGGTGGCCACTATGACCGGTTTGACTGTATAATGATACCTCAATGGCTCGAACACCAATAGCTCGTTTTCTATGACTGTTTTCGCACTCGCTCTTGAGTACCTGAGAAATTCTTCACACATACATGTATCCATATGACAAATATTTAGGGATAGTGATGGTTATTTGGCGTAATTTATCTGGAAAAATTATTTTGTGTGCACTCACAAGTTGATTCTAATGAGCACACACAAAATATATTAATCAAATAAAGGACTGAAAGTAATGCCGAAATTATCCTCAGTAAAACCCTCGATGGCAGGATATGGGCTGCATGATGCTTCCACGCAGAGCTGAATCCGGCCCGCACACTAGTACTGGTAAACCGTTTAGAGGATCTACGCCTGTCCAGGAACCGCGGTGCGAGGCGGACCGTCAATGCTAATAAACCCTATTGGTTTCATTGGGCGACAGGGCTTGAGATGTCATTTCATCTCAATGTTGGGTAAAAGTCCCACAAAATTGAAAGCAACGTCTCCAAAATGACCTTTACAGTGTTGACGGGGACGCTAAACCTCAAATCAACCAACCAAATCGATGGCAGGAACTACCACTGTCTCGAACAAGTTTTAGGTCCCAACACAAAGGAAGCAACATCCCCAAAATGACCCATACAATGTTGACAGGGGTATTAAACCTCAAATCAAGCAAAACAAAACAAAAATCTCCAAAATACTAGAATTTTCCTCTCTTTCACTGACAGACACAGGTGGGTGTTATTTATTAAGTAAACATTAACTGCAGAGGCTAAAATGCTCTTATCAACAAGTGGGAGATAGTGTTTCATGCCAGCTTTGTGCTGGTCGGAACTTTTGCAGAGTATACAAGTCCCTACATTCACAGATGAAGACTAAAGAGACTTTAACATATTTTTTGTTTAAAGGGGCTTTCATTTAAAAATAAAAAATTTAAATGTAGGGACTTGGGCAAGTCTACGCTTAGAGGATCTAAGCCTGTCCAGGAACCGCGGTGCGAGGCGGACCGTCCATGCTAATAAACCCTATTGGTTTCATTGGGCGACAGGGCTTGAGATGTCATTTCATCTCAATGTCGGGTAAAAGTCCCACAAAATTGGAAGCAACGTCTCCAAAATGACCTTTACAGTGTTGACGGAGACGTTAAACCTCAAATCAAACAAACAAACTATAACCAGAAATAGACCTGTCCCAAGTTATTAAGTGGAAGATTCTATTGTCATAAGAGGGTGACATCATGAAAACATGCCTATATAATTTTGACCCCACTTTTATATAGTGAGGGGCGTGCATTATTTGTCTTATTTCTGCTGAAAAACACAGATGGTAGGTAGTCATTAGAACAACTTCACGGAGTTGGTTCTAACAAATAGATTTGAGCAGTACACACAATCCATGTTTTAAGCATAAATATGAAAAACATCAGAATTTTTCATCCAAAATTTTTAGCTCACCTGACCGAAGGTCATGGTGAGCTTTTGTGACCGTAAGATGTCCGGCGTCGTCGTGCGTCGTCCGTCGTCCGTCGTCCGTCGTGCGTAAACTTTTTCTTGTGAACAAACTAGAGGCCACAGTTTTGGTCCAATCATCATCAAACTTGCTCAGAATGATCATCATGACAATATCTCGGTCAAGTTCGAATATGGGTCATGTCGAGTGAAAAAGTAGGTCAGTAGGTCAAATCATAGAAAAACCTTGTGAACACTCTAGAGGGCACAGTTTTGGTCCAATCATCATCAAACTTGCTCAGAATAATTATCATGACAATATCTCGGTCAGGTTCGAATATGGATCATGTAGGGTCAAAAAGTAGGTCAGTAGGTCAAACCATAGATAATCCTTGTGAACACTCTAGAGGGCACAGTTATGGTTCAATTATCATCAAACTTGCTCAGAATGATCATTGTGACAATATCTCGGTCAAGTTTGAATATGGGTCATGTCGGGTCAAAAAGTAGGTCAGTAGGTCAATTCATAGAAAAACCTTGTGAACACTCTAGAGGGCACAGTTATGGTCCAATCATCATCAAACTTGCTCAGAATAATCATCCTGACAATATCTCAGTCAAGTTTGAATATGGGTCATGTTGGGTCAAAAAGTAGGTCAGTAGGTCAAATCATAGAAAAACCTTGTGAACACACTAGAGGGCACAGTTATGGTCCAATCATCATTAAACTTGCTCAGAATGATTGTCATGACAATATCTCGGTCAAATTTGAATATTGGTCATGTCGGGTCAAATGTAGGTCAGTAGGTCAAATCATGGACGAGGTGAGCTTTTGGGATCACTTTTCGTCCGTCGTCCGTCGTCAGTCCGTGCGTCCGTAAACAATTTCTTCAAACGACATCTCCTCCTAAACCACTGATCGGATTTTGACCAAACTTCACAGGAATGATCCTTAGGTGGTCCCCTTTCAAAGTTGTTCAAATGGTTCCGGTCCGTTGCACATCTAGGTCATAGGAGCCAAAAATAGATTTTTTTTTCACCAAAAACTTAAAAAATCTTCTTCTCTGAAACCACAAGGCCCAGGTCTTTGATATTTGGTATGAAGCTTCATCTAGTGGACCCCTACCAAGATTGTTCAAATTATAGTGCTGGGACCAAAAATGCCCCCGCTCCGGGCCCTTTGGTTTTACATGGGCTTATATAGGGAAAATCTTTAAAAATCTTCTTCTCTGAAACCGTAAGGCCCAGGTCTTTGATATTTGGTATGGAGCTTCATCTAGTGGAACTCTACCAAGATTGTCCAAATTATAGTGCTGGGGCTAAAAATGCCCCCGCTCTGGGGCCCTTTGGTTTTACATGGGCTTATATAGGGAAAATCTGTAAAATCTTCTTCTCTGAAACCGCAAAGCCCAGTTCTTTGATATTTGGTATGAAGCTTCATCTAGTGGACCCCGACCAAGATTGTTCAAATTATAGTGCTGGGGCCAAAAATGCCCCTGCTCCAGGGCCCTTTGGTTTTACATGGGCTTGTATAGGGAAGAGCTTTAAAAATCTTCTTCTCTGAAACCGTAAGGCCCAGGTCTTTGATATTTGGTATGAAGCCTCATCTAGGGGACCCTTACCAAGATTGTTCAAATTATAGTGCTGGGGCCAAAAAAGCCCCCGCCCCGGGGCCCTTTGGTTTTACATGGGCTTAAATAGGAAAAATCTTTAAAAATCTTCTTCTCTGAAACCGCAAGGCCTAGGTCTTTGATATTTGGTATGAAGCTTCACCTAGTGGACCCCTACCAAGATTGTTCATATTATAGCCCTGGGGCCAAAAATGCCCCTGCTCGGGGGCCCTTTGGTTTTACATGGGCTTATATATGGAAAATCTTGAAAAATCTTCTTCTCTGAAACCGCAAGGCCCAGGTATTTGATATTTGGTATGAGGCTTCATCTTGTGGACCCCTACGAAGATTGTTCAAATTATAGTGCTGAGGCCAAAAATGCCCCCGCCACGGGGCTCTTTGATTTTTCATAGGCTTATATAGGCAAAATCTTTAAAAATTTTCTTCTCTGAAACCGTAAGGGCCATGTTTTTGATATTTGGTATGAAGCTTCATCTAGTGGACCCCTACCAAGATTGTTCAAATTATATTGCTGGGGCCAAAAATGCCCCCGCCCCGGGGCCTTTTGGTTTTACATGGGCATATATAGGGAAAATCTTTAAAAATCTTCTCTGAAACCGCAAGGCCCAGGTCTTTGATATTTGGTATGAAGCTATACCTAGTGGACCCCTACCAAGATTGTTCAAATTATAGTTCTGGGGCCAAAAATGCACACGCCCGAGACCCTTTGGTTTTACATAGGCTTATATAGGGAAATCTTAAAAAATATTCTTCTCTGAAACAACATGTCCCAGGTCTTTGATATTTGGTATGAAGCTTCACCTAGTGGACCCCTATCAAGATTGTTCAAATTATAGCCCACGGGCCAAAAATGCTCCCGCTCCAGGGCCATTTGGTTTTACATAGACTTATATGGGGAAAATCTTGAAAAATTTTTGTCTCTGAATTCACAAGGCCTAGGTCTTTGATATTTGGTATGAAGCTTCATCTAGTGGACCTCTACCAAAATTGTTCAATTATAGCCCTGAGACCAAAAATGCCCCAGCCTTGGGGCCCTTTGGTTTTACATAGACTTATATAGGGAAAATCTTTAAAAATCTTCTTCTCTGAAACCACAAGGCCTAGGTCTTTGACATTTGGTATGAAGCTTAATCTTGTGGACCTCTACCAAGATTGTTCAAATTATAGCCCTGGGGCCAAAAATGCCCCCGCTCCAGGGCCCTTTGTTATTACATAGACTTATATATAGGGAAAATCTTGAAAAAGCTTCTTCTCTGAAACCAGATAGCCCTGGTCTTTGATATTTGGTATGAAGCTTCATCTAGTGGACCTCTACCAATATTGTTCAAATTATAGCCCTGAGACCAAAATCGCCCCTGTCTCGGGGGCCCTTTGGTTTTACATAGACTTATATAGGGAAAATCTTTAAAAATCTTCTTCTGTGAAACCACAAGGCCTAGGTCTTTGATATTTGGTGTGAAATTTCATCTAGTGGACCTCTATCAAGATTATTCAATTTATAGTCCTGGGGCCAAAAATGCCCCCGCCCCAAGACCCTTTGGTTTTGCATAGACTTATATAGGTAAATCTTTAAAAATCTTCTTCTCTGAAACCACAAGGCCCATGTCTTTGATATTTGGTATGGAGCTTCATCTAGTGGACCTCTACCAAGATTGTTCAAATTATAGCCCCTGCCCTGGGGCCCTTTGGTTTTACATAGACTTATATATAGAGATAATCTTTGGAAATCTTCTTCTCTGAAACAGCAAGACCTAGGTCTTTGATATTTGGTGTGAAGCTTCATCTAGTGGACCTCTATCAAGATTGTTTAAATTATAGCTCTGAGGCCAAAAATGTCCCCGCCCCGGGGCCATTTGGTTTTACATAGGCTATGTAGGGAATATCTTTAAAAAATGGTCTCTGAAACCCCAAGGCCCAGGTCTTTGATATTTGTTGTGTAGCTTCATCTAGTGGACCTTTGCCAAGATTGTTCAAATTATAGGCTTTGTTGATATTTGGTATGAAGCTTCACCTTTTTAGACCTCCCTCAACATTATGCACATTGTAGCCCTGGGGTCAATAATGGCCCTCCCAGAGGCCCACTTGTAACTCTATCATATGGGTCAGGTGAGCGATCCAGGGCCATCATGGCCCTCTTGTTTATTTTTTTGCTGGTAAAATTTTCAATATATTTGAATAGGCGTTATAAACTGCAAGTGATATCTATAAAACTCTTTATAGAATTATTCATTACAATACAGTTTTGGATACAACACTGTTCACAGGTGGCTCCCAAAAATGTAAAGATTATATAGAAAAATGACCATAAATGGTCATTTTTCTATATAATCTAAACATTTTTGTTTGGATATAGCACAGCCTTTTAACTCTTTTTGCACAAAAATTGATTTTTGGCCATTATTGAACTTCCAGTCGTGCCAAATTAATTTTCAGTCCCAAAATGAACCAGGCATAAAAAATTATCAAATTAATTTGTTGGTCCAAAGATGGAATCACTTCAGAACTCTGCTAGGCTATAACGCAAGAATGGGACTAGGGCTTTGAAAGAGTTAACTAACACAGTTTCTGCACTGGGACCTACCAATAATGTTTTCGTGTATGTGGTCTCTTTCTGTTGTTTATGCCTTTAAGACCACCTAAAATTCCGTCTAATTCTGCTTTAAAATGCTAAACTTTACATGTAGTAGGTTGCAGTAACACTAAGAATCTTCTTTCTTTGTGTTTTCTGCATGTTGAATGAGTGTGCTCTAGTCAGAGACCACCTTTCAGAATCAGAATCAGAATTGTTACTGGTGACACGTCAAATGACATTCATACACCAGGACCTGTGATATGGGAAGTTAGTCCCTAGCTCTAACCAAAGATGTAAACTTAGCTACACAATCCTCGGCACCTTCAGCCGTCAAAATAATAGAATCGGGAAGGGCATTCCAATCTCTAATGGTTCGGGGGAAAAACGATTCTTTATAAATATCCGTTCTTGCAGTAAGGGTCTGAAACGTCATTGAATGGTGTTTTCTACAATGCCTAGCTGGGGGAACAAGGTCATCTGTTGGAATGCTGGCAGCACCCTTTAGACCTTTGTATAAGAGTATGAGCCTACTGTCTCTTCTCCTTCTCTTTCCCTTTGGGACTGTCCAAAAGTGGTCTTAACTTAATATAGGAATTTTACTGCAAAAAGGATTATGTTTGATCCTATAGACGTAAAATTAGACTATTTAAATTATATTTTAGATAGGCTATAACACCATTCACAGATTCTGCTTCAGATGCCAACAATCCGGTTATACAGAGGTTGTGGTGAAATTCTGATGGGAACAATCAAATTATAATAGCCCATCACCAAGCTGAAAAAGAAGCATTCTCCAGTCAGCTGTATATAAATGATCACCTTGACCAATACTGAAATGACCAAAGTGACCTTAACTGTTCCTTGGCCACTTCCTGACCAGAACCAATTCCTCAAAGGGCACTATTACAACCCCTCTCTGCTGGGGCCCCTATAATGTATTCTTGATCACATTTTCTTTTCCCTGCTATCTTTTTCACAAAGGTTTAATCTCAAGTTGATTTACTTTTATGAGTTTTCCACCATTTCTCTCAGTGACCAGAATGACCTTTAACTGTTCAGCTCTTCTTCTCCCAGCTTCCTGATTAAAAACAGCTTCGGGATTTAAAAAGGAAATGATTTTATTCATTAATCAAGATTTTATATTTCCTTACTGCCTCTCCCAGTTCATGAGTTTACAGATCAATGCTTTTCTCAAGACTGAAACAGATATAACCAATCAAAGTTCTGAGTGTAGGCTGGGAAAATGGTGCTGGTCCAGGACTTAGATTTCAGTTTAATCCTTACATTCCTGCATTTAACATATAAGTCCCTGATCAGATGTTAATCATTCTAGGGTGTCTGATTTTGGTCTACACTGTTTGAGCCGAATCAATGATTTACAGATAACTTTCTTAATTTACATAGCACTCTTACTAATTACGATGACACGCCTCCAAAATTTTCTTATGAAAATCTATAATATTTGTCTTATTTATACTTCAAACATAGGTAACTAAGGTTGTGGGTACTCATTAGAACCACATCATTGAGGAGGTTTTAACAAGTACCCACAACCTATACCTTGGAGCAGAAAAAATAAAAAATAATGCATACCCCCTATAAGACCCGAGTTTTCTTTATATAATGTGTGGTTTAGTAGGGTGTTCATTTCATGGTCGTTCAGTTTTGAACACCAAGAATAGGACAGCTATAAAAAACTGTTACTTAGATGTGAATGTTGTTTGGACATCAGCAGCTTGGGTCCAATTCAATAATGATAGTTCATATCTTAGTATCTGAGCAAACCTTAACCCTTATCCTGCTGAATAACTTAATGTGGCCACACCCATTTCTGACTATCCACCAATCAAATTACTTGACACAATGTATTTGTTCAATTCACAAATTTGAACAGCATGACAAACAGTGTAGGTCCTGATCAGATGGCTGAATTTACACTGTTTGCAAAGGTACAGATTGTTTTGTGTTCTGTGGAATAAGGATTAAATGTCCACTTACTGTATTAGTGGATCAGCAACCCAAACATTGGTGCCCATATCATGGCTCCAAATAAAGATTTGTTTCTTCTTCAAAACATGTTGTGCCACTTATCAGAATCATCCCAGACATCAGTACCCACAAAATATGTTTTATTGGATCAGATCCTTAGCTGTAATAGTAGTAATGGTGAGACTTTGCACATGGCTATAGTTGCATCAGATCCTTAGTTGAAATGACTTTGCACATAGCCATGTGCAAAATCATTACAGCTATGGATCTGATTTTTTATTAAAATAATATCCACAAATTATCCTTATTAATCCTCTTTATCTGGAGCTATGCATGATATGCACAGAGAAGGATCTGATGAAAAAGTCCATGTGCACCATTTCTACCTGTGAACAGCTATTTGGATCCGGATGCAACTGGCCATGTGCAAAGTCTCAACACTACTACCATCAGCTAAGGAACTGATGCAACTGACCATGTGAAAAGTCTCACCATTACAGCTAAGGACATGATGCAACTGGCCATGCGCAAAGTCTAAACACTACTGCCATTACAGCTAAGGATCTGATGTAACTGGCCATGTGCAAACGAAGTCACAACACTACTGCCATTACAGCTAAAGATCTGATGTAACTGGCCATGTGCAAAGTCTCAACACTACTACCATCAGCTAAGGACTTGATGCAACTGGCCATGTGCAAAGCTCACCATTACAGCTAAGGATCTGATGCAACTGGCCATGTGCAAAGTCTCAACACTACTACCATCAGCTAAGGATCTGATGCAACTGGCCATGTGCAAAGTCTCACCACTACTACCATTACAGCTAAGGATCTGATGCAACTGGCCATGTGCAAAGTCTCACCATTACATCTAAGGATCTGATGCAACTGGCCATGTGCAAAGTCTCACCACTACTACCATTACAGCTAAGGATCTGATGCAACTGGCATGTGCAAAGTCTCACCGTTACAGCTAAGGATCTGATGCAACTGGCCATGTGCAAAGTCTCAACACTACTACCATTACAGCTATGGATCTGATGCAACTGGCCATGTGCAAAGTCTCAACACTTCTACCATCAGCTAAGGACCTGATGCAACTAGCCATGTGGAAAGTCTCACCATTGCAGCTAAGGATCTGATGCAACTGGCCATGTGCAAAGTCTCACCACTACTACCATTACAGCTGAGGATCTGACACAACTGTCAATGTGCAAAGTCTCACCATAATTATAAACAGCCAAGAATTTGATGCAATTGGCCATGTGCAAAGTCTCAACACTGTTACCAACAGCTAAGTATCTTTTGCAACTGGCCATGTGCAAAGCCTCACATGATTATTACCAACAGCTAGAGATCTGATGCCACTGGCCATTTGCAAAGTCTCACCATTATTACCAATTATGATTATAAACCCTATTGGTTTCAATGGGCAACAGGGCTTGAGATGTCATTTCATCTAAGTCCCACAAATTTGGAAGCAACGTCTCCAAAATGACCTATACAATGACGGGGACGTTAAACCTCAAATCAAACAAACAGATTAGCTACCAAAATGACTACCCAGATGCACTGCAGAAGTCAACAGAGGACTGTCTGTGCCCACAGTGTTGTTATTCACCAATGCACACAAGTCGTACTGAGTATGTTTGTTCTGTTCAGATCATTGCTGAGTTGACCTCTGTCACCTTACATAAGGCCCAGCAGGAAGTCATATGACCTCAGAAGCTGACCAGGGTAATGATGATGCAGGTTTGTTAACTACAAGTTATCAAATAGAATCGAGAGATGTGATAAAATGTCTAGTTTCTTGCATAACCCAAAAGGTCAAAGCTATTCTGTTAATCTGGAAGTTGTAAGGTCAAATGAACAGAAAACATATTTGTTTGCCTTCTTCCTCAACTGAACCACTATAAAGTGGGCCCACTGGTAAGAAAACCTGCATTGGCCGTAAAAATCCTTAAAGTTTGGAAATCTTGGGGACTTGCTGTAATTCTCCTAAATATTTTAACAAATTTGATTCGCAATCAAGCAAGGTCAGTCCAAAGGTGCAGACAGAATGGCAAACAGTGTAGACCCTGATCAGACTGCTCCTTCAGGAGCAGTCTGATCTGGGTCTGCACCGTTTGCTTATGCCTATCTGTCCCATACTTAGGATCATTAGAAGCCTCTGAGGTGTAGTGGTTACGCTATTCGCCTTGTAAACCAGGGATCGCAGGATTGATCTCGGGCTTCTCCAGACTTTCGGATGAGTCTTTAAACCGAGGTCCCGTCTCCGTATGACCTTAGCTGTATTTGGGATGTAAAACTCAAACACTCACTCACTTAGGATCATTATGGTATCAAGTGTCTTGAAGTGTTTGTATTATAAACACTAAAATTCCTATAATAAGACCACCTTTTGTTCAAAAGTGGTCTTTAAGACCACTTTTGAACAGTCCCAAAGGCGGTCCCTGACCAAGAAATACTGTTGGCAGAAAACACGAGAAAAGATTAAGTAAAGCCTTCAAAATAAACTTTTTGAAGCAAAATAAGTCTTAATTTTTGGTGGTCTTAATAGCGGAATTTCACTGTATTTTACCATATTTACCCTGAATATTCGGACACCTCAACTCCTTACCATACTTGTTCTAAAATTTGAACAAGAACAATTTATTACCAGATATTTTGTGTCTAAAAATAGATGGATGTGTGTGACAAACAGTGTAGACCCTGATGAGAACTCCAGGTACTGTGAGGTAAGAAGAGTGAAGAGGGTCCGGACTTATCTCTTGGGCTTGACAAACAGAAAAGACCAAGATCAGATCCTCTGATCAGGGTCTACCGGGCACTGTTTAGTGAAAGTACAGAACTTTAGGGTTTAACAAAACAGGGGCTTTAACCCATTTTGTACAAGAAACCCCAAAAAGGGTACTTGGCAAACAGTGCAGGCCCAGCCAGATCAGACGCCGCAGAACACGGCGTCTGAGCAGGGCCTACACTGTTTGCAAAAAGTTCAGCCATTTTCCACATCAATTTTGAAGAAAACACAACCTGACACCCCTAAAGTTTGAAATGCACTCCTGCTATATATAAGGAGGAAGATTCCATTTGGTACAAAAAGGGCTAAACATTACATTCAAGAATTACACCAGTGTTGTCAATATGATCAAAAGTTTCAAAATCCCAATCACTGCAGTATCTGGAGAATCCCGTTGCTGAAGTTAGGTTTCTGGTAATACTGGATCATGGAGTGCCCTCGTCTATCAGGGCTTGGAGAAATAGGCTGGGCTGCATGGTGCTTCCATGCAGAGTTGAAAAAGCCTGCCCAGGCAAAGTGGTGTGGGTCGGACTGTCACTGTATATAAACCCTATTGGTTTGTTTGGGTGGTAGGGCTTGAAATGTCATTTCATCTCAATGTTGGGTAAAAGTCCCACAAAAGTGGAAACCCCATCTCCAAGACCTAAACAGTGTTGATAGGGACTTAAAACCTCTGTTCAAACAAACAAACTTAATCACGAAGCATCCTTCTTATAATGACATTGCTCCCTAACATTTTGACAATGTAAATAAAGAAACTGTGATACTAATAAAGGGCCTGTTTTCCATTGATTACTGCAAGGAATAAATGCTGTGGACACTTGTTAGAATCACCTCGCCGAGGTGATCCTAACACATGTCCACAGCATTTGATTCTTGGAGATAATATTCTTGATTTAATCTGTCTGGCATCTTACTCACTGGCTTCATTACCATAAAAATCCTAAAAATTGAGACACCTTGAGGACTTGCTGTAATTCTCCTAAAATTTTAACAAAGTTGTTTCATGATCCAGCAAGGAGTCTAAAAAGTGCAGATAGACTGGCAAATAATGTAGACTCTGATCAGACTTCAGGAGCAGTCTGATCTTAGTCTACACTGTTTTCTTAGGCATGTCTGTTCTAATACAGTAAAATTCCGCTATTAAGACCGCCTAATATTAAGACCAATTCTGCTTAGCAGGTTTCTTTCCTTGTGTTTTCAGCAGACATTAATTGTTCTCTGGTCGACGACCACCTTTGGGACTGTTCAAAAGTGGTCTTAAAGACCACTTTTGAACAGTCCCAAAGGTGGTATTAATATAGGAACTTTACTGTACTTAAGATCATTATGGTATAAATCAGTCTCGACTGAAACTGTTGTTTATAATTACCATTTTTGTCATTATCAAAGGTTGGTATTAAATGGGATAACCACATTTGTTTAAGCTTGCACTTGAAAAGTATGGCTAGGAAAGGTAAACCCATAAAACTAATTATAAATAATCTGATGTACCCATTCACCAAAACAACAGAAGTCCTGACTGATTTATTATAAAACAAGTTACATAATAACATGTTCATTTTCTTAGAGGTGAGAAGGTTACTAGACCAGGGAGCAAATTACTCTAGCAATCAACCTGTAAGGTCAGGTGCAATGGAAAGGTCCCCCAGAGAGACCCTGAAAGTTCAGGCAGACCTAGGAGCCCAGACAGTGGTAGACAGGCATTATATAACAAGTGCCCCACAGGTAGTACCAGCTTCATTAAAGGTAATGATAACAGAATTGAGTGATGAGATCCCATTATATAAATGTTCACTCTCAATAATGACTCCCTGGTGTCAAGGTTAATCTTAGTTCTGGGAAAATTTAGGGTGATAAAAAGTCCCTGTTCAAACATCAATGTGTTCAGACTGCTGACAGATAACCATGATGTCTTCATTTATAAGTACAGTAGAATTCCTCTATTAAGACCACCTTTGGGACTGTTCAAAAGTGGTCTTCCAGACCACTTTTGAACAGTCCCAAAGGTGATCCCTGCCCAGAAGAAACTGTCTTCAGAAAACATAAAGAAAGAATAAATTCACACTCTTCAAAAAGCACCTTTTAAACCAGAACTTGTCTTAATTTTAGGTGGTCTTAACCCTTATCTTGCTGTTCACAACAACCCCTATCTTTGCAAACAGTGTAGATCCAGAGCAGAGGGCTTCTGAAGAAGCCATCTTATCAGGATCTACACTGTTTGACATTCAGTTTATGAATTTGTAGGAATAAATTACATCAAGTAGTCTGATTGGTTCAAAGTCAGAAATGGGTGTGGCTAAACTGAATATTCAGCAAGAGAAGGGTTAATAGTGGAATTTTACTGTACTCAGATTTTTTCTTACATCTTTTTAGGTCAGTTGTTTATCAATCTACCCAAAGATATGAGCCGCCCTCCATAGCTGTCAAGAGTCGGAATTGCGCGTCTGACTGGTGATCAGGAGGAAGTCGGTTCGATACCTGCCGTGGTCGGCAACATTCTTTCGTGGAGATTGATCATGAAATCTTTTCAACCGTCATTCTCTCCCTTCAGCTGATTCAAGAAGAGCAGTTGTCAGTTTTTGGCAAAAGAATGTGCACTGTACTGGTTAACCGCTTATGTATAAGCCTGCCCAGTATAACGTGTGGATAGGTAAACTGACCGGCTCAAAAATGACCTAAAATAGTGTTGACTTGGTCGTTAAACTCAGATACAAACAAACATCTTTTGGGTCAGTTGTTTATCAATCTATCCGAAGATATACATACAAGTGCAGCTATACTGCTGATGCCCGTGTGACTTCCACTTACCAATAAAGTTAAATCATGCACAAATTAACCCATTTGGTTGAAGGGGTAAGTGGCAAACAGTGCAGGGCCTACACTGTGTGCAAAATGTTCAGTCTGTTTACAAATATAGATTTTGAAGAAACCACAACCTGACGACCCTAAATTTTGAAATGGACTCCTGCTATATATAAGATTTGGTACAAAAAGGGTGGTGAATGAAACTCAAAAGCAGTTTTCATTACCCAAATGGGACAATGGCAAACATGATGTAGACTCAGATCAGATGCCTCGATCAGAGTTTGATTAAAGCCGGCTGAGGGGTGTAACTAGGCGAAAATAATCTGTACGCATGTCAAAGAAAATACTAGAAATAAACAAGCGCGCCCCTTAATTATATCATATACCAAATGGGGACCACTCTTAGAGAATTTGCTCCAGTGTTGTGTATATCCTAGACACATACAGATTTTGCTATTTCTTCTTCTTCTTTTTTTTTTTTTCTTTGTCTTCTTCTTCTTTGTCGTAGAAGCCTCCGTGGTGTAGTGGATAAGCTACTCGCCTCATAAACGAGGGGTTGTGGGTTCGATCCTGGGCTTCTCCAGACTTTCGAATGAGTCTTGAAACTGTATGACATTAGCTGTTGGTGGGACGTAAAACTCAAACACACCATAACGAAAACACGCTTGTATAATTTTGACCCACTTGAACCCCACTTTTATAAAGTAAAACTGAGGTTTACAGGGGTAAACCTTATTTTCTTATTTCTGCTCTAAAATATTGATTGTGGGTACTCTTTAGAACCGGCTCATCGAGGCGGCTCTATCGAGTACCCTAAATCTATATTTGGAGCAGAAATAAGAAAGTCATCACAATTTTTCATCTTAATACTTTTGTTTTATCCGCGGTAAAGTTTACAATGTATTTGTATAGGCATGTTTTTGTAATGCTCACACTCTTCTTTGTCGTCTAATTTTGTATGTTTGTGTGTGTGAATTCGGGTTTAACGTCGCTTTCAACAATTTTTCAGTCATTTCACGACGGTGTCTGGTTGCGACAGGGAGCTCAATGCTCACATTTATAGTGCTGCCTCACTGAAGTATCATGTCCCAGACACATTACATGATACCACACCCAGTCACATTATCCTGACACTGGGTCAACCAGTCCTAGTTCTACCCCGTAAATCTGAGTGCGAAGCGTGGAGCAGCTAGTACCATTGTTAACGACTTTGGTATGTCGCGGCCCGGGATCGAACCCGTGACCTCCCGTTCCCCGGAGCGGACATTCTACCAACTGAGCTACTGGGGCCAGTAATATGTTTGTAATATGTATCTCTGTAAAGGATGTGTAACGCCCCTGTAAGCACATGATAATCAAGCCAATATAGTGCTATCAGTGCTTTGATTATTATTACTGTATTTACCCTATTTATCTGTGCCCAGTTGTTCAAAACATCGTTAGCTTAACAAGCTCGTTAGTGGTCATATTGTTAACTGTTCTAGCCAGTTCAATATCTAAAAAAGCTGCTCACATTTTTTCAGCAAAAATATTAGTATATTTAACATATTAAATGATCAAAGTTTTAATGATATGTTAACTAAGGATGTCAATAGTGTTGAACAACTGGCCCCTGGACAGATATGCTTGAACAAACTATGTAAACCCAGATGAGACTCTCATCTGGGTCTGCACTGTTTGCCACTCATGCATCGAGTAGTAAATTGTATTTATTCAAATTTTAGAACAAGTATGCAAGGGATCATAGGTGTCCAAATATTTAGGGTAAATACAGAATTTTTTATTTGGCCCATCTACATATCTTGCCACCGGTCCCCTCCTGCTTTTTTCACAAGGACAATTTTACACCTTTCTGTTAAATATGCTTCCAAACAAAAGTTACTAAGAAAAGTAGAATTACTGAGACAAAAAAAAAACAAATGCATAAATGATATAGATATGTAATTTTTCTGTAAAATTTATATATTTTGGGACTGATAATATCCCAAACCACTCATTATGTTATAATAAACAGAATTTTATAAGGGGGGGGGGGGGGGGGGGGGGGGGGGAAACATTGTGACCCACATGTGACACTTTCCAAGAAAAAATAAATTTTCCATATTTTGATATGTACAGATACATGACATAAATTTGGCAGGATTACATACTTACATCATACCAAAAATGCATTTTAAGGTGAATGAATACACCTTCAAGGGAGATAATTCTTTCAAATACAAAATGAGTATTTTTACCTTCCATACATTAGCGGGGGTTGAATTGAGGTTTACGCCCCCTTCAAAACTATTAAGGCCATTTTGGAGTTCTGTGGGACTTTAACCTACCCATCATTGAGATGAAATGACTTCTCAAGTCCTACCCCCAAACAAACTGTAAGGTTTATATGCTGGGATAGTTTGACAGGCACCACTTTGCCTGGGCAAGCTTTGGCCTGCCAGTACTCATTTGTGGTCAGTTTCAGCTCTGCATGGAAATAGGGGTCTGCTCCAGAGGAGCAAATTCTTTCCTTTAAGAGCAGACCCCCTTTTTCAGAGTGACTGAGTTTAATGGAAAGCAATTATGAATAAGTCCCGAAAGTTGACTCCCCTGACAAAATGGAAGGTGTATTAAGTCCTCACAGTAAACCATGGTCTGCATGCTAATTTCTCGAGTAATTAGATGTGATATTTCTAAATGTAAATGAGCTGGTTCACTGCAATTTAAAAAAAAAAAAAAAAAAAAAAAAAAAAAAAAAATGACACACTTTGACCTGGAAAGTCACAAAAATTTAGTTCATGCATTATTGCCTTCTACTTTCATCAGATTAACAAGTCCATGTAATGAACACCCTTGTAATCCCTATTTTATATACAGACTAGAAATGCGTTCATAGGACACAGATGCCCCCGCCTGAAAATATGTCTATGTTCGTATTCATCCATAGAAAGTTATTGACAGTGTTTAAGTTTTGGACCCTTTTTATGCCATTTGACCTCTAAGTATGACCTTGACCTTGGAGGTACGGATCTGGGTTTGCACGTGACATATTGTCTCATGATGGTTAACATTTCTTCAAAATAATTTCAAAATCCATCCAGAAATAATTAAGTTATTGGCTGCGTTTAAGTTTCGGACCCTTTTTTTTTACCTTTGACCTCCAAGTATGACCTTGATCTTGGAGGTATGGACCTGGGTTTTGCACGTGACACATAGACTCATGATGGTTAACATTTCTACAAAGTAATTTCAAAATCCATCCAGAAAAAAGAAAGTTATTGACTGCGTTTAAGTTTCGAACCCCTTTTTTTACCTTTGACCTCCAAGTATGACCTTTACCTTGGAGGTACGGACCTACGCACGTGACACATAGACTCATGATGGTTAACATTTCTGCCGAGTATATTTAAAATCCATCAAGAAATAAGGAAGTAATTGACCGCGTTTAAGTTTCGGATGCACGCACGCATGGATGAACGGACAGACAGGGGCAACGCTATATGCCCCTTCCACCATTCTTCGAATGGCGGGGCATAAAAAGTGGGATTTTCAGGGGCATACATTATTTTCCTTATTTTTTGCTCAAAACAGTTAGATTGTGGGTACTGAGATGCTATATTCACCTCAACTGAGCACCACAACACCATGGTAAACAAGTCCATGAAATGAACACCCTTCTCGCTCAACCCCATCGCTTTTATGAAGCGAAAAGTAATTGGGGTTTACAGGAGTATACATTATGTTCCTTATTTTTGCTCAAAAACATAAACTGTGGGCACAAAATGTTAGAACCGCCTCAATGAGGCAGTTCTAATGAGCACCAAAAATCTATTCTATGTTTGCTTCAAAATTAAGAAAAAGGATCAAATATTCTCCATCAGAAAAGTATCATGTTTTTAGCTATGACTTTAACCCTTGTTCTGCTGAGCCTGGATATGCCTTTTCTTTGAAACAATGTAGATCCAGATCAGATGGCTTCTGAAGAAGCCTTCTGATCAGGATCTACATTGTTTGTCATTCAGATTGTGAATTTGTTGTAATAATTTGCTACAGTTAATCTGATGGGTTGACAATTGGTAGTGGGTGTGGCATATATGATTATTCAGCAGGACAAGGGTTAAGAATGCACTATGCCAAACATGTAAGTTAATCCAATTTACCCGTGTGACATAGTGCATTTTTTCACATCTCCAAAATGGCTTCTTTTTCTGGTGCAAATCCGTGCAATTTGTCTTATTTATACTGCAAACATAGGTTGTGGGTGCTCGTTAGAACCACCTCATTGAGGTGGTTCTAACAAGTACCCACAACCTATGTCTTGGAGCAGAAACAAAAACATAATGTATACCCCTGTAAACCCCAGTTTTCTCTATATAAAGTGTGGTTTAGAGTGGTTTTCACAGACTTGTACATGTGATGTTAATGGTGAGGGAATTCTTAACCCTTTTTGTACCAAATGGAATCTTCCTCCTTATATATAGCAGGAGTCCATTTCAAAATTTAGGGGTGTCACGTTGTGTTTCATCAGAAACCATTGGGAAAATAGCTGAACTGAAATTGCAAACAGTGTAGGCCCTGATCAGACGCCGTGTTCTGCGGCGTCTGATCTGGGAGTGCACTGTTTGCAAGGGTACCCCTTTCGGGGTTTCTGGTACTAAATGGGTAAAGTCTGATTTTTTTATGTTGTGGGTTACAAGAATGTAAAAAACATTCCATGTGTCAAAGGATTTGTTGTTAATTGATCTGATCTTGATTGGGGTCGGAAGGAGTGGGTTTTGGGGTGGGTGGTGGTTGGTGGTATTAATTTGTTAACAGTCTGAGGCAATGGCTGTTCTGGGTCTTGACTGATCTGGCACATTAGTTTTAGTTGGAACTTCCTGTAAACTTAACCCTTGTCCTGCTGAATATTCATTTAAGCCACACCCATTTCTGTCTATCAACCAATCACATTACTTGATGTAATTTATTGCTACAAATTCATAAACTGAATGCCAAACAGTGCAGATCCTGATCAGATGGCTTCTTCAGAAGCCATCTGATCTGGATCTACACTGTTTCCAAAGATAGGGGTTGTGGTGAACAGCAAGATAAGAGTTAACTTAAATTCTCATAATGTTTCACAACTAATCAACAAACCCTTAAAGTACCAATCACAATAACAGCAGATGACATATTTTAGATATTTTTTAGTGTTTTTTTTTTCAGGAAAATTTTCAGGATTTCAGACGATTCACTAAAACATGTTCAAGTCCGATTTCCTCTACAAAATATCTGAAAATATGGTCTGCTACAGTTTTTATTGGCAATTTAAAGATAACATTGTAACATTTTATCCATGCCCTGTCAAGTTAATTTTATCACAGTGCATTTAACATGTCATGTAAGCATGCCAGGAATCACAAAAATAATTGTCACTAAGAATTTAAGAAAAGGTCAAAATTTAAATGCATAATATATGATAAGGGCTATTATTTATTTTAGCAGTATACAACACTGAATTCATATTGTTTAAAAAAGGAAAAAAGCATTCCCACCTTCGGTGGGATTCCAGCCCCGGCCGCTCTGATGAACATCCAATAGTCTAACCATTGAGCTAAAAGATAAACACCAGAGATTGGTAATAAATCTTTTTACCAATCTATCTACCGTATTCCTCCCATTTACCGCCCCTGCTCCTATAAGCGCACCCTCACTGTTTTTCGAAGAATAAAATAATAAGCGCCCCTTCTAGTAGGGAAAAAAAAAATATATTTTGGCTTATAAAGTAAAGATTCGCCATATCACTAACTGTTGTAAATCATATCAGGCAAGGTATCTATCAAAGAGGGTCTGTGTTGACCATTTGGTACTTTACGTCAGGATTCCACCATATTCTAATAGAAAACTACCATGTGTAATGGGTTTTAACCCTTATCATGCTGTTCACAACAACCCCTATCTTTGCAAACAGTGTAGATCCAGATCAGATGGCTTCTGAAGAAGCCATCTGATCAGGATCTGCACTGTTTGACATTCAGTTTATGAATTTGTAGGAATAAATTACATCAAGTAATCTGATTGGTTCAAAGTCAGAAATGGGTGTGGCTAAACTGAATATTAAGCAAAAGAAGGGTTAAACTCTCCGTACTGGTAAGATTTTGTCTCTAATAAGCGCCCCCTCTTTTTACAATATTTTAAGCACCTGGGGCGTTAAATGGGAGGAATACGGTATTTATACTGCAACAACCCTGTTAAGAGGACTATCGTGATGGCCCCCACCCATCGGGGCTTGAAGAAAAAGAATGGGCTGCATGGTGCTTCCACGCAGAGCTGAAACTGACTGCACAATTGAGTACTGGTAATCCGCTTAAAGAATCCAAGCCTGCCCAGGTAAAGTTGTGTGAGTTGGACCATCCAGACATATAAATACATTGGTTTCACTGGGCAACAGGACTTGAGATGTCATTTCATCTCAATGTTGGGTAAAAGTCCCACAAAATTGGACGCACCGTCTCCAAAATGACCTACATAGTGTTGACAGAGACGTTAAACCTCAAATCAAGCAAACAAGCAACCTTTTGGACTCCTTGCTAGATCATGAAACAAATTTGTTAACATTTTAGGAGAATTATGGTAAGCCCTTTAGGTGCCCAAATTTTTAGTATTTTTATGGTAACTTCCAGGATAAAGACATCTTTTCTATTTTCTATCACCCAGAACATTTCCTTTCTCAGCCCTTTGATGTTTATTTATTTATTTATCTGCATGTTCCTCCATGTTTTATTTAGCTGTAAACCAGTACAAATACATATTTTACACTGACATACACTGCCAATGAACATATCATCTCAAGAACATACTGCCCTGAACTGACCCCTACAATGTTTTGAAAGTTCCAGGTGACATGGAATAACCCTGATTTCTCTCCCCCTGAGTGCACCAGTAGGTGCAGAAAAATTAATAATGGATCCCTGACACAAGAAAATCTATTTAATGCAGAAAATTTAGTAACTGATCCTGGACACACGAAAATGTAGCTTAAAATTTTGGCAAACAACAAAGACCCTGATCACACTGCACATATGTGCAGTCTGATTAGGGTCTGTGCTGTTTCCATGCACCAAGAATGCAAGCCATCATTGCGAGAAATTATGGTATTTTGTTGTGCTATGGAAGCTACAAACTATGAAACTATAAATTTGAAAAGCATATGTGGATGGCTAAAACAATTATCTTCCAGAACAGTTATTATTTCTCAAAATCAGCTGGTCATGGACTCTGACAGCAGCAATGTTAAATATGGGATGGTCATGCAGTTTTCTGGAATTTAATGATATAAACACTACAAGTGCTAGCACTAAGAATTCATGGCACATCTTCATTTGAAAACCAAGACAGAGGCTCAGCAGGGACACGGAGTCTCTAGCATCGATGGTCATGCCCTTACTCCGGTCGATGGTCATGCCCTTAGTCCGGGGAGTCTCTAGCATCGATGGTCAGCAGCCCTTAGTCCGTTCCTCCGCCCATTCATAAGTCAGCCATGAAAGCATTGAAAGCTATATTTCAGATGATCGGGTGTCCTCTGATTATAGGCTATTATAATTAAGGTATGCATTACACATTTCACATGGTTACTGTGAGTGTTTCAACAATTTTACATCATCGCTTGGGTCCCCAAATCCCTTAGCGACAAGCAAATGGCAACCGGAGCATCAGTATGCACCGGTTGTTGAAGTGGTTTAGGTCAAAGCAAGATGATTTTCTTTCACGTCTGGTAACTATAGATGAGACCTGGGTCCATTATTATGAGCCAGAGAATATAAAAGTCCCCAGCGGGTAGGGCCGGGGTTTCCGAGGCCATTGGCAGTTCAACACTCAACTTGCTGGCAAGGTGATGGCAACTGTATTTTGGGATGCACAAGGCATTATTGGACTTAATTTCTAGAAACGAAAAGTACAATATGCAGTTTGCTCAACCAACTGAGAACTGTGATCTGTGAAAGATGCCCAGGTTAAAACTCTCCAAAGGGATTCTGCTCCAACAAGACAATGCAAGAGTCCACACTTGCAAAATTGCAATGGATGCTGTTGAGTGGAATGGGTACAAGCTAATACATAATCCCCCCACAGACAAAATCCCCCCTTTTTGTAAAGGTGGACAAAATCCCCCCCCCCCCCCCCATACATTTGTTCAGGTGGACAAAATTCCCCCTGGACAAAATCACCCCCCCCCCCCCCCCAACATTTGTTCAGGTGGACAAAATACCCCCCCCCCCCCCCCCAAACATTTGTTCAGGTGGACAAAATCCCCCCCCCCCCCCCCCACACACACACACCCCCCAAAACATTTGTTCAGGTGGACAAAATTCCCCCTGGACAAAATATAGTTCATCATCAATCTCTTCTAGGCAAATTGCTTCCAAAGCATAGATAATTAAATCAAGAGTTGGCCATCCAAAACATGAACTATAATAAGGTGGTTTAAGGACAACACTGGAAAAGCTATCAGACTTCTAGATTATCACTTGAAGGAATCGAAGATTAAGACCCTAACTGTTTTTATTGGGCTGGTCAGTCAACAGATAAAGATCATACAGGTTCTTTAGTACAAAATACTTGCACTGCATTTCAACCCTTTTTATGGAGATTACTGTGAGTGATCCCTCCCATCACGTGAACAAGTCCATGAAATGAACATCCTCTAAACCCCATTTTATATAGAGAAAACTGGAGAATACTGGGGTATACTGGGGTATATTTTTCTTATTTTTGCTCCAAGACATAGGCTGTGGGTACTGGTTAGAATCGCCTCAATGAGGCGGTTCTAACGAGCACCCACAACCTATGTCTTGGAGCAAAAATAAGAAAAATATCACGGATTTTCCTGAGAAAAGTAGCCATTTTGGAGAGGTGAAAAATGCACTATGTTGCTCGGGTGTGTTATCGTAATGATTCCGAAATAATACTTGTGTCATTAGAAAGTTATTTAGATGGTTCTGCAGTACCGTAACTGACCTGGATCTGCCCTCTTTGCCAGTGTCCCGATCCCCCACTCCCCCGATCCTTATAAAATGTGTCAATGTCTATAGCTGGGAAGAGAGATAAGTATGTATTCAATTTGCACCAAGGGCTTTTTATTAACCCTTAACTATCTGAACATGACGAACCCTACCTTTGCAAATAGTGTCATCTGATCAGGATCTACACTGTTTGCCATGCAGTTTGTGATTGAATTTGTGAATTTGCAGTTTCTGCAGTTTGTGGATAGTCTGAAATGGGTTTGGCTAAATTAATTTATTCAGCAGGATAAGGGTTAAGGTCAGAGTCATACTGGTCACTGTCGGCATAAGAGGAGGCAGATGATAATGGTCAAGTTGTTAAATAGAAAGTGGCTTCCTTAAAGACTAAAAAAAAAATGGTTCCTAAAGGCCCTAACAAAAAATCTGAAATGGAAAGTGGCTAAATTGAATCCTTCAAGACTGAAATAAAAAGTGGCTCGGTGGTTTCCTTAAAGATTTAAACTGAAAGGGGTTTCCTTAAAGACTGAAATTCTTGAAGTGGTTTCCTTAAAGACTTAAACTGAAAGTGGTTTTAATGATGTCTTGAACTGAAAGTGACTTCCTTTAAAGAATTTAATTGAAAATGGTTTTAATCAAGACTTGAACTGAATTTGGCTTCCTTTAAAGAATTAAACTGAAAGTGGTTTTAATGAAGCCTTGAACTGAAAGTGGCTTCCTTGAACAGAAAGTGGCTAGCTTCCTTTAAAGACTTAAACTGAAAGTAGTTAAAATGAAGCCTTGAACTGAAACTGACTTCCTTTCAAGACTTAAACTGAAAGTGGTTTTAATGAAGTCTTGAACTGAAAGTGGCTTCCTTTAAAGAATTAAACCGAACATGGTTTTAATGACACCTTGAACTGAAAGTAGCTTCCTTGAACTGAAAGTGGCTTCCTTTAAAGAATTAAACTGAAAATGGTTTTAATGAAGCCTTGAAATGAAAGTGGCTTCCTTTAAAGAATTAAACTGAAAGTAGTTTAAATGAAGCCTTGAACTGACTGGCTTCCTTTAAAGACTTAAACTGAAAGTGGTTTTAATGAAGCCTTGAACTGAAAGTGGCTTCCTTTAAAGACTTAAACTGAAAGTGGTTTTAATGAAGCCTTGAACTGAAAGTGGCTTCCTTTAAAGACTTAAACTGAAAGTGATTTCTTATAAAAGGCTTAAACTGAAAGGCTTCCTTAAGACTTGAATTGAGACTGGTTTCCTAACAGTCTTGGTTCCTCTTGGTCTTGAGAGTGGGCTGTGTCTTGTGACTGTGGCGCTCCCTGGGTCTTTCTTTTAATTTTTTTAAACTGAAAGTGGTTTCTCTTTAAAAAGACTTAATTGAAAGTGGCTTCCTGAAAGAATTAAACAGATAATGGTTTCCTTAAAGATTGAAACAGAAAGTTGCTTCCTTAAATTTTTTAAAGACTGAAACAGAGGTTAGCTTTCTAAAAAACTTAACAGAAAGTGGCTCTCTTTGAAGTACCTAATATGACCCTCATAAACCAAGGGTCATGGGTTCGATCCCAGCTTCTTCAGACTTTCTGCAGATGAGTCTTTTAACCGCCAGTTCCCATCTTTGTATGACCTTAGCTGTTGGTGAGACATAACACACACGCACACACCTCATAATTATGATATTGAAAAAAAAAACCCAAAAAAAACAACAACAAAAAAAAAACAGCATCATGCTTGAATCTTATGTCCACGATTAAAACATAACATAACATAATATTCCTTTATTAAGACAAACTCAGGTCATACAGATGACATATGAGTGTAAAGAAGAAAAAGAAAGAACATAAGCAAGCACTCAACATATGATCAGCTCCCATTCAACGCTTGATCAATGCTTTCGACACTGAATCAGCTCTGAAACAACGCTGAAAACGTCGTTTCAACGTTGTGTGGGCGTTTTTGTTCCTGTCGGAAATACAAAATTATGCTAAACGCAATACAGTGACAATGCAAGATTGTTTTGGAAAAGCATAATATCATAATTTAAAGATCACTGGACTAGTTTAATAAGTATTTTCGCGAAAATACAGATGCTACGTAGTTCGTTCTCATTTTCGCAGTTCAACAATTCTCTAAATTTTAGCACGTTGGTAGACCTATACTAATAGCCCAAGGTATCCCACCCCTTAATAAAAAAAGGAGGAAATGGGGTTGCTGAATCAGACTCTGGGTTTATTTCATTTGTTATAAGCTTAACAAAAATTCCTGTTTTTCATAACAGCCACCATCCCATTGTATGCGGGAAACCACTTAAGGGGTACCTTGGCGAACAGTGCAGGCCCAGATCAGATGTCGCAGAATGCGGCGTCTGATCAGGGCCTGCACTATTTGCTAACAGAATTTTCCATCAAAAATAGAATAAATACAAAGAAATAGGCCTGACATCCCTTATATGATAAATAGACATGTCCAACATATAGCCATGGAAGAGTCCACTAGCATACAATGGGTTAAGGAATGCATTTGAACAAACATTACGCTAACACATCCGTGCGACATAGTACAATTTTTCACATCTCCAAAATGGCTACTTTTCAGATGAAAATCCATGATATTTTTCTTATTTATACTGCAAACATAGGTTGTGAGTGCTCGTTAGAACCGCCTCATTGAGGTGGTTCTAACGAGTACCCACAACCTATGTCTTGGAGTAAAAATAAGCAAAATAATGTTAACCCCTGTAAACCCCAGTTTTCTCTATACAAAGTGGGGTGTAAGGGGGTGTTCATTTTCACCGACTTGTCGTGTGATGGGTATACTAAGGACTAGAAGAGGCACTTAAGGTATCATTTTCCAAGAAAACATAAAGATAATCCTTTTTAAGAAGCCTGATTATAAGTGGCTATAAGTCAAGATCATGAGATGATAGAAATATTTTTTTATTGGCCACTTACTAAAGAGTGCAGAAGATATGGGAAATACTAGATAGACAAAAATTGGGTCTGAAATGTTGGTAAACCCCAAATTGTATGATATTCTATCAGGTCATAAAAGTAAGAATTGGCAGATGAAAATGTTCTCAAAGAGCTAGTAGCCCTCTTACCAAGAAATCTAGTTATTATTATTAATAATTGCCAAATCATGTTTTCAGAGTGCCACAGGTGTTGCAGTTGACTGTTACCGTTTGCAAATAAAAGATCTTTTATTTCTACGGATTTGACCCTGGACCAATCAGACCTCGTCTTAGCCTCATCTCTGACTGACCCAGGGATGCTATAAGTATTAGGACAGATAGGCCTAGGCAAACAGTGCAGACCCAGATCAGACTGCTCCGGGTTTTCCATTCCCACTACTATAACACCATGTGACATAGTGCATTTTTTCAAAATCCCGAAAATGGTTATTTTTTGTCATGAAATTGCACGACCCACAGAAAAAGCGACCAACTGAAGTCGGTTGATTTTCTAAGAGTGCCCTATAATCACCGTGTCATTCTGTCATTCGGTCATTCTGTCAGTCTGTCAAGTCTGTCTGTCCGTCCGTAACCCGTTTGTGAAAATTGGTGGTAGTGACTTAACCGCTTGGAATATTTAAACAATTTTTGGCATACTGATAGATATCAATGAGATCTAACCAATGAACTTTCGAAATATAACATTCCATTTAGTATAGCCTCGCCAAGGCGAAAAATGTGAAAATTTTCGAACTGCTTCTCCTCGGAAACCGTTGGGCCGATTGAAGTCAAATTTCATATGGAGCCTCTATGGGATGGGGGAAACCAAAATTTGCTCATGGGGTCCAGGTCACAGGACCAAAATGGCCGCCAAGCCATATATGGTATGTCTATCTGTCCGTCCGTAACCCGTTTGTGAAAATTGGTGATAGTGATTTAACCGCTTGGAATATTTAAAGAATTTTTGGCATACTGATAGATATCAATGAGATTTAACCAATGAACTTGCGAAATATTACATTCCATTTAGTATAGCCTCGCCGAGGCGAAAAATGTGAAAATTTTCGAACTGCATCTCCTCGGAAACCTTTGGGCCGATTGAAGTCAAATTTCATATGGAGCCTCTATGGGATGGGGGAAACCAAAATTTGCTCATGGGGTCCAGGTCACATGACCAAAATGGCCGCCAAACCATATATGGTAAAAACCCTTCAAAAATAGTCTTCTCCAGAACCACTGGGCAGATTTCCACGAAACTTGATAAATAGCATCTGGGAGGTAGGCCCATCATAAATTGCTAAAATGGTGACCCGGGGTTGACCTTGACCTTCTTTGTGCCTAGGTCAAACTTTGACACATATGCTTTTGTATTGGAAAAGTGAGAATGCATTTTATCCTGCAAACGATTCAGAATACAGTACTAAAGTTTAAGATATATTTTTGCTCCTTACGATAAGGCGCATTTATTGGGGGAACCGTTTTAGGTCCAGGTCACATGTCCAAAATGGCCGCCATACCCATATATGGTAACACTCATAAAGCTTAAAGCATCCGGCGGGTCGTGCACTTCAGCTGAAGCACTGGTTTTGTCATATTTTACTAAGTAATACACCAAACCTTGTTGTACCTCAACATATGTCTTAGAGCAAAAATAAGAAAAATAAATGTTTACCCCCCAAAACCCCAGTTTTCTCTATTCATGTATAAAGTGGGGTTTAGAGGGGTTTTCATTATACAGACATGTTATCGTGATGCGTCTGCATCTTTTGGATTGTGAAACAAATTTGTTAAAATTTTAGGAGAATTACAGCAAGTCAATCAGATATACACCCGTGCGAAATAGTGCATTTTTCACATCTTCAAAGTGGCTTCTTTTCCTATGAAAATCTGTGACATTTTTCTTACTTATACTGCAAACATAGGTTGCTGGTGCTCGTTAGAATCGCCTCATTTAGGTGGTGCTAACGAGTACCCACAACCTATGTCTTGGAGCAGAAATAAGAAAAATAATGTATATCCCCATAAGCCCCTGTTTTCTCTATATAAAGTGGGGTTTAGTTGGGTGTTCAATTCATGGACTTATTCATGTGATGTTCTCAAGGAATTTTTAGGATGTTTACAGTAAATATGTAAAGGACAACCCAGTTTCTTCTGCATCATCATTGTTATCATTATCAGCTAGTATTATGTATGGACCTGGCTAAATGTTTATTTTGGGACAACAACCTGCCTTTATGTAAACAACATTAGCAATGATTATTATGCAAACTGGCTGTCTATAATCTTGCCCAGATGGTGCATGAGGGACCTGTTTAATACCCATGGTGGCTCTAAAGTAACATGCAGGATTCACAGGGTCAAAGTTGATGAGTTCTTGGTAACTCAAGGGAACAATTATGCTGCTCAGGGAAAATTATAGCTTAAGCCACTTAGCAATGGCTGCAGAGTTCAATGGCACTCAAAACCTGGCATTTTTACAGCAGCCAACTAATGTTCAGGGGGGTGGGAGAGGTTCAGGGATAGTCACATGAACATCAGTAATATACCTTTGCTTGTATATACACCACAACCTCATTAAAATGTAGTTCCTTATAGCATGGTTTTGGATATAACACAGTTTCAAGATGGACCCCAAAAATGTATAGATTATATAGAAAAATGACCATAAATGGTCATTTTTCTATATAATCTATTCATATTTGTTTGGATATAGCACTGTGCTGTTTAACTAACACTGTTTCTGTTTTGGACCCGTTGAGGTTATGGTGTATAATAGCTAATGTCCTGCAGAGCCTGGATATGTCTGATCTTTCAAACAATGCAGATCCAGAACAGATGGCTTCTGAAGAAGCCATCTGATCAGGATCTTCATTGTTTGTCATTCAGTTTATGAATTTTTTGCAATGATTTACATCAAAAAATCTGATTGGTTGATAATCAGTGGTGGGTGTGGCATATTTAAATATTCAGCAGGTCAAGGGTTAAACATTATGGACCCATAATTTTTAATGTTGTTTATCTGCTCCAAAATAATGCACACATGCATGTGCAAAGTGCACCAATTCTAAGCTCTAAGAATTTCTTCATATTATAAGCAGCAGTTTGTTCAGGCCTAGGAGCCACATTGGTTTGTGGTGCCTTTTCTTGTGCCGAGCTAGGACTTAAATTAATATCAGTTCACTGAAACAGTAGCAATCTGATCAGAGAAATTATTCAGATTCTTATCTTCTGATAAATTGTCCATTTTGTCTGATTACCCCATTTTGTACCGGAAACCCCAAAACGGGTACCCTGGAAAACAGTGGAGGCCCAGATCAGACGCCGCAGAATGCTGCGTCTGAATTCTGCGGCGTCTGATCAGGGCCTCCACTGTTTGCTAAAATTTCAGTCATTTTCCAAATCTATTTTGATAAAAACATAACCTGACACCCCTAAACTCCTGCTAGATTCCATTTGGTACAAAAAGGGTTAAAGCCATTGAAGTAACAAAATCATCAATTTCTGTTACTATTAGGGTTCTGTTTGTTCTGTTCATTTGAAATATATTCTGGAACTCTTTGATTTGTTTACTTCTTTTGTTTGCTCCATCCCAGCCCAACAGGGCTTGCATGGTGTGGTTGGTGCTTCCACACAGAACTGAAACTGACCATGGATTTATTTTACTTCTTTAGTTTGCTGTCTCAATAGAACCGAGTCTGCTATTTTCGTTTATTTGGTGTATTCTTTGCTTCCAAAGGATCCAACTATTCAGAACTTATTTATCTTCACTACTGTGTGGCGGCCGTAAAAAGTCTCCCCATTCATCATCATAGTGCAGATTATATTTTCTGGTCCTTTGGGTCTATCATCATTGAGTTCATTTAGAATCATTTTGAAAATAGAGTTCCGGTGCTAGAGGGCATGGCCGGTGCTGCACATTTCAGTACTGGTCATGAACAGACTCAATGAAACCGAGTCTGCTATTTTCGTTTATTTGATGTATTCTTTGCTTCCAAAGGATCCAACTGTTCAGAACTTATTGTTCATCTCTGTCTGTCTCAATGATGGTAAACTCCGGTGGTTGGGTGAGGCAAAGGTGACGTGTATCTTGTGTCACTGGGGCGTCCAACTGGTAAAGGAGTACAGTTGGACAAGGCCTATTGTCCTTGCAGCAGGTAAGGGTATAGGGGGAATGTTGTTATTTCTTATGTTTCTACACTTCCATTCAATTTCCTCTCACATCTGTATCCCTCAATTTCATGTCCTCTACTGTCTCTTCTATCTCTATTCTCCCTTTCTCTGGGAGATGATACAAAATGACCCACAAGGGCTGACGTATCTTTAACCCTTGTCCTGCTGAACCTGGATATGCCTTATTTTCCAAACAATGAAGAGCCAGATCAGATGGCTTCTGATGAAGCCATCTGATCAGGATCTACATTGTTGGCCATTCAGATTGTGAATCTGTTGCAATAATTTGCATCAAGTAATCTGATTGGTTGATAATCAGTAGTGGGTGTGGCAGATTAAAATATTCAGCAGGACAAGGGTTAAACTCAAAACAATCAATCAATCAATGATGGTAAAAATAACTGAATGATTTCCTCTAAAAGTGTTGGAAAAAGGGAAGCAGATAACATTTTCATATTTCTTTACAAAATCAGATTGACATTTCATGTGAATCATGTCTTGATTTCACGCTTGAAATTTCATTCGAATCCTCTGCTAGTCAGATGTTTCCATGAAAAGTAAAGCCCAATTTTCTTTGGGAAAAAATCAAACCGTTAAACGCATGGGCATTTTAGCCTCTGTTATTAATAGTATTGAAAGAGAGGAAAAAATGTGTAAAAAAAAAAAACATAGAAAAGGGGAGATAATTCAGGCTAAATCAATAATACAGATATGGCCCTTGGTAAGAATAATAACTCATGTGATGGTGGGTATGAGAGGTTTCATGAAACTAGGTCAAATACTTTTGAAGTTATAGCTAAGGTTAAGTTTTTTCAGAGCGACGGCGACAACAACAACTATGACAATGCAGACGCCAAAGTGACTGGTTTTCTTCGAAAAACAGACAAACTAAAAACAATATTCTTATCTTTCTTCTATTTTTTCAGTCAAAGGGAGGCCACTCAAACATACATTTCATCTGCTCCCAGAAAGAGCCATTTATTTATCTCTCCTTGTAGCAGGCTATAATTTCTTCTACAATCTAGGACAGCGACAACAACAACGACGACAACAATGACAAGGCAGATGCCAGAGTGACAACAATAGCTGGAAAGTTTTCTTGAAAAAATAGACCAACTTAACCCTTATCATGCTGTTCACGACAACCTCTACCTTTGCAAACAGTGTAGATCCAGATCAGATGGCTTCTGAAGAAGCCATCTGATCAGGATCTACACTGTTTGACATTCAATTTATGAATTTGTAGGAATAAATTACATCAAGTAATTTGATTGGTTCAAAGTCAGAAATGGGTGTAGCTAATCTGAATATTCAGCAAGAGAATGGTTAAAACAATAATTCTTGATCTTTCTTCTACTTTTCAGTCAAAGGGAGGCCACTCAAACATACATTTCATCTGCTCCTAGAAATCTCTTTCCCTGTAGCAGGCTATAATTTCTTCTATTATCTTTTGTTAACCTTTGTCCTGCTGAATGAATTAATTTTGCCATGCACATTTTGGATTGTCAACAAATTAAATTACTTGATATTGGTTCATATTCTCAAATTAAATGACCCACAGTCACTAACTTAGTTCTTTATCAGATGGTTTCTTCAGAATTTCTTTGTTTGTACTGAGGTTTTACATACCAATCAACACTTTTTAGGTCATTTTGGATATGTTGCTTCCCATTTTGTCTAACTTTTAATCAACAATGAGATGAAATGACATCTCAAGCCCTACTGCCCAAAGGAAGTGTAAGGGTTTAAGGGACGGTCCAACGCACACCACTTTTCATGGGCATGCTCATAAAGACCTTCAAATTACTCACTGTGTAACTGGTGGACTCTACTATTGCTATATGTTGGACAAGTGTATTTGTCATATAAAAAGTGTCATGTTTTGTTTTGTTTTGTTTTTATATTATATTTTTGGAGGAAAAATTCTGTTAGCAAATAGTGCGGGCCTTGATCAGATGCTGCAGAAAGCGGTGTCTGATCTGGGCCTGCACTGTTTGCCAAGGTATACCCCTTTAGGTGTTCCCTGCATGCAATGGGTTAATTACCACTCCAAAAAATTTGGTTGGTTTCAGCTTTTAAGCACCATGGAGCCCAGTTTATTTCTCGAGCCCCAATGGGCAGGGATGGGGTTTCTTCAAAAGCCAATCTGAGCTGGATCTACACGGTTTGCAAAGGTAGGGGTAACTGTGTTCAGCAGAACATTAGGCTTAATTGTATTTGGTACTAGTTATGCAAAACATTTTGTAAGGCTTACATATCCGCTTATCAGGATAAGCACGGTAATTAAGCTGTCTCTTAAGTCATCTTTAAACCAACTTAAAAATATCCTTAATGAAAGGAAATGAAGACCTACAATACTGATCAGCTGATTTAGGTCGAACGTCACAATTAATTGACCAATCAAATTGCAGCAATCATGCATCCTACATGAAAAAATAAGCTAATCTGTTCTTGACTGCAGTTACTGTTTTTTTTTTTTTTGTTTTCTTCCAAATTTCTGCTGTTGATTCAATGATACAGTATATCTTCCTTATATTAAAAACGGATATTTTTTCAGAAACATATATTGTGGGTATTTTTAAGAATCGCCTCGATGAGGTGATTCTAACAAGTACCCACAATGTATGTTTTGTGGAGACATAGGAGAAATTAGTACAACAACAGCCTCATCACACCTTATCTTGAGCTATGTAAGCCCCAAACTCCTCCCTGCCCCCACCCCCACCGCCCAGTCCTCCCGAAGCTGCAAGGAGGTAATAAACAACTACAACTTGCAAAGAAGTGTGTGTGAATTCGGGTTTAACGTCGCTTTCAACAATTTTTCAGTCATATCACGACGGTGTCTGGTTGCGACAGGGAGCTCAATGTTCACTTTTATAGGGCTGCCTCACTGAGGTATCATGTCCCAGACACATTACATGATACCACACCCAGTCACATTATCCTGACAATGGGTCGACCAGTCCTAGCTCTACCCCGTAAATCTGAGTGCCAAGCGAGGAGCAGCTAGTACCATTCTTAACGACTTTGGTATGTCGCGGCCCGGGATCGAACCCGTGACCTCCCGTTCCGCGGAGCGGACACTCTATCAACTGAGCTATCGGGGCCGGTAACTTGCAAAGGAATACAGCCTATGAAAGTTCTTGAAATCTCAGGGTCAGTGACTGCCTCTAGAGCTCTTTAATAATAATAATGATAATAATAATAGTAATAAAGACTTTAATTCATGAGGGTGAATGTTGAAAATTAGTAATAAATTAATCTTTCTTGTGGCCCTCAAAATATGTACAAATTTACAATCAAAATAGATGATGATGATGTTGTTGTTGTTGATGATGAATGATAAAAGTTTTAACACTGTGCTTACTAATGACATTGTTAGCTGTGAACAACAAGGACTTAAACACTATAATTATGCTCTGTGCATTATGCTGATGGCAGGGCAAAATTGTTTCTGCAGAGACTAACAACTATATATGCCTTGAACACTATAATTATGCTCCTGGCATCATGCTGAAGGCAGGGCAAAACAGAAGGAAGCTTTTCTGCAGAGACTAACAACTAGGCCTTGAACACTTTAATTATGCTCATGGCATCATGCTGAAGGCAGGGCAAAACAAGAAGAAGCATTTCTGCAGCAACTAACAACTAGGCCTTGAACACTATAATTATGCTCATGGCATCATGCTGAAGGCAGGGCAAAACAAGAAGAAGTGTTTCTGCAGAGACTAACAACTAGGCCTTGAACACTATAATTTTGCTCATGGCATCATGCTGAAGGCAGGGAAAAAGCGTTTCTGCCGAGACTAACAACTAGGCCTTGAACACAATAATTATGCTCATGGCATCATGCTGAAGGCAGGGCAAAACAAGAAGAAGTGTTTCTGCAGAGACTAACAACTAGGCCTTGAACACTATAATTTTGCTCATGGCATCATGCTGAAGGCAGGGAAAAACAAGTCACATTTCTGCAGAGACTAACAACTAGGCCTTGAACACTATAATTATGCTCATGGCATCATGCTAAAGGCAGGGCAAATCAGGGGGAAACTTTTCTGCAGAGACTAACAACTAGGCTTTGAACACTTTAATTATGCTCATGGCATCATGCTGAAATCAGGGCAAAACAAGAAGAAGCTTTTCTGCAGAGACTAACAACTAGGCCTTGAACACTATAATTATGCTCCTGGCATCATGCTGATAGCAGGGCAAAACAGGAGGAAGCTTTTCTGCAGAGACTAACAACTAGGCCTTGAACACTTAAGTTTTGCTCATGACATCATGCTGAAGGCAGGGCAAAACAAGAAGAAACATTTCTGCAAAGACTAACAACGAGGCCTTTAACACTATAATTATGCTCCTGGCATCATGCTGATAGCAGGGCAAAACAGGGGGAAGCTTTTCTGCAGAGAGTTACAACTAGGCCTTTAACACTTTAATTATGCTCATGGCATCATGCTGAAGGCAGGGTAAAACATGAGGAAGCTTTTCTGCAGAGACTAATAACTAGGCCTTGAACACTTTCAATTATGCTCCTGGTATCATGCTGATGGCAGTACAAAAACGGAGGAGGCATTTCTGCAGAGACTAAAAACTAGGCCGGGAACACTAAAAATTATGCTCCTGGTATCATTCTGATGGCAGGACAAAACATGAGGAAGCTTTTCTGAAGAGACTAATTACTAGGCCTTGAACACTTTAATTATGCTCCTGGTATCATGCTGATGGCAGGACAAAACACGAGGAGGCATTTCTGCAGAGACTAACAACTAGGCCGTGAACACTAAAATTATGCTCCTGGTATCATGCAGATGGCAGGGCAAAACAGGAGGAAGCATTTCTGCAGATACTAACAACTAGGCCGTGAACACTATAATTATGCTCCTTTCATCATGCTGATGGCAGGGCAAAACAGGAGGAAGCGTTTCTGCAGATACCAACTAGGCCATGAACACCATAATTATGCTCCTTGCATCATGCGGATGGCAGGGCAAAACAAGAAGCATTTCTGTAGGGACTAACAACTAGACTGTGAACACTATTATTATGCTCCTTGCATCATGCTGATGGCAGGGCAAAACAAGAAGGGTTTCTGCAAGGACTAACTGTTCTGGGGCATGAACACTATAATTAGGCACTTGGTATCATGCTGATTGCAGGGCAAAACATAAGGAAGCGTTTCTGCAGACACTGACAACTAGGCCCTGAATACAATAATTATGCAACTGATATTATGCTGATGGCACAACATAAAGAAGCGTTTCTGCAAAGGCTGAAGACATTGTAACCTTTGAACAACAAGGCCCTGAACTCTACAATATTTTGCTCATAGCACCAAGCTGATGGCAGGGCAAAACGAAGGACGGGCCTCCGTGGCCTAGTGGTTAAGAGCGCTGACTCTTGATCATTAGGTCTCTCACTGCTGTGGTTCGAGCCTCGCTCGGGTCACATGTGAGACGCCAAGTTCTGCAACGGAAGGTCAGGTGGTTTTTCTCCGGGTACTCTGGTTTTCGCCCACCTCTGATTAACGATCGGCTCGATATGAGTGAAATAATCTTGAAAGGGCCGTAAAATCCCAACCCCCCCCCAAAAAAGGGCAAAATGAAAGGAAGCATTTCTTACGTTGTTAGTTTTTAACCACCATAAGTATGTTCTGGCATCATGCTGATGGTAGGGCAAAACATAAGCGTTTCTGCGGAGACTTACAACATTGTTCGTTTCGAACAACTTAGGCCCTGTATACGATAATTATGCTCCTTCTGTCATGCTGATGGCAGGGCAAAATCTGAGGAGACTAACAAAAGCCATTTGATTTTCACGAGACATATGCATGACAAGGAGCACACCTGAGACATTTCTGAATGAACATTCTGCTGACAACACGGATGTTGACATTTGCTTCACCCATGTATAACAAATAGAACCTTCCAGGACAGGTCCATTTCCCTTTTTAGTGGTTTCTGGGTTGTTATATTTGTCATAAATTTCTCAGAGAAAAAAAAAAATATTTTTTTTGCATATAGTGTAGTCCCAGAGCAGACACTGCAATCTGCAGTGTCTGATCTGGAAATACACTATTCGCCAGTCTCCCTGACATGTGAAACGAGGCCTATATGCGTTAAAATGTTATGATATGCAGGTATTTGTGTATATTTATAGATGATATTTTGCAACATTTGGTCCAACTTACTGCACTAGTCAATACAAAAAATCAGCATGTGTCCTGTCAGGTAAGTCCCAGCTCAGTGCTGATTGGAGCATCTTATTTAATTCTTTGCTATTTGATAATACAGATAAAATTTGACTTGTGACTCTCTCGACTAGACGGCTCAGATAAAGCAGAGTGGGCCGAGCATTACCAGTTCACAGATACCATCAGAATCCTTTGAGCATGTTTGGATGCAATTACATTATAAAATTTATGAATGAAAAGTTTTATTTAGATCTTTTATATCATCAATCGGGACCTTTATATCTCTCTGACACTGTGGGAAAGTAAAAAAGTGCAGACACAGCAGAAGTTGACAGTGCATCAATATTATGCAAAATCATTTTCATATTAACTGAAATCATTTACCTGGAAAAAAATTCTCTATGGGCATCACGAAAACACACCTATATAAGTTTGACCCCCTTGAACCCCACTTTTATATAGTAAAACTGGGGATTGGGGGTATGCCTTATTTTTCTTATATCTGCTGTAAAATATAGATTGTGGGTACTCGTTAGAACCGCCTAGATGAGGCGGTTCTAACGAGTGCCCACAACCTATGTTTTGAGCAGAAATAAGAAAAATATCACAATTTTTCATCTTAAAATTTTCATTTTTTCGGCGATAAAGGTGGCAATATATTTGTATAGGCGTGTTTGCGTAATGGGGTGATTCCTGTTCAGACTTGCTGGGGTTCATCAAGACTTTTTTATATAGAACAATTTAACCCATCCCAAAAGGCTTATTGGCTTAACAGTACAGGCTCAGGTCAGATGCTATAGAATGTGGCATCTTCTGCAGAATGTGGTGTCTGATCAGGGCCTTCAAAGTTTGCAAAAAGTCCAATGATTTTTGAAGAAAACTCAACCAGATATCCCTAAATACTAAAATGGACTTGTGCTGTATATAAGGTGGAAGATTCCATTTGGTACAAAAAGGGTTAAACTCTTTCTGTCCTATAGATAAAAAATTATTATAGATGCCTGTGCAAACAGTACAGATCCAGATGAGATGGCCCATTATGAATGGCAAGTTTCATGTAACTTCGTAAAATCTCATGTAGGAATGTGATATCTTCTTATAACAGCTCGTCACAATGTCATGGTTTGAAGCCAAGCAAGGTAGAATATGTACCTGAAGCCATTCTAGCAAAAGAGCTGAACCCAAGCGATGTAAAATACATACTTCTTGCAAAAGAGATGATGCCAAGCTATGTAAAATACATACTTCTGGCAAATGAGATGAAGCCAAGCCATGTAAAATGCATACTTCTGGCAAATGAGATGAAGCCAAGCCATGTAACATACATACTTCTGGCAAATGAGATGAAGCCAAGCCATGTAAAATGCATACTTCTGGCCAATGAGATGTAGCCAAGCCATATAAAATACATACTTCTGAAAAAATGAGATGAGGCCAAGCCATGTAAAATACATACTTCTGGCAAATGAGATGAAGCCAAGCCATGTAAAATGCATACTTCTGGCAAATGAGATGTAGCCAAGCCATATAAAATACATACTTCTGGCAAATGAGATGAAGCCAAGCCATGTAAAATACATACTTCTTGCAAATGAGATGTAGCCAAGCCATATAAAAAACATACTTCTGGCAAATGAGATGAAGCCAAGCCATGTAAAACACATACTTCTGGCAAATGAGATGTAGCCAAGCCATATAAAATACATACTTCTGGCAAATGAGATGAAGCCAAGCCATGTAAAATACATACTTCTGGCAAATGAGATGTAGCCAAGCCATATAAAATACATACTTCTGGCAAATGAGATGAAGCGAAGCCATGTAAAATACATACTTCTGGCAAATGAGATGAAGCCAAGCCATGTAAAATACATACTTCTGACAAATGAGATGAAGCTAAGCCATGTGTAAAAGGTACTTAAGGCAAATGAGATAAAGCCAAGCCATGTCAAAACGGTACTTCTGGCAAATGAGATGAAGTCAAGCCATGTGATATAGGTACGTCTGGTAAATGAGCTGAAGCCAAGCCATATAAAATACATATTTCTGGCAATTGAGATGGAGCCATGCAATGTGAAATAGGTATTTCTGGCAAATTAGCCAATGTCAAGTCATGCGGTATCGGTACTTCTGGTAAATGAGCTGAAGCTAAGCCATGTGAAATAGGTGGTTCTGGCAAAAGAGTTATAGCTAAGCCATGTGAAAAGGGTGCTTCAGGCAAATGAATTAAAGCTAAGCAATGTGAAATAGGTGGTTCTGGCAAATGAATTAAAGCTAAGCCATGAGAAATAGGTGCTTCTGGCAAATGAGTCGAAGACAAACCATTTGAAATAGGTATTTCTGGCATTTATGGGCTGAAGCCAAGCCATGTGTATAGGTACTTGAATTTGAATTGTATTACTTCTGGTAAATGGGCTGAAGCCAATCTAAGCCATGTGTAACAAATAAGCTAAGCCAAGCATGATAAAATGCGTACTTCTGGCAAATGAGATGAAGCCTAACATTGTGGAAAAGTACTTCTGACAAATGAACTGTGACATGCTAAATTATATCTTCAGACTTTGCTCATAGGGAAGACTTGGATTAGTCTGCCCATTTGGGTCCAGTTGCTACTCATATTTTGTCAATCAAAAGTCCACCATTTAGATACTGTAGTTGCAAATTTAAGAGTTAACAATCAGGGCCTGGTTTTTGCAGCCTCGTTAGCGTGATGAGCTGGTTAAAGGCATAAGGTTAACAGATTCAGCAATACATTATCTAATAAAGAGGTATTTCTACTGTAAAAAAATGTGAGTAGCTTTTGCATTTCATTTGTCACTATTGTTTTTGTTGATGATGATGTTGTTATTATTTCTTCCTTCTTCATAACCTTGAATGAGAATGGCTGTATTCATACTGAGAGAGCAGTCAACTACCATATACATATTTTTTAAACAGCTATATAAAGTGTCCACTCAAAAAAACAAAACAAGTGGGCCATGATGGCCCTGGATCGCTCACCTGATCCATAGTGAAACAAGTGGGTCCCAGAGAGGGGAATTATTAGCCCAAGGACTATAATTTGCATAATCTTGAGGGAGTAAAAAGAAGATTTTTAAAGGTTTTCCTTATATAAGTCTATATATAAAACCTGTGGGCCCCGGGGCAGGGCCATTTTTGGCCACAGGGCTCTTGGTAGAAATCCAAAAGACAAAGTTTCATACCAAATATCAACAACCTTGGCCTTCTGGTTTCAGACTAGAAGATTTTCAAAGGTTTTCCCAATATAAGTCTATGTAAAACAAGTTGGCCCTGGGATGGGCCCATACTTGGCCCCAGGGCTATAATTTGAACAATGCTGGTAGAGGTCCACTAGATGAAGCTTCATACCAAATATCAAAGACCTTGGCCTTCTGGTTTCAGACAAGAACATTTTCAAAGGTTTTCCCTATATAAGTCTATGTAAAACCAGTGGGCACCAGGGTGGGCCCATTTTTTGGCCCCAGGACTATAATTTGAGCAATCTTGGTAGAGGTCTCCTACATAAAGCTTCATACCAAATATCAAAGACCTGAGCTTTCTGGTTTCAGGCAAGAAGATTTTTAAAGGTTTTCCCTATATAAGTCTATGTAAAACCAGTGGGCCCAGGAGTGGAGCCATTTTTGGGCCCAGGGCTATAATTTGAACAACCTTGGTCGAGGTCCACCAGGCAAAGCTTCATACCAAATATCAAGGAACTGAGACTTCAGGTTTCAGACAAGAATATTTTTAAAGGTTTTCCCTCGTAAGTCAATGTAAATTTGTTTGTTTGATTTGAGGTTTAACATCCCCGTCAACACTCAAAGGTCATTTTGGAGACTTTGCTTCCAATTTTGTAGGATTTTTACCCAACATTGAGGTGAAATGACTACTCAAGCCCTGCCGCCCAATGAAACCAATGGGTTATAAGCATGGACTCGCACCGCTTTGCCCGGGCAGGCTTAGATCCTCTAAGTGGTTTACCAGTACTCGTGTGCGGTCGGTTTCAGCTCTGCATGGAAGCATCATGCAGCCCATCTATTTCTTCAAGTCCCAATGGGTGGGGGCCTAATAAGTCAATGTAAAACCAAAGGGCTCCAGGGCGGGGGCATTTTTGGCCCCAGGGCTATAATTTGAACAATCTTGATAGAGGTCCACAAGATGAAGCTTCATACCAAATATCAAACACCTGAGCCTTCTGGTCTCAGACAAGATGATTTTTAAAGGTTTTTCCCTATGTATGTCTATGTAAAACCAAAGGGCCCCATGCCGGGAGCATTTTTGGCCCCAGGGCTATATTTTAATTTGGTGACTCCCTTTTTATGAATCTTGTATATGAATTCTCTAGCATACAGCTCAACTTGAGAAAGCACACCATGATCTGTGACATCGTTGATCACTGCTGAAGAGTCCAAGGCGAGTCTTGTTAGAGTATCAGGATCTTGTAGATCGACTCGGAGTGTTGTGTTATCATACAATCGCTGATGTAAAACCAAAGGGCCCCGGGGCAGGGGCATTTTTGGCCCCAGGGCTATAATTTGAACAATCTTGGTAGAGGTCCACTAGATGAAGCTACACACCAAATATCGAAGACCTGGGCCTTGCGGTTTCAGAGGAGTTTTTAAGTTTTCATGGAAAAAAATAATTTTTTTTTGCTCCCGTGACTTTGATGTGCAACGGACTGGCTAGATGAAGCTTCACACCAACTATCAAAGACCTGGGACTTGTGGTTTCAGAGAAGAAGATTTTTAAAGATTTTCCCCTTTATACATCTATGTAAAACCAAAGGGCCCCGGGGCGGGGGCATTTTTGGCCCCAGGGCTATAATTTGAACAATCTTGGTAGAGGTCCACTAAAGATGAAGCTTCATACAAAATAATTATCAAAGACCTGGACCATGCGGTTTCAAAGAAGATTTTTTTAAGTTTTCAGTAAAAAAAATCTATTTTTAGCTCTTGTTACCTAGATGTGCAACGGACCAGAACCATTTGAACAACTTTGAAAGGGGACCACCTAAGGATCATTCCTGTGAAGTTTTGTCAAAATCCGATCAGTGCTTAAGGAGGAGATGTCATTTGAATAAATTGATTATGCACGCACGCAAGCACAACAGACGAGGGATGAAAAGTGATCCCAAAAGCTCACCTCGTCACTACATGACAGGTGAGCTTAAAATTGACAAAAATATTTGACCTTCTCCTGTAGCACAACCAGATGTCTCCTCAACATTCTCCAACTCAATCAGATGTTTCCTTAACATTCTCTTACTAAACAACTAAATGTCTCCTCAATATTCTCTTACTATACAACCAGATGTTTCCTCAACATTCTCTTACTAAACAACCAAATGTCTCCTCAATATTCTCTTACTATACAACCAGATGTTTCCTCAACATTCTCTTACTAAACAACTAAAGTCTCCTTAACATTCTCTTACTATACAACCAGATGTCTCCTCAACTTTCTCTTACTATACAACCAGATGTCTTCTCAACATTCACTTACTATACAACCCTTCGTCTCCTCAACATTCTCTTACTATATAACCAGAACGGCCCCCGCCCATCGGGGCTTGAAGAAATGTATGGGTTGCATGATGCTTCCATGCAGAGCTGAAACCTACCGGCACACAAGTACTGGTAACCTGCTTAGAGGATCTAAACCTGCCCAAGCAAAGCCGTGTGAGTCGGTAAGAGAATGCTGATACATCTGGTTGTACAGTAAGAGAATGTTTAGGAGACATCTGGTTGTTTAGTGGTTGTTTAGTAAGAGAATATTGAGAAGACATCTGGTTGTATAGTAAGAGAATGTTGAGAAGAGACCTAGTTGTATAGTAAGAGGATGTTGAGAAGACATCTGGTTTTATAGTAAGAGAATGTTGAGGAGACATCTGGTTGTATAGTAAGGGAATGTTGAGAAGACATCTAGTTGTATAGTAAGAGGATGTTGAGGAGACATCTGGTTGTATAGTAAGAGAATATTGAGGAGACATCTGGTTGTATAGTAAGAGAATGTTGAGAAGACATCTGGTTGTATAGTAAGAGAATATTGAGAAGACATCTAGTTGTATAGTAAGAGAATGTTGAGAAGACATCTAGTTGTATAGTAAGAGGTTGTTGAGGAGACATCTGGTTGTATAGTAAGAGGTTGTTGAGGAGACATCTGGTTGTATAGAAAGAGAATGTTGAGAAGACATCTTATTGTATTGTGAGAGAATGTTGAGAAGACATCTAGTTGTATAGTAAGAGAATGTTGAGAAGACATCTGGTTGTATAGTAAGAGGATGTTGAGGAGACATCTGGTTTTATAGTAAGAGAATGTTGAGGAGACATCTGGTTGTATAGTAAGAGAATGTTGAGAAGACATCTAGTTGTATAGTGAGAGGATGTTGAGAAGACATCCAGTTGTATAGTGAGAGGATGTTGAGGAGACATCTGGTTTTATAGTAAGAGAATGTTGAGGAAACATCTGGTTGTATAGTAAGAGAATGTTGAGAAGACATCTAGTTGTATAGTGAGAGGATGTTGAGGAGACATCTGGTTGTATAGTAAGAGAATGTTGAGAAGACATCTAGTTGTATAGTGAGAGGATGTTGAGGAGACATCTGGTTTTATAGTAAGAGAATGTTGAGGAGACATCTGGTTGTATAGTAAGAGAATGATGAGAAGACATCTGGTTGTATAGTAAGAGGATGTTCAGAGACATCTGGTTGTATAGTGGGAGAATGTTGAGAAGACATCTAGATGTATAGTGAGAGGATGTTGAGGAGACATCTGGTTTCATAGAAAGAGAATGTTGAGGAGACATCTGGTTGTATGTAAGAGGATGTTGAGGAGACATCTGGTTGTATAGTGAGAGAATGTTGAGAAGACATCTGGTTGTATAGTAAGAGGGTGTTGAGGAGACATCTGGTTGTATAGTGAGAGAATGTTGAGAAGACATCTAGTTGTATAGTAAGAGGTTGTTGAGGAGACATCTGGTTGTATTGTAAGAGAATGTTGAGGAGACATTTGGTTGTATAGTAAGAGAATGTTGAGAAGACATCTAGTTGTATAATAAGAGGTTGTTGAGGAGACATCAGGTTGCATAGTAAGAGAATGTTGAGAAGACGTCTGGTTTTATAGTAAGAGAATGTTGAGGAGACATCTGGTTGTACAGTAAGAGAATGTTGAGAAGACATCTAGTTGTATAGTGAGAGGATGTTGAGAAGACATCTAGTTGTATAGTGAGAGGATGTTGAGAAGACATCTAGTTGTATAGTAAGAGAATGTTGAGGAGACATCTGGTTGTTAAGTAAGAGAATGTTGAGGAGACATCTAGTTCTATAGTAAGAGAATATTGAGAAGACATCTAGCTCTATAGTAAGAGAATGTTGAGAAGACATCTATTTATATAGTAAGAGAATGTTGAGAAGACATCTAGTTCTATAGTAAGAGAATGCTGAGAAGACATCTAGTTCTATAGTTAGAGGATGTTGAGGAGACATCTAGTTGTATAGTAAGAGAATGTTGAGGAGACATCTGGTTGTTAAGTAAGAGAATGTTGAGGAGACATCTAGTTCTATAGTAAGAGAATATTGAGAAGACATCTAGCTCTATAGTAAGAGAATGTTGAGAAGACATCTAGTTCTATAGTAAGAGAATATTGAGAAGACATCTAGCTCTATAGTAAGAGAATATTGAGAAGAAATCTAGCTCTATAGTAAGAGAATGTTGAGAAGACATCTAGCTCTATAGTAAGAGAATATTGAGAAGACATCTAGCTCTATAGTAAGAGAATATTGAGAAGACATCTAGCTCTATAGTAAGAGAATATTGAAAAGACATCTAGCTCTATAGTAAGAGAATATTGAGAAGACATCTAGCTCTATAGTAAGAGAATGTTGAGAAGACATCTAGCTCTATAGTAAGAGAATATTGAGAAGACATCTAGCTCTATAGTAAGAGAATATTGAGAAGACATCTAGCTCTATAGTAAGAGAATATTGAGAAGACATCTAGCTCTATAGTAAGAGAATGTTGAGAAGACATCTAGTTCTATAGTAAGAGAATGCTGAGAAGACATCTAGTTCTATAGTTAGAGGATGTTGAGGAGACATCTGGTTGTAAAGTAAGAGAATGTTGAGAAGACATCTGGTTTTATAGTAAGAGAATGTTGAGGAGACATCTGGTTGTAAAGTAAGAGAATGTTGAGGAGACATCTAGTTCTATAGTAAGAGGATGTTGAGGAGACATCTAGTTGTATAGAAAGAGAATGTTGAGGAGACATCTGGTTGTATTTTTTTTTGTTTGATTTTGGATTTAATATCCCCATCAACACTGTAAAAGGTCATTTTGGAGATGTTGCTTCCAATTTTGTGGGACTTTTACCAGACATTGAGATGAAATGACATCTCAATCCCTACCGCCCAATGAATCCAATAAGTCATTCTTCTGCAGCACACCCAGATTTCTCCTCAACATTCGCAGCACAGCCAGATGTCTGCATCTACCCAACATGTGTCTGCTCACAGGATGATGTTCCGCTTGCAGAGGTAAGAAGCAATAACTTAAGGACTGCCAGATGCTTGTATGATGCAGTTAAATTCCTATATTGAGACCACTTTTACCAGACATTGAGATGAAATGACATCTCAATCCCTACCACCCAATGAATCCAATAGGTCATTCTTCTGCAGCACACCCAGATTTCTCCTCAACATTCGCAGCACAGCCAGATGTCTGCATCTGGCCAACATGTGTCTGCTCACAGGATGATGTTCCGCTTGCAGAGGTAAGAAGCAATAACTTAAGGACTGCCAGATGCTTGTATGATGCAGTTAAATTCCTATATTGAGACCCCCTTTGGGACTTTTCAAAAGAGGTCTTTAAGACCACTTATGAACAGTCCCAAATGTGTTCTCTTTCTAGAGAACCTGGGTGTAGAACATGTAAAGATAGAACAGCTTAAACCTTTTAAATATACTTTTAAAAGCACTATTAGGATGGATTTTAGCTGGAATTTTACTGTTTTAATGAATAGCCAAACTGAAACCCAGGGTGGATTTACAAGCATGTTGAATGAATGAATGAATGAATTTGTGAGTGAATGAATGAATGAATTTGCTCTGACTCAGTTCTTTTGTATTGTATGTGTATACCTTTGTTGTTTTTATGTTATATTAATTATCTCATCTCATGATATTTCTCTATTACTTACCCAGAAAGAACTGCTCCATTACCATATGCATTAAATAATGGTCCTGTCAGCAACAGTTACTATGAAAATATTTAAAAAGCAATTTTCAACCAAACATATATTACTGTAATGATCCTAAGTTTTGGGTCAGATAAGCCTAAGCACATAGTGCAGACCCAGATCAGAATGCTCCTGAAGGAGCAGATCAGGGTCTACACCCTTTGCCATCCTGTCTCCATTATTCGGACTCCTTTCTGTATTGCAAAAAAACTTGTTAGAATTTTAGGAGAATTTCAGCAAGTCCTCAATGTGTCCGAATTTTTAGGATTTTTAAAGTAGCTCATTTCGAGATAAATCGGAGATATATGTGATGATTTTACTTATATGTCTTTCATCTTTTTTTACTTAAACATCAGATATAATATAGACAACTTTCATTCATATTTTCTCTAATATTTATGTTGTTTGATTATTAGATTAATACATTTCCGACATATTTGATCATATTTTCCCAGAGAAACTGAATTAACACAAAAAGCACCAACCAAATGTTTATCAGCAGATGACAATTTATTTTATACATTATTTTTCAGAGAAAATCAGGCTCAACCCACTGCAAAAATTAATAAAGCCACTCCCATTTAATTTCAACCAATTAAATTACTCGACGTAATGTATTCATACAAGTTCGCAAACTGAATGACAAACAGTGTAGGTCCTGATCTGTGACCCCTATCCGATCTGGATCTACACTGTTTGCAAAGGTAGGGGTTGCCATGAACCGCAGGATAAGGGTTAAGATGCCAAGAATAACTGCATCTGAAAATGTTGTCTGCTTATGTCATCTGCTGAATTGTTTTGCAAACTTTTTTTTGATTGATTGTTTTGGGTTTAATGACACATCAACCCTTGTAGGTCATTTTGTGTCGTCTCCCTCAGAAAGGGAGAGCAGAGATAGAAGAGACAGTAGAGATGAAAGTGAGGGACAGAGGAGAAAGAGTAAAAATGAATGGGAGTAGAAAAGGAAGAAATAACTAAACTCCCCCTCTTCCCTTACCTCCTGCAAGGACAGCAGGCCTTGCCCAACTGAAAGCCAATATCAGTTGGACTCCAGTGACGTAAGATACTCGTCACCTTTGCTTCACCCAACCACCCAAAGAGCTTGACACAAACGCACTGGCTCAAATGCACTATATAAAATAATTTGATTCGTTGATAGTCAGCAATGAGTGTGGCTAAATTAATTTATTCAGCAGGACAATCGTTAAGATATTATTTCCATATAAGTTTAAACCCCTTCGCCTCGTGACTTTCTGAAGAGGTTTCAGGTATCAGATCTGGGGTGCCCAAGGGATGAATGAGAGCTGTACCATTGTGCTATTTCAGTTATATAAACAACACTTCAAGGAAGGTCAAACCTACCACGATCTACTCAAAGTACAATTTTGTATTTCTACACCCTCTCTCTATTCTTAAGTACTTTTTCTCAGAAACGTTTACCTCAAGTTTTGGGAGTTTTTTTTTTTTCTTTGGTTCAAAACGGTGGGACAGTTTAAACTTTCAATGATATGGGCAAACAGTCCAGACTCAAACCAAGAACCCTACTCGTCACGTGAACAAATCCTTGAAATGAACACCCCCTAAACCCCACTTTATATAGAGAACATTGGGCTTAAAGGGGGTATACATTATTTTTCTGATTGTTACTCCAAGACATATGTTGTGGGTACTCATTAGAACCCCCTCAATGAGGTAGTTCTAATGAGAACCTAGAACCTATGTTTGCAGTATAAATAAAAAATATCACAGATTTCATCAGAAAAGTAGCCATTTTGGAGATGTGAAAAAAGCGTTATGTTATCATAATGTACAGTAAAATTCTCACTCAGATTTACGGGGTAGAGCTAGGACTGGTCGACCCAGTGTCAGGATAATGTGACTGGGTGTGGTATCATGTAATATGTCTGGGACATGATACTTCAGTGAGGCAGCACTATAAAAGTGAGCATTGAGCTCCCTGTCACAACCAGACACCATCGTGATATGATTGAAAAATTGTTGAAAGCGACGTTTAACCCGAATTCTGCTATTATGACCACCTAAAATTAAGACTAATTCTGCTTTTAAAAGCTTATTTTTAAGAGCGCACTTAATAGTTCTTTATGTTTTTTGGCCACAATGTCCTCTGGTCAGGGGCCAACTTTGGAACTGTTTAAGAGTGGTCTTTAAGACCACTTTTGAACAGTGCCAATGGTGGTCTTAATATAGGAAATTTAATGTATGTGTGACAGGCTTGAACATACCCAAGATGATTTATTTTGTTTGGTTTGGAGTTTTATGGCCTAGTAAATACTATTTAGGTTATGTTGTGCAGGTCAATTACCTTACAACACACCAATCCTGCACAAATAGACCATTAACCACCTCAGTGCACATTCTTTTACAGGAAACTGACAACTGCCCTTCTTGAATCAACAGAAGTTAACCCTTCTAGTACAAGAAACCCCTAAAGGGGTAATTGGCAAACAGTGGAGGCCCAGATCAGACGCCGCAGAACGCGGCGTCTGATCAGGGCCCCCACTGTTTGCTAAAAGTTTAGTCATTTTCCAAATAGATTTTGAAGAAACACAACCTGACACCCCTAAATTTTGAAATGGACTCCTGCTATATAAAAGGAGGAAGATTCCATTTGGTACAAAAAGGGTTAAAGCCTGATTATGCTCAACGTATAGTAGCTGTAGCAGTTCTGTCTGTGCCAAACAGCTCTCAACACAAGCAAAACAAAATTATTTTGCTCAATAATTTACCTATTTATAGTTAGACATTCAATATAATGACAAAACTTGTTATATAGACAATTTCAAGGGTTAGGATGAGAGGATTAACCCATTGTATGCGGGCAAACCCCTAAAGGGGTACCTTGGCAAACAGTGCAGGCCCAGATCAGACGCAGCAGAATGCGGCGTCTGATCAGGGCCTGCACTATTTGCTAATAGAATTTTCTGTCAAAAATAGAATAAAAAGATAACTCAAATACCACAGCACCAAGAGTTGTGATTCTTGTTGCTTCGATAGTCGATACCTTGTATTCAATAGTGCCAAGTTCCTTCAATATATCTCAAAGGGATTGGAGTCTGATCACATGGTGGTCATATGATTATATTGGAAGGGGAGATAACTCAAATACCCTAGCACCCAGAGTTGTGGTTCTTAGGCATGACATGCCGTCACAACCTTGTCCACAATTGTGCCAAGTACCAGCAATATATCTCAAAGGGTATTGGAGTTATGGCCATCACAAGGTTATATAGTCAGGGGAGATAATAAAAAAACCTGGGCACCCAGACTCGTGGTTCTTGCACACTACACGCCTGCTTAACGTCATGTACACCTGTACCAAGTACCATCAATATAACTCAAAGAGTATTGGAGATATTGCCATCACAAGGTAGTGATTCTATATTATTGGAAGGGGAGATAACTATGGCACCCAGAGTTGGGGTTCTTGCGCATGACATGCCATCTCAGCCTTGTGAACAACTGTGCCAGGTACCATCAATATATCTCAAAGGTTATTGGAGTTATAGCCATCACAAGATAGTCACTCTATTTGATTGGAAGGGGAGATAACTAAAAAACCATAGCAGCCAGAGTTGTGGTTCTTGCGCATGACATGCAGTCTCAGCCTTGTGAACAATTGTGCCAGGTACCATCAATATATCTCAAAGGGTATTGGAGTTATAGCCATCACAAGGTAGTCATTCTATTTTATTAAAAGGGGAGATAACTGAAAGAGTTCTAGTTCTTGCACAAAACACACCGTCTCAGCCTTGTAAACAATTGTGCCAAGATCCATCAATGAATCTTAAAGGGTATTGGAGTTATGGCCATCACAAGGTTGCGTCTATGGACGGACGGATGGACAACCGGACGTTCTAACATGTCGGGTTTCATGGCAATTTCTTTTGTTATTTTCTTTTGTTTAGTTTAGGGGCTAACCTCCTAAACCTTTTATTTATGGAATAAATCTATTATTTACCAATAATTTTTTTATCATTTTCTATTGCTGTCCAATACGGGCACTAGCCCCTATGCGGTCGGGGGATAAAAATGAAACAAGAGCTGTCACTATAGGTGACCAATGCCCAATGCTCAGCACCCCCCCCCCCCCCCCCCCCCCCACACACACCCACCCCCGTGGGACCCAATTTCTGAGTTTCTGCATAATTTCAAGGGGAGATAATTCAGCCAAAAATGACAACAGAGTTATGGCCCTTGTGTGAAGTTTCATGGGGCTAGGTCAAATACTTTTGAAGTTATGATCAAGGTTAAAGTTTTACGATTCTTTATAGCAGCAAGCGTTAACCCATAAAATGCCAATCACGACAATTGTCATCTGCTTTGTTGTCTGCAGGTTACCGTATTCGACCTATTTACCGCACCGTGCGCTTAGTTTTTTCAAAATTGTATGAAAATATTGTGGTGAAAAATCTACCTAATAAGCGCACACTCAATACGAAAAAAAAAAATACGAATAAAAAGCTTCCGATATGATTATTTTATAGAGTATAATTTCAGCATAGGGATTCACCACATATACATATGATTGTCTGGGTCAAAGATGCAGCAAAACTCAATATGAATTTGTTGAGAGGTTACTGTAAAGTGTGCGCTTGTGTATTTTTTTCCAGAAAAAGCTTGGGTGTGCGCTTATAGGAGCATGTGCAGTAAATAGGTCGAATACGGTACTTAAAAAGTCATTTTTGCAAACAATGTGGACCCAAATCAGACTGCTCCTCTAGGAGCAGTCGGATTTGGGTTCACACTGTATGCAAATATATTTTCAAAAAGTTTACAAAAAAATTTAGCAGTCAACATAAGCAGACAACATGTTCAGATGTAGTTTTTCTCGGCAACAAACAAGGAACAAATACTGTTGTTATAATGATGGTACTTTCTATCCCCTTATTATTGGAAACAAATATAATGTCTTTTACCCTAAGAACTTGGACACCTTAACTGCTTACCCTACTTGTTCTAAGATTTGAACAAGAACAATTTGCTACCCGTGTTGTGTTTGAATATAACTGCAGTGAGTGGCAAACAGTATAGATTTTGATGAGAAGACACCTTCTGGGGCATCTGATCTTGGTCTATAATATTTGCTATGGCCTGTCTGTCTGAATACATATAGTAAATCAAAATGCTTTTTTCTGCCGGTGAAAGTATGTCATCTGATGTGTCACCAGTAACAGTTATGATTCTGTTTTAACCCTTATCTTGCTGTTCACGACAACCCCTATCTTTGGAAACAGTGTAGTTCTAGATCAGATGGCTTCTGAAGAAGCCATCTGATCAGGATCTACACTGTTTGGCATTCAGTTTATGAATTTGTAGCAATAAATTGCATCAAGTAATTTGATTGGTTGATAGACAGAAATGGGTGTGGCTTAAATGAATATTCAGTAAGAGAAGGGTTAAGCTATTTTCATATCTATATGTGTATGGATTTACACTGTGAACCCAACATATGATACCAGTCCAGATTCTATCTATTCTATAGATGGACCTCTAATGCAACACTCTGACCTCACAATGATAAGAATAGTGAGGTTATCTTCTATACGTTACCACTGACCTGTATATCATACAAGTCAGTGAAAGTCAGGTGGACAATAATACTAAGCACATGCGCTTAGCAACTGTTCGTCAGTTGACAAATAATCAACCCAAAAGGAATTATAAATTCTTATATCCTATTTAACCCTTATCTTGCTGTTCACGACAAACCCTATATTTGCAAACGGTGTAGATCCAGATCAGGTGGCTTCTGAAGAAGCCACCTGATCAGGATCTACACTGTTTGGCATTCAGTTTATGAATTTGTAGCAATAAATTACATCAAGTAAATTGATTGGTTGATAGACGGAAATGGGTGTGGCTTAAATGAATATTCAGTAAGATAAGGGTTAAGAGTCTGCTCCATTTCATTAGCATATGTGACAAATCCTGTGTTTGCATAACCACAAATATGCCACGGTTATTACAAATGACTTTTTCTTGGAAACCACTGGATATGCTTCAACTTCAAATATGTAATTTTATGACAAAATTAATCTATATATGACGGGCCTCTGTGGCCTAGTAGATATGAGCCTTGACTCTCTCACCGCTGTGGGTTTGAGCCTGGCTTGGGTCACATGTGACACACCAAGTTCTGCAAGGGAAGGGTCAGGTGTTTTTCTCCGGGTTCTCCGGTTTTCAGCCACCACTGTTTAACGATCGGCTTGGTATGATTGAAATAATCTTGAAAGGGCCGTAAAACAAAAAAAAAAATATATGCCTAGAGTTGCATTTTTGGGACATTAGCAAACAGTGTATACCCACGTCAATTGCCACAGAATGTGGCATCTGACCTGAGTATACACTTTTTGCTCAAAAAACAACTTAGATCAGACAACGCAAACATGACACCCCTATAGTTGGAAGTGGACCATTCCAAACTTATTTAGATGGAAGATTTGTCATATATGGGTTAATCCATTCACCCATTTATGTGCATGTGTGTGTCTTCACTGCTATCAAAACCTTCATCCATCTTCTAAATTACCCGTACAAAATGAAAACAAGAGCTCCACAAGCGGGGCATTATGCGCCCGTAGCAAGTTAATATTTGTTGGACTGAAACATTGAAACAATAAGAACTGCTCCATATCATGGTCTAACTATATATCAAGTTTCAGCTTGATCAAATCTAAATTGTAGGAGGAGTTAGCTGGAAATGAAAACGTCTACAGATATTTTCGAAGTGTTATACTTATATAAATATTTGATGGACCATCCTCTCTAGATCATATGCACTGCTCCATATCATAGTCAAACTTAATATCAAGATTTTGCTAGACTGAATGTTACCTGCAGGAGAAGTTAGCCACAAAAACAATGTGTACAGAAATTTTCAAAGGGGCATAACTCGATTAATTTTTGGTAGACCATAAGCACTAAGCCACATAATGCTCTAATTATATATGAAGTTTCAGCTTCATCGGATATTAATTGTAGAAGTTAGCAAAAACAAAATACTTACAGAAAATATGCAAAGGGGCATAACTGTATTTATATCTGGTAACCCATAACCTCAAAACAATATGCCCTGCTCCACATTGTGGTCAAACTATATATCAATTTTCAGCTTGATTAAATGTTCATATCTTGGTCTAACTATATACCAAGTTTCAGCCTGATTGGTTCTAAATTGCAGGTAAAATTGCTTAGAGAAACTTTCAAAGGGGCATAACTTTATTTGTTCAACCATAACCTCAAAACCAGATCATTGACTACGTCAGAAAGGGCCACACATAGAGCTATCAAAGAGGTGTAGGTCTTGTGATGGTAAGTATTTGTGTGTATTTTCATGAGAGAAAAGCAAATGCTTTTGAAGCTATGACCAAGGTTAAGTTTTTTGGTTAAGGCAAGACAAACACACTGACAAAAGCAATATAGGTCAGAATACAGGTCTTGTGATGGTGAGAATGTATGTGACGTTTCATTAGAGTAGAACAAATCCTTTTGAAGTTGTGACTGACTACCTTTTTTGGTTAAGGGGTTACAAACACACGGACAACAGCAATATAGTTGTAGCCAGTGTGGGGCCCTAACAATTTGCACTGCTCCACATCATGGTCTAACTATATATCAAGTTTCAGCTTGATCAAATGTTAATTGTAGGAACGAAATATTTACAGAAATACTCAAAGGGGCATACCTCTGTAAATATTTGGTGGATTATAACCTCGAAAGAATATGCACTACATCATATCATGGTATGTTTCAGCTTGATCAGATAAAAACTGTAGGAGGAGTTATCCAGAAACAAAAAAGTTCACAAAAATTTTCAAAAGGCAGAACTCTGCGCTACATCAGGTCATGGTCTTACTATCTACCAAGTTTCAGCCTGATCGGATGAAAACTGTAGTAGGAGTTATCCGGGAACGAAAAAGTTTACAAAAATTTTCAAAGAGGCATAAATATTTGGTAGACCATAACCTCAAAACAATATGCGCTACACCAGGTCATGGTCTTAGTAACTACCAAGCTTCAGCTTGATCGGATGAAAACTGTAGGAGGAGTTATCCGGAAAGGAAAAGTTTATGGATGGAAGGACAGATGGACGGACGGACGCCAACCCGATACCTTAATACGATCATTTTTACAAAATGGGCGTATAAAAAAATGAATCATCCCAATACCCTTAACCCATGGTATGCGGGAAACCCCTAAAAGGGTACCTTGGTAAACAGTGCAGGCCCAGATCAGACGCCGCAGAGGGGTCTGATCAGGGTCTGCACTATTTGCTAACAGAATTTCCCATCAAAATTAGAATAAAATTGAATAAATAGGCCTGACACCCCTTATATGACAAATGGACTTGTCCAACATATAGCACTGGAAGAGTCCACTGGTATACAATTGGTTAAATTTTAAAATGGACTCCTACTAAAAAAATGTGGAAGATTCCATTCAGTACACAAATGTTTAAGATGGAATTGAAGATCGGATTCTGTGATTTATTGATTTGCTTCATCAAAGCAGAATTCAACAGAGTATTTATAATAGTCACCAAATATTCATTCCATATTCCATCATCATTCTCACATTCTCTGTTCAACTCTTGAACAGTCAACAAATTTATTTAGAAAACAGTTACACTCTCTGACAACATTATGAATGTTCTAATCAGATGCCTCATTCTTTGGCATCTGATCTGGGCCTGCACTGTTTGCTAGTGATCCATGTTAGGGTGCCCCCCCCCCCCTACACACCCCCCACTTTCCCCTATGGCAGCCTTCAAAAAAGAAATGGGATCAGAAATTAGGAAGCACTCTAGCAGACCAAGGTCAAATCACATTGTGTGTCAGTAATTTTCCTGGAGGCTGTATATATTTGCCTTAAAGAACAAAAAAGCATTTTCCTCATTTTTGACCCAAATACTACAAATGACAACTATTTAACCCTTGTCCTGCTGAGCCCGGATATGCCTTATTTTCCAAACAATGAAGATCCAGATCAGATGGCTTCTGACGAAGCCATCTGATCAGGATCTACATTGTTTGCCATTCAGATTGTGAATTTGTTGCAATAATTTGCATCAAGTAATCTGATTGGTTGATAATCGGTAGTGGGTGTGGCATATATGAATATTCAGCATGACAAGGGTTAACAAACCTGTCAAACATGGGTATCATTTTTATGTCCCACCCTATAGCATTGTGAAAAACAAATTTTGATGTTTAATAGCATGAAAAAGTACAAACTATTGAGAATAGTTTAAAACATGGAAGAGAATGGAGTTATAGGAACAGACAAGAATTCCACAGAAGGCGGTGTCGCACGTGCTGGGGGCAAAAGTCACAGGAGCCACAATCATAATGTAGTTATTTAATAAGTTAATTTCATTCTTAGCAGTTGATGAGTGACTTAAAATGTGTCAAAGTCTGGAGCAAAAGATATAGGTCATTGTCACCTGCAACATCAATTCATCAAGGAGAAGCACTATGCAAAGTTTGGTGGTTGTAGGCAATTTATTTTAGGACATATCGAACATTGATGTAAAATGTGTCAAAGTCACTGAGTGCATAATACAGGTCAAGGTCATCAGGTCAAGATACCTGCAGAGGCAGTAAATGTAGGAGAGGCACTATGTAAGGTTAGGTGGCTGTAGGCCTTATAGTTAAGAAGATATGGAATGTCAATGTAAAATGTGTAAAAGTCACTGGAGTGCGAAAAATAGGTCAAGGTCACCAGGTCAAGGTGCCTGCACAGTCAGTATATCTAGGAGAAGCACTATGCAAGATTTGATGGTTGCAGGCCTTTTATTTGAGAAGATATGGAACATCGACATAAATTGTGTCGAAATCACTAGAGTGTAAAATACAGGTAAAGGTCACCAGGTCAAGGTACCTGCAGAGTCAGTACATCTAGGAGAAGCACTATGCAAGATTTGATGGTTGTAGGCGTTTTATTTGAGGAGAACTGGAACATTGACGTAAATTGTGTCAAAATCACTGGAGCATAAAATATAGGTCAAGATCACCAGGTCAAAGTACCTGCAGAGTCAGTACATCTAGGAGAAGCACCATGCAAGATTTGATGGTTGTATGGGTTTTATTTGAGATCGGGAACATCAAAGTAAATTGTGTCAAAATCACTAGAGAGTAAAGTATAGGTCAAGGTCATTGGGTCAAGGTACCTGCAGAATCAGTACATATAGGAGAAGCAGTATGAAAGGGGGTAAGGGTGGGGTTGGGGGTGGGAATTGGCTCTCTGGAATGAGTATATTCTTTCCTTTTTAATAGCCCTTGAAATAGACTAAAAATATTTTTCACTTGACTCCATTCTCTGTTTTAAGCTATGCCATCAATTGCTTGACAGTGTGGGCGTACCTGGGATGGGCTTGCAATTTTTCCCCGGTTTTTCTCCTAACTTTATCTGCATTTGTTTGCCTCAGCAAGATAGATTCTAGCCGGAGTAATTTGTCAACTGCAACAACTGTGACAAAGTGATAAAGAGATAGCTCATGTGCAATCATCCATAGACATTACAACAAACATTTTGTTGCTATTTCCAAGAATGCCCTTTCTAGGGATCAATTTCCAAATAAGGAATAGCTCAGCTCTAGCAGTGAATTATTGTACTTTATCATATGACGTTGCGTCTGAGAGTGTAATAACGCCATGTAATATTTTTGATAATCCACTAGTGGATTAAATATGCAAATTAGCTAGATACGTCCCGTAACGTTACATGTACGACGTCCTTAACGACGTCGCGTTTACTAATGGCGGAATATTGATATTTTTGTAAACAATCGTGAATAAAACACGTTTTAAATGTCATATGATAAAAAGAATCTTGCATTCGTGCTCATGTATTATTGAATTTATTAAACTTGTTGAGAAAAAGAGATAAAATGCTCGGCAAAGCCTCGCATTTTATCCCTTTTCCTCAACTCGTTTAATAAATTCAATAATACATGAACACTCATGTAAGATCCTCTATGTCAACAATTTATTTAACTCGTTGAGGAAAAGGGATAAAATGCTCAGCAAAGCCTCGCATTTTATCCCTTTTCCTCAACTCGTTTAATAAATTCAATAATATATGAACACTCATGTAAGATCCTCTATGTCAACAATTTATTTAACTCGTTGAGGAAAAGGGATAAAATGCTCGGCAAAGCCTTGCATTTTATCCCTTTTCCTCAACTCGTTTAATAAATTCAATAATACATGAACACTCATGTAAGATCCTCTATGTCAACAATTTATTTAACTCGTTGAGCAAAAGGGATAAAATGCTCGGCAAAGCCTCGCATTTTATCCCTTTTCCTCAACTCGTTTAATAAATTCAATAATACATGAACACTCATGTAAGATCCTCTATGTCAACAATTTATTAAACTCGTTGAGGAAAAGGGATAAAATGCTCGGCAAAGCCTCACATTTTATCCCTTTTCCTCAACTCGTTTAATAAATTCAATAATACATGAACACTCATGTAAGATCCTCTATGTCAACAATTTATTAAACTCGTTGAGGAAAAGGGATAAAATGCTCGGCAAAGCCTCGCATTTTATCCCTTTTCCTCAACTCGTTTAATAAATTCAATAATACATGAACACTCATGTAAGATCCTCTATTACAACTGTATCACTTAATAATTCACAGATCTATTTCAATTCTTGTTCTTGCCTTCAAAAGCAGTTGTTTGAAGAAATTCCGCACCAACTGTACCACAAGCATTTAAGTCCTTTTGTAACGTTTTTGATGTGAGAAAATGAAGATTGGATAGAATCTTTATTTCTTTCTAATGATACTGTGATCGCGGTCATATTTGACCATTACTCACAGGTGTACATTACATACACTCCGCGGCCCCCGCCCATAGGGGCTTGAAGAAATATATGGGCTGCATGATGCTTCCACACAGAGTTGAATCCGGCCCGCACACTAGTACTGGTAAACCGCTTAGAGGATCTAAGCCTGTCCAGGAACCTGGGTGCGAGGCGGACCGTCCATGCTAATAAACCCTATTGGTTGCATTGGACGACAGGGCTTGAGATGTCATTTCATCTCAATGTTGGGTAAAAGTCCCACAAAATTGGAAGCAACGTCTCCAAAATGACCTTTAAAGTGTTGACGGGGATGTTAAACCTCAAATCAAAGATACACTCCAGGTTTTGCAGGATGAAAGTCTACACAGTAATCATGTAATTACAATAAGGATCTTTAACCTGCACAGGGGATGGTTCTCCCTGCACAGGGGGCCCCCAGTTAACATCCCGATCCCAAGGACAGTGCACTTGTGGCATTCATGCCTGCAAACAGTTCAGACACAAAAATTTTATTACCACTGCCGGGAATCGAACTAGGGGCCTCTAGCATCAATGGCAAGTGCAATAACCACTGAGCTACCACCACATCAGACTTTCGGACGAGTCTTTAAACCAAGGTCCCGTCTCCATATGACCTTAGCTGTAACAGTGGGATGTAAAACTCTAACACTCACTCACTGAGCTACCAGACTACCACGTAACCACATGACTTCTTCCATGTGATAAATCACAGTTCCTTTCCACTGCCTGTATAATAGGGGTAAAAAAATTTTCCTTAAAGCACCACAGAAAGTTTTAGGGCAGATGCAAATATTATCTATTAAATTACATGTATTTTTCTGAGAAAATAAGGCTTGACATTTCATGTGAATTGTCTGCTGAGCAGACAATTCACATGAAATGTCAAGCCTTATTTTCTCTGAAATATAAGACAAAAATATTTGAAAATGGTTGAGCACCAAATCTCAGCACTGGTGGAAGGGAGACAACTCAAGTACAATCTTTGCTATAGCAACCCTAATTAACTTCCTATATTGATCAAAGGGAAAGAAATCTTGCAACAACCGGGAGTATCTAGTACTCCAGCTGGAACTCCAGTGAAGGCTCACATGTATTTTTTCTGCAAAAAATAAGGCTTGACATTCATGTTAATTGTCTTCTAGGCAGACAATTCACATGAATGTCAAGCCTTATTTTCTCAGAAAACTAGAGCTGTCAGAGGATCTGACTATAGCCCCGCTTCAGCGCTGTCAGAGAAGAAAGTTATTTAAGCTGCAGAGAAAACAGTTATGAACAAGAAATAACTGTTGAAAATTTTACATTATCTGGAAAAACTCTAAGAGTTGTGAGCCCTTGTCCCTCATTTCAATGAGCATGATACATTACCAGAATGTCCATGTTTATACTAAATTTCATCTTCCATTTTTCAATGTTCAAAGGGTAATAACTCCTAAAGTAGGCAAATCAGAGTCAGGGTTCCTGCGCTCTGCACATTGTCTCATGGTGCTTTACACTTGTGTGAAGTGTCATGAAAATATCTCAAATGGTTTGTGAGTTATGGAGCCGACACAGTCAAAATTGCCTTTTTAAATGTTCAAAGGGCAATAACTCCTAAAGTAGGCAAACCAGAGTTATGGTTCCTGCACTCTGCACATCATCTCAAGGTGCTTTTCATTTATTTGAAGTTACATGAAAATATCAGAAACGGTTATGGAGCGGACATAGTTAAAATTGCCATTTTTTAATATTCAAAAGCCTATAACTGAAAAAGTAGACAATCCAGAGTTTGGGTTCCTGCGCTCTGCACACGTAATATGGTGCTTTACATTTGTGTGAAGTTTCATAAAATTATCTCAAACGGTTTTTATGTTATCGAGCAAAGACGGCTAAAATTGATATTTTTCAATAGTCAAAGGGAAATAACTCAAAAATTAGGCAATCCAGAGTTATGGTTCCTGCACTCTGCACACCATCTCATGGTGTTTAATGTTTGTGTGAAGTTTCATGAAAATATGTGAATGGGTTTTAAAGTTATGGAGCGGACACGAAAATTGTTAACAGACACAGACAGACACACAGACAGACACACAGAAAAAACGAAAACCAGAGTTATGGTTCTTGCGCTCTGCACATTGTCTCATAGTGCTTAACATTTGTGTGAAGTTTCATGAAATTATCTCAAACGGTTTTCGAGTTATGAAGCGGACACTGTTAAAATTGCCATTTTTCAATGTTCAAAGGGCAATAACTCCAAAAATAAGCAATGCAGAGTTATGGTTCCTGCGCTCTGCACATCGCCTCATAGTGCTTAACATTTGTGTGAAGTTTCCTAAAAATATCTCAAACGGTTTTCGAGTTATGAAGCGGACACAATTAAAATTGCCATTTTTCAATGTTCAAAGGGCAATAACTCCAAAAGTAGGCAATCCACAGTTATAATTCCTTCGCTCTGCACATTGTCTTATGGTGTTTAACATTTGTGTGAAGTTTCATGAAAATATGTTAAGCAGATACAAAGTTATGGAGCCAACACAAATTAACGGAATCACGGAATTACGGAAAATGTTCAAAGGGCAATAACTCCAAAAGTAGGCAATCCACAGTTATAATTCCTTCGCTCTGCACATTGTCTTATGGTGTTTAACATTTGTGTGAAGTTTCATGAAAATATGTTAAGCAGATACAAAGTTATGGAGCCAACACAAATTAACGGAATCACGGAATGACAGAAGGACATGGCAAATCCAATATAGCCCCACTTTTTCAAAGCGGGGCTATAAAAAAGACAAATCATACAGCAGCACTGGTTGAAGGGAGACAACTTGAGTACAATTTTGAAAAGCAAATACACACATTGATCAAAGGGAAAGCAATCTTGCAACGTACGCAGAGTCATAGACAAAGTGAAGGCTCACAAGACAGGTGAGAGAAGTTTTATCATTCACTTTCATTTGCATTGGTTTATCAATCAAACCATAGTTACTAACTACAGAAGCTTCCCACCTGCTTTTGTCCATGTGACTACTGCTGCCATGTACAAAATCCAGGTAACACTTATTTACGGGTGTTGTGTTAAACTGTTGGTTAACCCTTTTTGTACCAAATGGAATCTTCCTCCTTATGTATGCCATGTGTCCAATTCCAAATTTAGGAGCGACAGGTTGTGTTATCTTTAAAATTTATTCTGAAAATAGCTGAACTTTTTGCGAATAGTGTGGGGCCGGATCAGACGCCGCGTTCTGCGGCTTCTGATCCGGGCCTGCACTGTTTGCAAGGGTACCCGTTTTAGGGTTTCCAGTACAAAATGTGTTAACTGTAAAATATAGACTGGGCTCATGACTGGACAAACAGTGTAGATTCTGATCAGGGTCTACATTGTGAACCAGGTCTACACTGTTAGCTTAAAGTACAGGTACCAGTATTAACCCACAAAATTCCAAACAACTGTCGTCTGCTTTTCCATCTGCCAGTTACCTTAAAAGTAAATTTTTTGCAAACAGTGTGGACCCAGATCAGACTGCTCCTGTAGGAGCAGTCTGATCTGAGCCCACACTGTTTGCCTGTATGCAAAAATATTTTCAAGAAGTTTTCAAAACAATTCAGCAAACGACATAAGCAGACAACATTTTCAGATGTAGTCTTCAAGTACAAATATTTAAGAATTATAGGAAACAGTTCACGTCCCCATTCAGGGCCATTTTTTTCAACATTCACTCAGAGACAATCAACCCATAAGTGCTGCAAGTGCTTTGATATTGACAATATAGAGAAGGAAATGTGTTGTAGGTACATGATGACAGTGAGGATGAAATGTTGTATGTACATGAATGACCCTGTGTGTGTGTGTGAATTCGGGTTTAACGTCACCTTCAACAATTTTTCAGTCATATCACGACGGTGTCTGGTTGCGACAGGGAGCTCAATGCTCACGCTTATAGTGCTGCCTCACTGAAGTATCATGTCCCAGGCACATTACATGATACCACACCCAGTCACATTATCCTGACACTGGATCGACCAGTCCTAGCTCTACCCCGTAAATCCGAGTGCCAAGCAAGGAGCAGCTAGTACCATTTTTTAACGACTTTGGTATGTCGCGGCCCGGGATCGAACCCGAGACCTCCCGTTCCCCGGAGCGGACACTCTACCAACTGAGCTATCGGGGACGGTGTACATGACCCTGAGAATGAAATATTGTAAGGTACATGACAACAGTGAGAATGCAATGCTGAAGGTACAAGGCGACAGGGTGGATGAAATGTTGTAGGTACATTACAACAGTGAGAATGCAATGCTGTAGGTACATGACGATAGTGAGAATGAAATGTTATAGGTACATGATGACAGTGAGAATGAAATGTTGTAGGTATGTGATGAAACTGGGAATGAAATGTTGTAGGTACATGATCACAGTAAGAATGAAACATGTTGTACGTACATGATGACAGTGAGAATGAAAAGTTGTAGGGACATTACAACAGTGAGAATGAAATGTTGTATGTACATGACCCTGAGAATGAAATGTTGTATGTATATGATGACACTGAGAATGAAATGTTGTATGTAGATGACCCTGAGAATGAAATGTTGTATGTATATGACCCTGAGAATGAAATGTTGTAGGCACCTGATGACAGTGAGGATGAAATGCTGTATGTACATGACATTGAGAATGAAATGTTGTAGGCACATGATGACAGTGAGGATGAAACGCTGAATGTACATGACCCTGAGAATGAAATGTTGTAGGCACATGATGACGGTAAGGATGAAATGCTGTATGTACATGACCCTGAGAATGAAATGTTCTTGGCACATGACCACAGTGGGAATGAAATGTTGTAGGCAAAATGATGACAGTGAGAACAAAATGTTGTAGGTACATGATGACACTGGGAATGAAATGTTGTAGGTACATGATGACAGCGAGAATGAAACATGTTGTATGTACATGATGACAGTGAGAATGAAAAGTTGAAGGGACATGAAAACAGTGAGAATAAAATGTTGTAGGCACATGATGACAGTGAAAATGTAATGTTGTAGGTACATGATGACAGAGAGAACTAGAATCACACAGTCGATGGCACGCCATCGCATATCCCCACGCTTTTTTTAAAGAGATGCTACTATATTATAAGTTCTCAATTGCAACTCCCACCCAATCTTAAGATCAAAATTCCGAAAGTGTCATGCACTCCTCAGACCAAAGACCTATCAGTTCCCAAAGTTTCATGTTTCTATCTGAAACGGCGTAGGAGGAGTTATCGGTATTTGTTAAAAAGGGGGTTATGGGGGTGAAAATCCTAGTTTGAACCCTCTGATGACCTCAAACCTGACCCTAGGGATCAAATTTTGATTGTTATGTATTCTATTCATTATGCCATTCGATTTGATATGTCACATGACCAGGTTCTGAAAACTTTGATTTTTTACCGCCGGGGCACCCCACCCCCTGGCCTGACCCCTAGGGATAGAATCAAAATTCCGAAAGTGTCATGCACTCCTCAGACCAAAGACCTATCAGTTCCCAAAGTTTCATGCTTCTATCTGAAAAGGCGTAGGAGGAGTTATCCGGTAATCGTTAAAAAGGGGGTTATGGGGGTGAAAATCCAAGTTTTTTACCTCTGGTGACCTCAAACCTGACCCTAGGGGTCAAATTTTGATTGTTATCTATTCTACTTATTATGCCGTACGATTTGATATGTCACACGATCAGGTTTGGAAAACTTTGATTTTTTACCCCGGGGCACCCCACCCCCTGGCCTGGCCCCTAGGGGTAGGATAAAAATTCTGAAAGTGTCATGCACTCCTCAGACCAAAGACCTATTAGTTCCCAAAGTTTTAAGTTTCTAGCTGTAAAAGTGTGGGAGGAGTTGTCCGGTAAGACTGACGTACCTACGGATGAAGGAGACAATTACAATATCCCCACTTTTTCTTCGAAAAGCGTGGGGATAATGAAATGTGTTGAAGGTACATGAAATCATTGAGAATGAAATTTTGTAGGTACATGACAACAGTGAGATTGAAATGTTGTAGGTACATGACGAAAATGAGAATGAAATGTTGTAGGTACAACATGACAGTGAGTTTGTTTGTTTGTTTGATTTGAGGTTTAACGTCCCCGTCAACACTGTATCAGTCATTTTAGAGATGTCACTTCCAATTTTGTGGGACTTCTACCCAACACTGGGGTGAAATAAATGACATCTCAAGCCCTGCCACCCAATGAAACCAACAGTGAGAACAAAATGTTGTAGGTACATGATGACAGTGAGAATGAAATGTTGTAGGTGCATGATGACAGTTGGAATAAAATGTAGGTACATGATGACAGTGAGGATGAAATGTTGTAGGTACATGACGACAGTGAGAGTGAAATGTTGTAGGTACATGATGACAGTGAGAATGAAACGTTGTTGGTACATGGCAACAGTGAGAATGAAATGCTGTAGGTACATGACAACAGTGAGAATGAAATGTTGTTGGTACAGGATGACAGTGAGAATGAAATGTTGTAGGTACATGACGACAGTGAAAGTGAAATGTTGTAGGTACATGATGACACTGAGAATGAAATGTTGTAGGTCCATTATGACAGTGAGAATGAAATGGTGGTATATGACAAAACTGAGAATGAACTGTTGTAGGTACATGATGACAATGAGAATGAAATATTGTAGGTATATGACAACTCTGAGAATGAAATGGTGGTATATGACAAAACTGAGAATGAAATCTCGTAGGTATATGACAACACTGAGAATGAAATGGTGGTATATGAAAACACTGAGAATGAAATCTTGTAGGTATACGACAACACTGAGAATGAAATGGTGGTATATGACAACACTGAGAATGAAATGGTGGTATATGACAACACTGAGAATGAACTGTTGTAGGTCTATGACAACACTGAGAATGAAATGGTGGTATATGACAACACTGAGAATGAAATGGTGGTATATGACAACACTGACAATGAAATGGTGGTATATGACAACACTGAGAATGAACTGTTGTAGGTCCATTATGACAGTGAGAATGAAATGGTGGTATATGGCAACACTGAGAATGAAATGGTGGTATATGACAACACTGAGAATGAACTGTTGAAGGTCTATGACAGTGAGAATGAAATGGTGGTATATGACAACACTGAGAATGAACTGTTGTAGGTCCATTATGACAGTGAGAATGAAATGGTGGTATATGACAACACTGAGAATGAACTGTTGTAGGTCTATGACAGTGAGAATGAAATTGTGGTATATGACAACACTGAGAATGAAATGGTGGTATATGACAACACTGAGAATGAAATGGTGGTATATGACAACACTGAGAATGAAATGGTGGTATATGACAACACTGAGAATGAACTGTTGTAGGTCCATTATGACAGTGAGAATGAAATGGTGGTATATGACAACACTGAGAATGAACTGTTGTAGGTATATGACAGTGAGAATGAAATGGTGGTATATGACAACACTGAGAATGAAATGTTGTAGGTCCATGATGACAGTGAGAATGAAATGGTGGTATATGACAACACTGAGAATGAACTGTTGTAGGTCCATGATGACAATGAGAATGAAATCTTGTAGGTGTATGACAACACTGAGAATGAAATGGTGGTGTATGACAATGAGAATGAAATGGTGGCATATGAAAACACTGAGAATGAAATCTTGTAGGTATATGACAACACTGAGAATGAAATGGTGGTATATGACAACACTGAGAATGAAATCTTGTAGGTATATGACAACACTGAGAATGAAATGGTGGTATATGACAACACTGAGAATGAAATGGTGGTATATGACAACACTGAGAATGAAATGGTGGTATATGACAACACTGAGAATGAAATGGTGGTATATGACAACACTGAGAATGAAATCTTGTAGGTATATGACAACACTGAGAATGAAATGGTGGTATATGACAACACTGAGAATGAACTGTTGTAGGTATATGACAACACTGAGAATGAAATGGTGGTATATGACAACACTGAGAATGAAATGGTGGTATATGACAACACTGAGAATGAAATGGTGGTATATGACAACACTGAGAATGAAATGGTGGTATATGACAACACTGAGAATGAAATGGTGGTATATGACAACACTGAGAATGAAATCTTGTAGGTATATGACAACACTGAGAATGAAATGGTGGTATATGACAACACTGAGAATGAAATGGTGGTATATGACAACACTGAGAATGAAATCTTGTAGGTATATGACAACACTGAGAATGAAATGGTGGTATATGACAACACTGAGAATGAAATCTTGTAGGTATATGACAACACTGAGAATGAAATGGTGGTATATGACAACACTGAGAATGAAATCTTGTAGGTATATGACAACACTGAGAATGAAATGGTGGTATATGACAACACTGAGAATGAAATCTTGTAGGTATATGACAACACTGAGAATGAAATGGTGGTGTATGAAAACACTGAGAATGAAATGTTGTAGGTACATGACAACAGTGAGAATGAAACATCATCTCAAACTGTTTTACAAATATAAACATTGATGAAAATATCATTGTTTGATGGAAATAAACAACAACAACAAAACACTATTTTCAACAATTTTTTTTTGTTGTTTTACGGCCTTTTCAAGATTATTTCACTTATTTCATGCCGAGCAAAGGTGGGCGAAAACCAGAGTGCCCAGAGAAAAACTACCTGACCTTCTATTGCAGAACTGGTCTCACATGTGACCTGAGCCAGGCTCGAACCAACAGCGGTGATTGACCTAATATTTATGAGTCACTCTTACACATCAGGCCACGGAGGGCCGTCCTATTTTCAATGATAATATTAAGGTATAATTTTATAAATCATTGACCTATGTTTAAGCCTTTTTGTACCAAATGCAATCTTCCTCCTTATATATATAGCAGGAGTCCATTTCAAAATTAAGGGGCGATAGGTTGGGTTTTCTTCAAAATTTATTTGGGAAATGGCGGAACTTTTTGCAAACAGTGAAGACCCTGATCATGCGGTGTCTGATCCGGGCCTGCACTGTTTGCCACTTACCCCTTTTGAGGTTTCCGATGCCAAATGGGTTAATCAATCATTCGGATGTCACTTGCATAAACTAATGATCAACCTCAGAATCCGACTTAGGTCAAAACACCAACTTAAGTTCCCACCAATGCATACTTCTTAACCAATCACATGTATATACCAACCTCTTTATAACACTACTGTTCGGGTCCAAAGCAGAAATAACTGAGTTATATCCAAACAAAAAATATATAGATTATATAGAAAAACTAGATCTGCAGTCGATGGTATACCATCGCAAATACCCGCTTTTTCTATTAATAACACTAATGACTATGTATTAGCTAGCCAAAACTACATGTAAGTTAAAAAAAGTTGCAAAGAACATTCTAACTGATAAGCAAAGTTTGAGAAGTGTAACTCTTATAGTTTAGAAGATTTGGCAAAGTCATACTTTTTGACCTTTGACCTTGGGGTTATGTCGAGGTCCACCTAAAGTATCCCAATTTATTCTATATTCCAACAGTCATCCAATAACCAAGTTTCAGAAGTGTAACTCCGATAGTTTAGAAGATATGGCAAAGTCATACTTTTTAACCTTTGACCTTGGGGTTGAGGTCACACCAAAAGTAGCCCAACATATTCTATATTCCAAGGGCCATCCAATAAGCAAAGTTTCAGAAGTGTAACTCCAATAGTTTAGGAGATATGGCAAATCATAATTTTTGACCTTTGACCTGTGGGTCATGTTGAGGTCAAGGTCACACCAAAAGTATCCAAATTTATTCTATATTCCAACAGCCATCCAATAACCAAAGTTTCAGAAGTGTAACACTAATAGTTTAGAAGATATGGCAAAATCCTACTTTTTGACCTTTGACCTTGGGGTCAAGGTCACACAAAAAGTAACCTGACATATTCTGTATTCCAAGGACCATCCAATAAGCAAAGTTTCAGAAGTGTAACTCCAATAGTTTAGGAGATATGGCAAATCATAATTTTTGACCTTTGACCTTGGGGTCATGTTGAGGTCAAGGTCACACCAAAAGTATCCAAATTTATTCTATATTCCAAGAGCCATCCAATAACCAAAGTTTCAGAAGTGTAACTCTAATAGTTTAGAAGATATGGAAAAATTATACTTTTTGACCTTTGACCTTGGGGTCAAGGTCACACAAAAAGTAACCCGACATATTCTATATTCCAAGGACCATCCAATAAGCAAAGTTTCAGAAGTGTAACTACAATAGTTTAGGAGATATGGCAAATCATAATTTTTGACCTTTGACCTTGGGGTCATGTTGAGGTCAAGGTCACAAAAAAGTTGCCCACTGCCATCTACATTCCATGTACTATCCACATGCAAAGTTTCAAAAGTGTAACTTCAGTGGTTGCAGAGGAGATCCAATCACAAGAAACGTGACGGACGGACAGACGGACAGACAGACGGACTGACGCCGGAGTGAACTGTGGTACGAAAACAATATACCCGATTTTTCTTCGAAAAAGCGGGTATAATGACCATTTATGGTCATTTTTCTATATAATCTATACATTTTTGGGATCATGTTATAAAACACTGTGATAATGAACAGTGTTATAATGAGGTTGTGGTCCGGGTTGTGGTGTACTTCTAACCAATGCTTTGTTATATTTCGCTCAGTAAAGTTAGGCGCCATCCATTCAGCCATTGGACAAAAATATCAGGACCTACACTGTTTGCATAGATATACGTTCTTGTCTTCAGGGTTGAAATGGTTAAGTGAGATGATTACTTTTGGTAAAGACTTCGTTTGACCACAGTGACTACATTAAGCAAATGAGTTAATAAGGAATCTTCCATGAGGCCCTCATGAATTGTGGTAGCCAAACATATTAAATACAATACTAAACCTTGTCTTGATGTTCACGACAACCCCTATCTTTGCAAACAGTGTAGATCCAGATCAGATGGCTTCTTCAGAAGCCATCTGATCAGGATCTACACTGTTTGGCATTCAGTTTATAAATTTCTAGCAATAAATTACATCAAGTAATTTGATTGGTTGAGAGACAGAAATTGGTGTGGCTTAAATGAATATTCAGCAAGATAAGGGCTAAATAAAGCATCTGTAACACAAAATCGATCAGATGGTCTGTGAAGCAGGTGCTTTCCTTAACAGACAGACAGATGGAGAGACACATACAAACAATCATGAATGAATGAAGAACAGAATCTGATAGAAAATCAGATTCCTGAATTATAGCTTTCTGATCAGGTTAACAAGTCCATGTAATGAATATCCCTCTAAACCCCGCTTTACATAGAGAAAAGTGGGGTTTACATTTATTTAAATACTTAATTTATTATCTTCTTTATTTTATCTCACAAACATAAATTGTGGGTACTCGTTAAAACTGCAACATTGAGGCAGTTCTAAGGAGTACACACATTCTATATTTAGACTAGAAATGAGACAAATGTCAAACATTTTCACGTGAAAAATTCTAGCTCTAGAGGAAGACACCATTTTACGTGTGTTATTGTAATTTGTACTGAGTTTTCATAAAAACTGATATTAAACTAGAGCTGTCAGTGAAACTGACTAGGGCCCCGGCAGCGCTATCAGAGGAGTAAAAATTTGTGGATGGACAGACGGACAGAGAGAGAGACGGACGGACAGAGTGATTACTATAGGGCACCCACACTTTCAGTGCGGGGCCCTAATAAACTGAAACAACTTCCAAAATGACTGAACAAGCCTATGCTTCTCAAAATAGAGCTTACAAACAAGTTTATAACCATTATAAATATATACCTCAGCCATACTCTTCAAAGCACTATGATCATCCACAGCTCTACCTCACAGAAGAAATAAATGTACCAAAATAGGCCTATAATACAAGTACAGAAGAAATACAAGTACTGAAATAGGCCAATAATACCACTTCAGAATATATACAAGAGTTGTCAGAAGACAACATAGCTCGCCTTTGGGGGCCTATGATGGATGAGGGCAAGTTTCTAAAAAACAGCCACAGTGACCTTGACCTTCAGCCCCTGACCCGGAAACTCAAAGTCACTCAAGATATCATCATACCAAACATTTGTGTCAAGTTATATTAAAATCCATCAATAAATGAAGGTGCAAGAGCGATGACAAAGTTTTTCTAAAAATAGCCACAGTGACCTTGACCTTCAGCCCCAGACCCTGAAAGTCGATCTCACTCGAGATATCATCATACCAAACATTTGTGTAAAGTTATATTAAAATCCATCCATAAATGTAGGCACTAGAGCGATCACAAAGTTTTTCAAAAAATAGCCACAGTGACCTTGACCTTCAGCCCCTGACCCTGAAAGTCGAACTCCCTCGAGATATCATCGTACCCAACATTTGTGTAAAGTTGTATTAAAATCCATCCATAAATGTAGGCACTAGAGTGATCACAAAGTGTTTTTCTAAAAATAGCCACAGTGACCTTGACCTTCAGCCCCGGAACCTGAAAGTCAAAGTCACTCGAGATATCATCATACCCAATATTTGTGTGAAGTTATATTAAAATCCATCCATAAATAAAGGCGCAAGAGCGATGAAGAAGATTTTCTAAAAATAGCCACAGTGACCTTGACCTTTAGCCCCAGACCCTGAAAGTCGTATCCGCTCGAGATATCATCATACCCAACATTCGTGTGAAGTTATATTAAAATCCATCCATAAATAAAGGCACTAGAGCGATCACAAAGTTTTTTTGAAAAATAGCCACAATGACCTTGACCTTCAGCCCCAGACCCTGAAAGTCGAACTTGATAGAGAAATCATCATACCCAACATTTGTGTGAAGTTATATTAAAATCCATCAATAAATTAAGGTGCAAGAGCGATGACAATGTTTTTCTAAAAATAGCCACAGTGACCTTGACCCCGTGACCCTGAAAGTAGTGACCTTGACCTTAAGCCCCGGTCCCTGAAAGTTAAAGTCACTCGAGATATCATTATACCCAAGTTATATTAAAATCCATCAATAAATGAAGGCGCTAGAGCGATGACAATGTTTTTCTAAAAATAGCCACAGTGACCTTGACCTTGAGCCCCAGACCCGCTATGTTTTAAAAAAAAAAATTAAAATAGAAAAAGAAAAGAAAAAAAAACAAAAAAAAAAACACATGCCATCCCCGGGATTTGAACTCACGCAGCTTGCAGGTAAACTTTAACACAGGATTTCAAGGGAGGTAATACAGAGGAAAATATTAACTTCTCAAAAAGTCCAATTTAAGCCAAAAAACCTGAAAAATGAAGTACAATGATAATGTTAAATATTTTTTTTTACCAATTGTTAATTATATATTCAAAATAAACTTGTAAAACATCACATATAATAGCTTGCAGGTAAACATTAACCAAATGCGGACGCCGACGCCGACGCCGACGCCGACGCTGACGACGGACGCCCGGGGGTATGGCAATAGCTCCCCCTTACTTTCATAAGGCGAGCTAACAAGTACTAAATGGCCAATAATACAACTACAGAAGAAATATAAGTACTTATTGGCCAATAATACAACTTCAGAAGGAATAAAAGTACTAACAAGTACTAATTGGCCAATAATACAACTACAGAAGAAATACAAGTATTCGTATATGGCCAATAATAGAACTTCAGAAGGAATTCAAGTACTAAAGAATGTCAATTATACAAATACAGAAGATATTACAAGCACTAAAATAGGCCAATAATACTTCATTTCACTGAAACAGTTCATGTGATTCAAGTGACATTAGAATCACTCACTTAGTTAATCTTTAAAACTTTATAACCAATGCATTGACAGAGCTAAAATCTCCATAAGATCTGTGCCCAGTTGTTCAAAGCATCATTATCTTAACAAGCTTGTTAGTGGTTAGATGGTTAAATGTTCTAGCATGAATAATATCTAATACACAAATATTATTTGCTGCAAAAAATATAAGCAACTTTGTCATATTAAATTATCAAAGTTTTAACGACAGCCTCATTAGTCCAGTTGGATGCATGTCTGACTAGTACAGTGCACATTCTTTTGCCCATAACTGACGACTGCCCTTCTTGAATCAGCGCGAGGGAAAGAATGATCTTAAATAAGATTTCAAGATAAATCTCGACAATAGAATGCTGACGACCTGGCGAGTATGGAACCCACATTCTCCTGAACACCTGTCACACATGCATCCGACTAGGCCACCAAGGCCACATGCCTAAGGGAAAATACCACTATTTTGTATGCAAACAGTGATGGTTTTTGCAAGACTGTGCTTTTAGCACAGTCTTGCCAAAACCTTCCCTGTTTGCCTAAATGACAAGTACCATTATAACATGAAGTTGCTCACATCTTCATCATTATCAGGAAATGAAAAAACAGACTTACCTGGCAAATTCACCTGCTGTACCTTGATATTAAACTGTCCTGTGTTCCCGTCTAATATGATATTCTGTCCATTAATCTGCATCTGTTGCCCCTCAATGACCCCTTCCAGTGACATGGACGTCGGGATCTGTATTGTGGCCTTACTAGTACTACCATCTGATGTGGCTATCGCAAGTGCTTGTTCTATCATAAACATTTCACAGTTACCTAGACGTTGATGTTCCTGAAATTTCAACAGACATCATGATGACTCATTCTTGAGCAAGGATGCCTCTATGCAGATCAATCTGTCATTATCATTACTAGTACTGGAATTGTGGGTTTGTTTGATCCTTAGGAGTTGTACAGTCCAGTCAACCCTATTTATGTTATATTGTGTTGGTCAGTTTACCTAACCATAATTTTTCTGGGCAAGCTTGTACATAAGTAGTTAATTAGTACAGTGTACATTCTTTCACCAGAAACTAACAGCTGCCCTTCTTGAATAAGTGGAAGGGAAGAATGACCATAGGAAAGCTTTCACGATATATTTCCACAAAATAATGTTGCCGACCCGGCAGGTATCAAACCTGTGACTGCCTGATTACCAGTCAGATGAGCATCAAACTGAACTGCAGAGGCTGGCCCTGACATCAGAACAGTCCATTCAATTTGGTATACATGTACAGTTCAATGCAGCTAATCATCTACGGAACAAAGCATGTTATGCAGTTTCAGCACAGTGGTTGTTGATTAGCTGAAATCCCACTGTTCAAGACAACCCCTACCTTTGCAAACAGTGTAGATCCAGATCAGATGGCTTCTGAAGAAGCCATCTGATCAGGATCTACAGTGTTTGTCACGCAGTTTGTAAACTGAACAAATATATCGTATGAAGTTATTTGATAGGTTGATAGCCAGCAATGGGTATGGTTTAATTAATTTAAGCAGCAGGATAAGGGTTAAAACATAACTTAGGGATACTAGAGCAAAGATGTTGGAAAAAAAATTAACACATCACTTAGATATAGACCTAATTGTGACATCTAATCACCTGCTGTGAAAATGAAATAATCTATACCTTACGTGAACAAGTCCATGAAATGAACACCCCACTAAAAAGAGAAAACTGGGGTTTATGGGGGTATAAATTATTTTTCTTATTTCTGCTTCAAGATATAGATTGTGGGTACTCATTAGAACTGCCTATATGAGGCTATCTAAAAAACAACCACAAACTATTTTTGCAGTATAAATAAGAAAATATCCCAGATTTTCATCAGAAAAGTGGCCATTTTGGAGATGTGAAAAAATGCACTATGTCACACAGGTGTGTTATATTAATGAGTTGTTGTTGAGAGCAATTACTCACCTTGAGATAACTGGCCCCGATAGCACAGTTGGTAGAGTGTCCGCTCCGGGGAACGGGAGGTCACGGGTTCGATCCCGGGCCGCGACATACCAAAGTCGTTAACAATGGTACCAGCTGCTCCTCGCTTGGCACTCAGATTTACGGGGTAGAGCTAGGACTGGTCGACCCAGTGTCAGGATAATGCGACTTGGTGTGGTATCATGTAATGTGTCTGGTACATGATACTTCAGTGAGGCAGCACTGTAAAAGTGAGCATTGAGCTCCCTGTCGCAACCAGACACTGTCAGGATATGACTGAAAAATTATTAAAAGCGATGTTAAACCCGAATTCACACACACACACACTCACCTTGAGATGCCAGTCAGTTTTAAATGCTGCCCCACACTTATCACAGATGATAGTTTTGGCATCAGTATGTTTCCTTTCTATATGTTTTCTGATGTCAGTGAATGTATACCCGTAGAAATCACAGACTCCACATTTGTAATCCCTCTGACCATTATGCCTAAAATAGTAAAGTTACACAATACAGTCAACCCTCATTATACAGACATTTTATTATCCAACGAAACTTGTTATTCGATATAAAGACGAAACTCATTATAACGACAAATCAATGGAATGCATTCTTAGCTCAAGATGACACGGTTATGTTAACTCTTATCTTGCTGTTCACAACAACCCCTATCTTTGGAAACAGTTTAGATCCAGATCAGACGGCTTCTGAAGAAGCCATCTGATCAGGATCTACACTGTTTGCTATGAAGTTTAAGGATTTGTAAGAATCAATTTCATGAAGTAATCTGATTGGTTCAAAGTAAGAAATGGGTGTGGCTAAACTGAATATTCAGCAAGATAAGGGTTAACGCTCTGCAGGCTGGGTATTTTTTTTCATAGCAGAGGACATTTTCAGATATTTTTCTAATTTTCCCAGAAAACAGGATTTGAAGTCTCATGCCAATTGTTTCCTATGATACAGACCGGCCTGAGCAAACAGTGTAGACCCTGATAATATGCCGCAAAATGTGGCATCTCATCAGGGTCAACTCTGTTGGCCTCTCAAACAGCTGTCTTTAGACACAACAGTGGGTTGTAAATTGTATTTGTTCAATTTTAGAACAATTATGGTAAGGAGTTGAGATGTCCGAATATTTAGGGTAAATACATTTCTTATATTTACTTTTACAGCCTTAGCAGCTTAATCTTAAGTATGTTGAGCATTTAACCATCAGCCCACCAATCACAACTTAGCAGATTGCAATTCCAAAGTATTTTTCTCATTCAATACGATAACAATTCTGTGAACATAGTGCATTTCATCACATCTCTGAAATGGCTACTTTTCTGATGAAAATTTGTGATATTTTTCTTAGTTATACCTCAAACATAGGTTGTAGGTGCTCGTTAGAAACACCTCACTGAGGCAGTTCTAACGAGTCCCTATAACCTATGTCTTGGAGCAGATATAAGAAAAATAATGTTTACCCCTGTAAACCCAAGTTTTCTCTTTATAAAATAAGGTTTAGGAGGGTGCCCATTTCACTGACTTGTTCATGTGATGTTTCAGGGATAATATGACTCATAATTTCATGTCATTAGTCTGCCCAGTGGCAGATGACACATATACTCGTATGGACAGCTCTTCAAATCCCTCGAGATCTTTGACTATGGTAGCAATTTACTAAAAAGTAGAACTTGATAGATGAGGCTGACCTTGAAAACATTCCTTTGTAAATTAGTCAATTAGTTATTGTTTTAATTTTGATCATTTAATATAGCAAATACACTCATAGTTTTGCTGGAAAAATGTGAGAAGCTTTTGCATTTGCAAAAGCTACTCTCATTTTTTTTCAGCAAAAATAATTGTGTATTAGATAATGTCCTTGCTAGGCAATTAACTATTTTAGCCAATAGCGACTTCATTAAGCTAACAATGCATTAAACAACAAAGCCCATGTTACCAATGCCAGACATCTTCCACCTTCAAAAGCAGTCTTACTTTACAAGGTTTCAAGTCATGCAACTCACTATTTTTGCCATAACACATGGCTAACTTACCGTTTTAAATGTAATTCTTTGTTCTTGATATGTCGGAAAGCTTTACCACAGACATCACAGATATGCTTGGGTTCTTCATGTATAAGTAGATGCTTAGATATATCTGATCTCTCACAACCTCTGTAATACATATATAAAAGACATCATAGATATGCTTGGATTTTTCATGTATAAGGAGATGCTCTAAATGGCAGGGTTGCCACTCAATTTACATTACAAAATTCCTTGACTTTTCCCTGGCTTTTGACCATTTTCCAGATTTCCAGTCAGAGCGGTCTGGCACGTTTTTGCGCAACATATATGAAAAACCCGTGTGACCCCTATGTGACAGCCTCCCCTGACAGCTGTTCTCATCCACCAAAAAATTTTTGCCCCCGCCCATCGGGGCTTAACAAAATAGATTGGGCTGCATGATGCTTCCACACAGAGCTGAAACCGGCAAAATGGTACGAGTCTGCATGTCTATGCATATAAACCCTTGGTTTCATTGGGTGGCAGGGCTTGAGATGTCATTTCATCTCAATGTCAGATAAAAGGCCCACAAAAATGGAAGCAAAATAACCTAAATAGTGTTGATGGGGATGTTAAAACCCAAATCAATCAATCAATCAATCAATCAATCAATCGATCAACAACCAAAAATTGAATTCTATCTGAAATAAATTTAAGTTTTGAAGTTGCTATTTATTTACAAGATGTTATGTGTTTATTTTTTATCTTTAACATCTTTTTATTTATGCATAATCTTTAGCTGGCATTCATAAAGAATTAAGCAGTGTTCAATAACTGGACAATCTATACTTTTCAGAAGACCGCAATAGCCATACCATTTAAAGGGAAATGAGGGAATACCGCAATACAGAGTTATCTACCTCATTATTTCCCTTTTCAGCTAGGTAGCACTAATATTGAGAAGTTACGGTTTCATGTTCTTTGGGTAAACAAACATCAAAGTGAGTCTTTGTAGATAGTTTTGTGACCAGCGGTGAAGAGATTAACCCTTATCTTGCTGTTCACGACAACCCCTATCTTTGAAAACAGTGTAGATCCAGATCAGATGGCTTCTGAAGAAGCCATCTGATCAGGATCTACACTGTTTGGCATTTAGTTTATGAATTTGTAGCAATAAATTACATCAAGTAATTTGATTGGCTGATAGACAGAAATGGGTGTGGCTTAAATGAATATTCAGCAAGAGAAGGGTTAACCTGCACATCCGTGCAGCCTGATCTGTCTTCAATGATCGCATGAGCCTTACGTAGCTGTGGAACGATCAGATATAAGCAAACAGAGGTTGCGCATGTTGATCTGGGTCTTTGCAGGTATGGTTGTTTGCAACCAACAAAGACTCAGCTGAGCCTGTGCATCCAAGCAGTCTGATCAGTGACTTCCATGACGGCATGAGCCTTACAAAGACGCACACAATAGAAGTGCATATTGATATAAGTCTATGCAGGTAATTGAATGACCAATGAGGATGCAGCTCAGCTTGTGCATCCTTGCAGTCTTTTCAGTGTCTTCAATTATTGCATAAGCCTTACAAAGATGCACGGATAATGGATATCATAACAGAGATAAGCAAACCTCCATCTGCCCATGTCGATATAACTCTTTGCAGTTAATTGAACACCCAGCAAAGACGCAATCCAGCCTGCACATCCATGCAGTTTTCAGATGGACAAGAAATTCCGGGAGGGCATGGATAACCCAAGGACTGGTAGAAAAGTGAGTAATAGTACTAAGAGTGCTGAAGCAAAAATTAACAAATCAATCAAAACTGATGCCAGATACACCATTAGAGCACAAGCCACTGGGATTGCGTTATCTAAAATTCATTTCATTCTGAAGAAAGGGCTTCCCACTAGAAAGATTTCAGCAAGATGGATACCACATTTATTATCAGATGACCAAAGGTGGGTACAGGTAACTTATGACAAAAATATGTTGAAAGTGTATCCAAAATTTGACAAAAGAAGTTTGCTAATTGTAACAATTAAAAGACAAGAGGCTCAATGAGCCTAAACCGCCCACCTGAGGAACTTAAGTTTTAACAATTCACAGACTTGACTACTAAATCTGCTAATAGAATCCAGCCCATTGACCCTTACAGGATATAAGTCATCATTATTGCATTGCATTCCAAGTTTGAGACTTCTAGCTTCTATAGTTCCTGAGAAATCTTTGACGAAAATTTAACATTGGTCAAAATGGAGAGAAAGAAGAATGAAAGAACAGATGAACAAATAAGCTGAGAAAGCCCAATGTCTCTTACACAAAATAAGTCATCATTATTCTATTGAATACCAAATTTGATGCTTCTAGCTTTTATAGTTCCTGAGAAATCTTTGATTAAAAATTTAACATTGGTCTATTATCTCTATATGGAGAGAAAGAAGAATGAAGGAACAAATGAACCAGACTAGCTCCAAAACCTAATGCAGCCTTTCCCCTTGCCCAATGGTGCTACACATAAAATTTAAACAAGATTGGTCGACTGCCTTCTGAGATATGCTTCATTGAAAGTGTGGACGACGGATGGACGGACGACAGACGACGGACTGTGGAGCCTTGGTATACTATCAGCTCACTGGAGCCTTTGGCTCAGGTGAGCTAAAAATTCAAGTTGCTATTTCTGACACAACATTTTCCCTACGTTAAGTCTATGGGCAAATTTTTTTGTCTCTCAAGGTCACGTAACTCCGAGGTCAATATTCCGATTCGGCCCAAAATCGAACTTAACCGAGATTTTATGCCTGTCCTCGTTACCTGCAAGTTTGAAGCTGATATGAATAAAAATAAAGTTGCTATCGTGGTCACAACGTATTTTTTTATGCTCAAGGGCAGGTAACTCCAAGGCAAATATTCCGATTCGGCCCAAAATCGAACTTAACCGAGATTTTATGTCTGTCCTCGTTACCTGCAAGTTTGAAGCTGATCTGAAAAAAATTCAAGTCGCTATCGTAGTCGCAACATTTTCCATAATTAAGTCTATGGGCAAATTTTTTGTCGCTCAAGGTCACGTAACTCCGAGGTCAATATTCCGATTCGGCCCAAAATTGAACTTAACCGAGATTTTATGCCTGTCCTCGTTACCTGCAAGTTTGAAGCTGATATGAATAAAAATAAAGTTGCTATCGTGGTCACAACATATTTTTTTATGCTCAAGGGCAGGTAACTCCAAGGCAAATAATCCGATTCGGCCCAAAATCGAACTTAACCGAAATTTTATGTCTGTCCTCGTTACCTGCAAGTTTGAAGCTGATCTGAAAAAAATTCAAGTCGCTATCGTAGTCACAACATTTTCCCTATGTTATGTCTATGGGGAAATTTTTTGTCGTTCAAGGTCACGTAACTCCGAGGTCAGTATTCCGATTCTGCCCAAAATCGAACTTAACCGAGATTTTTTGCCTGTCTTTATTATCTGCAAGAATGAAGTTGACAAGTTTGAAGCTGATCTGAATAAAAATAAAGTTGCTATCGTGGTCACAACGTATTTTTTTATGCTCAAGGGCAGGTAACTCCAAGGCAAATAATCCGATTCGGCCCAAAATCGAACTTGACCGAGATTTTATGCCTGTACTGGTTATCTGCAAGAATGAAGTCGATCAGAAAAAAATTGACGGAGCTAGAGTGATGACAAGCTTTTTCCTATGTGAAGTCTATGGGAGCTAGATGTTGCCATGGCAACCAGAGTTCCACTCAGATCTGCCTGAAAACCTAATGAAGCCTTTCCACTTGCCCAATAATGCGACACATGAAATTTGATCAAAGTTGGCCAAGTAGTCTTTAAGATATACAATTTTGAAATTCCCATTAACCCTAATGCAAAAACACACAAGGGCAGGTAACTCCTAAGTGAATGATCCGATTCTGCCAGTTATCGAACTTGACCGAGATTTCATGGCTGTGCTGGTTATCTGCAAGAATAAAGCAAATCTGAAAATAATTGAAGCAGCTACGGTGATGACAACATTCTCCCCATGTTAAGTCAATAGGCAATTTTTTCAACGCTCAAGGGCACGTAACTCCTGAGTGAATAATCCGATTCAGCCCAAAATCGAACTTGATCGAGATTTCATGCCTGTCCTCGTCATCTGCAAGAATGAAGTCGATCAGAAAACAATTGACGGAGCTAGAGTGATGACAAGCTTTTTCCTATGTTAAGAACGCTCAAGGGCACGTAACTCCTGAGTGAATAATCCGATTCAGCCCAAAATCGAACTTGATCAAGATTTCATGCCTGTCCTCGTTATCTGCAAGAATGAAGTCGATCAGAAAAAAATTGACGGAGCTAGAGTGATGACAAGCTTTTTCCTATGTTAAGCCTATGGGAGCTCTTTGTTGCTGTGGCAACCAGAGTTCTCATCCGATCTGCAGGAAAACCTAATACAGCCTTTCCCCCTACCTGATGATGGTTCATAGGAAATTTGATCAAGGCAGGCCCACTGGTTCCAGAGATATACTTCGTTGAAAGTGTGGACGACGGATGCCGGCTCGTGGTATACTAATACCTCACATGAGCCTTCGGCTCAGGTGAGCTAAAAATGCTTGCTGGTAGAAAACTGCAGTGTCGTTAATCTGTAGGAGCTGCTGTGTTCTGGCACCAGTTGTTCAAAGCATCGTTATCTTAACGAGCTCATTAGCGGTCATATTGTTAAGTGTTCTAGCCAGTTCAATTTCTAAAATTTTGGTATTTTTGCAGTCGCAAAAGCTGCTCACATTTTTTCAGCAAAAATATTAGCATATTTGCCACAATAAATGATCAAAGTTTTAACGATACGTTAACTAATGACATCGTTACTTTTGAACAACTGGCCCCTGGTGTGTAAAGGGTATCCCTCAAAGTGACTATGAAAATGTTTATAAATGTGGGTTAAATGCCTGACACTGCGCATAAAATACAAAGGTGGATACTTGCATGCATTAAAAGAACGTTTATTTTCAATTTAAGTTTCTGATTTTTTACCCTATTGACAAGATTTAGAGAACAGCCCTTGTATTGAATATGCTCAGGAGCTAAGACATTGGCAAATAGTGTGGACCCAGATCAGATGCTGCACAAAGTGGCATCTGATCAGGGTCTACACTGTGTTTTAAATACAGGAATTTAAAGGTAAAAGGGAACAGTCCAAGACTGCTCAGAACCCTTTCCCAGCCTACTCTCAGAAGATTAGCTCCTTCGCTAAATTTGTAACCCTCGTTAAATATAGACTTTACTTTATACCGGCCCCAATAGCTCAGTTGGTAGAGTGTCCACTCCGGGGAACGGGAGGTCACGGGTTCGATCCCGGGCCGCGACATACCAAAGTCGTTAAAAATGGTACTAGCTGCTCCTCGCTTGGCACTCAGATTTACGGGGTAGAGCTAGGACTGGTCGACCCAGTGTCAGGATAATGTGACTGGGTGTGGTATCATGTAATGTGTCTGGGACATGATACTTCAGTGAGGCAGCACTATAAAAGTGAGCAGCAGCACTATAAAAGTGAGCATTGAGCTCCCTGTCGCAACCAGACACTGTCATGATATGACTGAAAAATTGTTGAAAGCAATGTTAAACCAGAATTCACACACACACTTTACTTTACTCTACTACACTACTTTACTCTACTACTTTACTTTACTTACAGACAAGTAACCCAACTTTGCTACCATCACTGGTACCCTCACGTGATTTTCAAATAACGAATTTCCTAACTTGCTTCAGGGGAGGAAACTCCTGCAAAGGTATTTTGTCTCCCATGTCAATAGGGGTCAACTGTTAAAGGAAAGAATTTGCTCCTGAGGAGTAAATTCTTTCCTCTAAGAGTAGACCCCTTTTCTGTGGGACAGAGTTTATAGACAAGAGGGCCATGATGGCCTGGGATCGCTCACCTGATCCATAGTGTAACAAGTGGGCCCCAGGGAAGGCCATTATTGGCCCCAGGGCTTTAATGTGCATAATGTTGAGGGAGGTCTTCATACCAAACATCAACAAAGGCTATAATTTGAACAATCTTGGCAATGGTTCACTAGATGAAGCTACAAACCAAATATCAAAGACCTGGGCCTTGCAGTTTCAGAGAAGATTTTTTTAAACATATTCCCTACATAAAATATGTTCTATAAAAGGGTTATCCTTTGGAAGCAAGGAATACACCACAGAACTGGAAAATAAGAAGTGTACATGTTTTCTGGGCCAGACTAGCTAGTTTCGGCCAATGCAAAACCAAATGGCTTTGGGGCAGGGGCATTTTTGGCCTCAGGCCTAAATTTAAACAATCTTGGTAGAGGTCCACTAGATGAAGCTTTTTAAAGATTTCCCTTTATAAGTCTATGTAAAACCAAAGGGTCTCGGGGCGGCGACATTTTTGGCCCCAGGGTGAAATTTGCATAATCTTGATAGAGGTCCACTAGATGAAATTTCACACCAAATATCAAAGACCTAGGCCTTGTTGTTTCACAAAAGAAGATTTTTTAAGATTTTCCCTGTATAAGTCTATGTAAAACCAAAGGGCCCCGGACCGGGGACATTTTTAGTTTCAGTATAATTTGAACAATCTTGATAGAGGTCCACTAGATGAAGCTTAATACCAAATATCAAAGACCTAGGCCTTGTGATTTCAGAGAAGAAGATTTTTTTAAGATTTTCCCTATATAAGTCTATGTAAAACCAAAGGGCCCCGGGGCGGGGACATTTTTGGTCTCAGGGTTATAATTTGAATAATCTTGATAGAGGTCCACTAGATGAAGCTTCATACCAAATATCAAAGGCCTAGGCCTTGTGGTTTCAGAGAAGATTTTTAAAGATTTTTCCTATATTAGTCTATGTAAAACCAAAGGGCCACGGAGCGGGGGCATTTTAGACCCAGGGCTATAATTTGAACAATCTTGGTAGAGGTCCATTAGATGAAGCTGCACACCAAATATCAAAGTCCTGGGCCTTGCGGTTTCAGAGAAGAAGATTTTTAAAGATTATCCCTATATAAGTCTATGTAAAACCAAAGGGCCCCGGGGTGGGAGCATTTTTGGCCCAAGCACTACAATTTGAATAATCTTGGTAGGGGTCCTATAGATAAAGCTTCATACCAAATATCAAAGACCTAGGCCTTGTGGTTTCAGAGAAGAAGATTTTTAAAGATTTTCCCTATATAAGCCCATGTAAAACCAAAGGGCCCCGGAGCGTGGGCATTTTTGGCCCCAGCACTATAATTTGAACAATCTTGGTAGGGGTCCACTAGATGAAGCTTCATACCAAATATCAAAGACCTTGGCCTTGTGGTTTCAGAGAAGAACATTTTTTAAGTTTTCAGTGAAAAAAATCTTTTTTTTTTGCTCCTGTGACCTAGGTGTGCAATGGACCGGAACCATTTGAACAACTTTGAAAGGGGACCACCTAAGGATCATTCCTGTGAAGTTTGGTCAAAATCCGATCAGTGGTTAAGGAGGAGATGTTGGAAGAAATTGTTTACGCACGGACGCACGACGGACAAAAGTGATCCCAAAAGGTCACCTCGTCACTACGTGAACAGGAAGTCCTAAAAGTTATCTCCCTTTGAAAAATGGCAGAAAAAAAATGTGCCAAGTGTTCCCATTGCCCTTAATCTGAGTTCCTACCTATAAACACAATGTGGACACTTGAATGGTTTCTCTGGGTCATGTATCCTGAGGTGACGTTTGAGGTGGGCCTTCCTCGTAAACTTCTTGGAGCAAACCATACATTCAAACAACACCTCGGCTGGCATGTGTACCATCTTGATGTGCATTTTGAGAACATACTGGTCCTGTAGAAAACAGATACATGTACATACCATATTTATCATATGTATTCGGTCAGACAGGCCTGGCCAAACAGTGTAGACCCAGATGAGACGCCGCAAAATGCGGGGTCTCATCAGGGTCTTCACTGTTTGCCACTCATCCCGCTGTTCTTAGACACAAGTTCAGGTAGCAGATTGTAAGATTTGTAAGAAATCCAGAAACATGAGGCCCATGGGCCACAATGCTCACCAGAGCTCAGGGGGCCACTGCCCACTGGCAGCAATGTATTTTAATTAACCATGGAAGCCCTGCTCCCAAGGCTGCTACAGATAAAATTTCGACCCAATCAGACTAGTGGCTTTAGAGGTCTGATGTCGCTTGAAGACAACAGATGACAATTGACAATTTCCCATCTGTGGCAACAGGCCAAAAACAACATTATTAAAGGAACATTTCTATGAAAGTTTGACAAAATATCTTGAGAGGTATTAATGTCATTTTTCAATTTTCCCCATTATAAGTCAATGGAAACTCTTAACTTGCCATAGCAAACAAACCTAAGAGCCAAATTTCATAAACCAGAGCTCAGGTGGGCACTGCCCAATGGAGCCCTGATTGGTGTCACTGAATGGGTCTTATAAAAAGGAACAGAGACATATATGGTTTAGCGGTGGGGATATGTATGGTTCCTGAGACGTAAGGCCTTTTAAGCAATTGAGGGATTCGGGCATGGCAGATCCCAGAAAAGCCAAAGATTGTTGTCACTGAATATGTCTTATCATAAAGATCAAGAATATATATGGTTAAATGGTGGGGATCTGAACGGTTTCTGAGATATGAGGCCCTTTTATGAAGTGGAAGGGAGAGAAATGGCCCCTGCTGACCCCACAAGACAGGGTTGACTGAATGTGTCTAATAACAATAAACAAGAATATATGTGATTATAGGATGGGGATTTGAATGGTTTCTGAGATATATGGTTGATTATTAAGTGGAGTCTTATCATCAGGAACAAGAATATATATGGTTTTGGGGTGGGGATCTGAACGGTTTCTGAGATATATGGATTTTAATGAAGTAAAGGGGTGGGGCATGGCCCGTGGCACCCCGGGGGGCCCCCATGCTGGTGTCACTGTTTGCGTCTTATCATAAGGAACAAGAATATATATGGTTTAGGGGTGGGCTCTGAACAGTTTCTCAGATATATGGTCTTTTGTGAAGTCGAGGGGTGGAGTGTGGCCCGGGCACACCCTGGGTGACCTGACCCCTAGGTTGGTGTCACTGAATGTGTCTTATCATAAGGAACAAGAATATATATGGTTTTGGGGTGAGTCTGTAAGGTTTCTGGAATATTTAGCCTTTTATGAAGTGGAGGGGGTTGGGCATGGCCCCCGCACATCCCGGGGGACCCCCAAGTTGGTGTCACTGAATGCGACTTATCATAAGGAACGAGAATATTTATGGTTTAGGGGTGGGGATCTGTAAGGTTACTGGGATATTGGGCCTTTTATGAAGTGGAGGGGGTGGGGCATGGCCCCCGCACATCCCATTGGACCCCCAGGTTGGTGTCACTGAGTCCTTCTTATCATAAGGAACAAAAGTATATATGGTTTAGGGGTGGGGATCTCAATGGTTTCTGAGATAAATGGCATTTTATGAAGTGGAGGGGGTGGGGTATGTCCCCGGCACATCCCGGGGGACCCCAAGGTTGGTGTCACTTAATGCATCTTAGCATAAGGAACAAGAATATATATAGTTTAGGGGTGGGGATCTGAATGGTTTCTGAGATAAATGGCATTTTATGTAACAGAGGGGGCAGGGCTTGTCCCCGGCACATCCCGGGGGACCCCAAGGTTGGTGTCACTTAATGCATCTTATCATAAGGAACAAGAATATATGTGGTTTAGGGGTTGGGATCTGTAAGGTTTCTGAGACGTAAGGCATTTTATGAAGTGGAGGGGGCGGGGCATGGCCCGGCACAACCTAGGGGACCCCCAGGTTGACATAAAAGCATATGGCTGAGAGAAGTTTACCCAAGGGACATGTCTATTTAAGTTTTGTCAAAATATCTGCAATGACTTGGCAGTAAATGCCATTTTTCAGTTTTCCCCATTATAAGTCAATGGAAACTCTAAGTTGCCATAGCAACAAAACTAAAAGGCCAAATTTCATAAAAAACACAAAACCTGTAAAGGCAAATATGGTGAATATTTTCATAAAGTGTCAGCCTCCTAGAGCATATGGTTTCTGAGAAGATGATTTTTTAAGTATTTTTTTTTCTATTTTGTGCATTTTGGTTTCAATAGCAACCAATAAAAATGAGCAGAAGGCCTAAAATCATACGGCAGATAGTAGATTGCCTATGAAACATTTCTATGAAAGTTTTGTCAAAATATCTGCAGAGGCTTGGCAGTAATTGCCATTTTTCTATTTTCCCCATTATAAGTCTATGGAAACTACAAGTTGCCATAGCAACCAAACTAATCAGCCGATTTTCATAAAAAACACAAACTTTCAATCCCCCAGCCCAAGGATGCTAGAGATAAAATTTGGGCCCAATCGGCCCAGTGGCTTCAGAGGAGATGTCCTTTGAAAATGTTGACGTCATAGGACAGACGACGACGTCAACGACAACGACGACGACGACGGACAACTGCCTATCCTATAAGCTCCCCTGGAGCCTTCGGCTCTGGTGAGCTAAAAAGTCATTTCCCCTGGAGCCTTCGGCTCTGGTGAGCTAAAAAGTCATTTACTACCGCTATACTTGTTGCTGTGGCATCAGCGTGCTGTGTAAAGAGAATTACGGTCCACAGCGCCAGATAAAGCACTTTTTTTTTCATCATAAAAGTACTAATATTTTTCTTATTTCTGCATGGAAACATAATTATGTTGTGGGTACTCGCTGAGGCACTTCTGATGAGTATCCTCAAGTTTTTGTGCAGAAATAAGAAAAATAAAATGTTGATACCCCTTCTAACCTTGAACTATGGTTACCTGTAAAACCTGCCCTGGACTAATGTTCTTGTCAGGCAAACAGTGCAGTCCCTGATCAAAATAGTGGAATTCAAAGGAACAGAACAGTCCAAGTTCAGTTTCGGGATCTTTTTTTCAACCTACACTCAAGGAAAATTGACCCACCAGTGCTGTTAGTGCTTTCCCAGCAGGCACATGATGTAACTGTGATGTCACATCAACGTCGCTGCAACATCATGACTTTATGCAAGGTCAAATCAACGTCGGTGCAACGTCATGACGTTGCACCGACGTTGATTTGACGTTGCCCTAGCGATGTGTGCCTGCTGGGTTGATTATGAAACTGTCATCACAGCTGTCAGGAACACTAGCATATAGAACAACAGCAATTCCACTAGCATAACAACCACTTACAGACCATTTCCTTAGCTCAAATTTACATTACCTTGTAAGCTTTACCACAGATATCACACCTACAGCCATCAGTGTTGTGTCGCATCATGTGACGTTTGATCATGTAGCCATGCTCTGCCATGAAATCGCACACATTGCATATACATTTTGGATGATTTTCCTGTAATAAAAATGAAAAGATTCCACAATGTTGGGTGGAATATTTGTCAATGGACCCATGGTTACCAATCCTTGTAGCTGTACATACTGATGGTCATGTGATTATCACTGATTTATCAAAATCCAGGCAACCATCATAGCAACAGATAAGGTAAGTATTTTGTGATAAATGAAGGGTAGTTTTTGTCAGTTCTCTATAAAAACCTATTCATAGCCACACTATTCGTCTCTTTTGTTACATCTGAGTGCTGTATTAACCCTTCTCTTGCTGAATATTCAGTTAAGCCACACCCATTTCTAATTTTGAACCAATCAGATTACTTGATGTAATTTATTCCTACAAATTCATAAATTGAATGTCAAACAGTGTAGATCCTGATCAGATGGCTTCTTCAGAAGCCATCTGATCTGGATCTACACTGTTTCCAAAGTTAGGTGTTGTCGTGAACAGCAGGATAAGAGTTAAGAAAGACATCTGTGAAACAATGACTCGGCTCATGAGCTAGGACATTAGCAGTGTAAACCCAGATCTGCGGCGTCTGATCAGGGTCTACACCATTTGGTTAAATTACTGGAATTCAAAAGTTAAACAAAATGTCTTAGTCTCCAGACCAGCTCATCGACAATTGACCTGCCAGTGCTATCAGTCCTTTGATTTTCCCAAATACAGTACAAAAGCATCTCACATTTTTACAGACTCAATCTCTATATCATTAACCAATAAAATGCCAATCACAGTGATTGATGTCTGCTTGTAATTTTAAAAGTCATTGTTGTAGTGTGAACCCAGATCAGACTGGTCATCTAGGAGCAGTGTCATCTTGGTCCACACTGTTTCTTGTATAAGAACGTTTTTTAAAACGTTTGTAAGAAAACGCAGCAGAAGACAAAATCAGACAACATTTCAAGATGCAGTTTTCTCGGCAGATTAACCCTTATCATGCTGTTCACGACAACCCCTATCTTTGCAAACAGTGTAGATCCTGATCAGATGGCTTCTGAAGAAGCCATCGGATCAGGATCTACACTGTTTGGCATTCAGTTTATGAATTTGTAGCAATAAATCACATCAAGTAATTTGATTGGTTGATAGACAGAAATGGGTGTGGCTTAAATGAATATTCAGCAAAAGAAGGGTTAACATTTTTAAGCCATGTCTAATTTTGCACCTTTTTCATGTACAATATACTTGAATTTCATCACAACCTCTTTATGGCATTATTCATAATGACAAGGTTTTAAATATAACGCAGTTTAAAAACAGATCCTAACACGAGGGCCATGATGGCCCTGGATCGCTCACCTGATCCACACTGCAGAAATGAAATGGTAGGTTATATAGTAAGGTAAGGTGCCTTGTCAGAAGAAACATACATGCTAAATATGAAGGCTCTATCTCAAATGGTTCAAAAGTTATGATAAAGTATGTCAAAGGTCAAGGTCACAGGTCAAACTTTTTGTATGGATGTGAAGCCCTTGTCACAAGGAATATACATGCCAAATATAAAGGCTCTATCTCAAATGGTTCAAAAGTTATGATTAAGGAGGTCAAAGATCAATGTCAAGGTCACAGGTCAAATTTTTATTTGCATGAGTGGAAGACTTTGTCACAAGCAACCTACATGCCACATATGAAGGCTCTACCTTAAATGGTTAAAAAATTATGACAAAAATGGTCAAAGGTCAAGGTCACAGGTCAAAAGTTTTGTATGGGTGGGAAACCCTTGTCACAAGGAACCTACATGCCAAATATGAAGGCTCTATCTGAAATGGTTCAAAAGTTTTGTCAAAGTAAGTCAAATGTCAAGGTCACAGGTAAAATTTTTTGTATGGACGGGAGCCCTTGCCAGGGGGAACATACATGCCAAATATGAAGGCTCTATCTCAAATGGTTCAAATGTTATGATAAAGTAGGTCAAAGGTCAATGTCACAGGTCAAAATGTTTGTTTGGGTGTTATTCAAACTTGACCCAGATATTGTCAAGATGATCATTATGAGCAAGTTTGATGATGATCGGACCAAAATTGGTGGCCTCCAGTGTGTTCAGAGGGTTTTTCTATGATTTGCCCTACTGACCTACTTTTTCACCAGACATGAGCTATATTGGCACTTGACCAAGATATTGTCAAGAAAATCATTCTGAGCAAGTCTGATGATGATCAAACCAAAACTGTGGCATCTAGTGTGTTCACAAGGTTTTTCTTTGATTTGATCTACTGACCTACTTTTTGACCCGACATGACCCATATTCGAACATGACCGAGATATTGTCAAGATAATCATTCTGAGCAAGTTTGACGATGATTGGACCAAAACTGTGGCCTCTAGTGTGTTTAAAGTGTTTTTTTTTTATGAATTGACCTACTGACCGACATTCTGACCCGACATGACCCATATTCTAACTTCTTTTTTCTATTTTTGGCATGTCTTCATTGTGACCAAACTTGTTTGGTATAGGCAGAAGGTCATCTAAATTTAAGGAGCAAGGCAGATGGAAACTATCAGAGGCTATTTGTTTTGGCTTTTTTGCTTGTTTTGGCAGATTCCTCTTCTAGTATCATTAAGAGGGGTGATATTCAAGAACAGTTTTGGAATTACCATAACAGAAATACCCATGTCTAAGGTATGGTTGAGTATGCGAAGGAATGAGGTTGTTCAAAATGTTTTGAGAAGCAATTATGCATTTATGTACACGGGGAGTAGAACAAAATATGTAACTCACCCTAAAATGATTTAATAAATCTTGTTTCTCAAATGAGACAAAGTTACAGGCTTTGCACTTGTGAACATCATCAGTATGTGTAGCTATATGAGTCTGATACTGTTGTTCATAGTAGGCCTGGAAGTTACACTTGATACATTTCATCTTCTCCAACTCGTCCTCCGAAGACTTCAGACCTGCAAATATAATCAAAGCCCTGACAGCACTGGTAGATCCATTGCTACCTTTCATGGATAATATTATAGTTTCATTAGAGGAAGTTATAAAGTTACTTAAGGACTAGTCCTATACAGATAACAAGGAAAAGAATGAACAAGATTGAGGCTTAATACCATTTAGAAGAAAAAGTCCTCAAAAATGCGGACTCCATTAAACACCTTGGTATAACCATCACACATGCTTTGAGATGGAATACTCATATTAGCAACATGTGTACAAAGGCTACTAAAACACTGGGCTTCTCGAGATGAAATTTTTATCGGTGCCCCAAGGATGTAAAAGAAGCAGCATAATGATAAAGAACTTGTTCACCCGATCTTGAAATATGGTAGTTGTATCTGGGACCACCAGGAATTGACCCTTCAGGAAGAAATTGAAAAAGTTCAGACTAGGGCAGCTATATTTGCAACTTTGAAACTGGAAGTACGACTGGAACACATGGGAGTCTCTCAAGGAAAGGAGGAGATACAGCAGGCTCATATTCTTGTACAAAGGTCTAAAGGGTACTGCCATCAACCAACAGATGACCTTATTCTCTAAATTTGGAGCTGCAGAAATCATCACTCTTTGACATTCAGATCCCCTCTGCAAGAAATGATATTTACAAGGGGACCTTCTGCCCTCAGACCATTAGAGATTAGAATGCCCTTCGAATCCACTGAAGGTGATAAGGATAAAGTAGCTACGTTTACCTCTTTGGCAAGTGCTAGAGACTATAACTTCACATTTCACTGGTCCTGGTGAATGAGTGTCATTTGTCACTAGTAACAATTTTGATTCTTAAGTGCTTGCTAGAAAAAGGATCCGGTGTAACAGTTTATCTTTACCCTCTAGGTAGCTTTACCCCCAGGGGTAAATATATCCCGGGATATCTTTATTTACCCCCACCCTGGATATCTTTACCCCAGTGGGGCAAAATATCCCAGCTAGGACCTGGGGGTGGGGGGGGGGGGGGTCACTTTAATATTTTTAGTTTGAATCATGACTCTGGCTAATAGTACTACCCTTAATAAGAAATATGACCATATAATAGAGGCAAATGACTATTTAATAACTTCATTTTGTATATTTCTTATTCAACATCTTGCTTATGACCATCTTGGATTCTCGATGTCAGTTGTCAGTGGTAGTGGTGGTGTTGTGTGGCAAGGATGGTGAAGGTAACCCAGCCTCAACCCCAGGGGGCAAAATATCCCAGCTGGGATAGCTTGCTCCACACCCTTATAGCATTTAAGGGTAGTACTATTAGTCAGAGTCATGATTCAAACTAAAAATGTTAAAGCAAAACATCGAGTCCACAATCTTACTTCAGTTACATATAAGAACAAATTGGGCATTAAGAAAAAAGTCTAATGTGAAAGGTGCATGTCTGAAAATTTCCTGTCTCTATCCCTGAACATTAATCCCGACCAGTTGGAGAGTGTGTAGCTGATAGATCCAGTACCATTCCTTGATTTTCGGGATTTTGTACTCCTATGGTCATCAGGGTCTGATGATAAGATTTCAATAATTTGAAATCTCATGTGTTCGAGGGCATGGTCTGGTAGGTTGAAAAGGTTTGCCACCAGCGTATCCCAGTTTTTTTTGGGTGTCGCGCTGGCTAAAGCTACCCAGGGGAGCTACCCAGGGGTCAAGATAAACTGGGACACTGGAACTGAGGCTACATTTCTTTAACTTTAAACAGTGCAGACCCAGATCAAATGCCACATTCTGCAGTCTGATCTAGGTCTACATGTCTGACAATGTCTTGGATCAGGCATAACTGGAGAGCTCCATTTAATACCTTTGGTAATGAGCTACTTGCTTTGGACATTTCAAATTTCAGTCATGTCAAGATTGTTTTATTAATTCCTATACCTGGAACAAACAGTGCAGGCCCTGATCAGATGCCACTTTTTGTGGCATCTGATCAGAGTCTACACTGCCAATAATCCATGTTTGGGACATTAGTCTAACATATGCCATTCACCCCTTTATCCCTTTGTATGTGGGGGGAAACCCCTAAAGGGGTACCTTGGCAAACAGTGCAGGCCCAGATCAGACGCCCCAGAACGCGGCGTCCGATCAGGGCCTGCACTGTTTGCTAACAGAATTTTCCATCAAAAATAGAATAAAAACAAAAAATAAGCCTGACACCACTTATATGACAACTGACTTATCGAGGAAGAGTCCATTAGTATACAATGGGTTATATAGACTCTGATGACTGCTTTGCCAAAAGTATAAGGTAATGGGTAAGGTACATTTCTGGCTGCTCCTTAACCTTTTTGTACCAAATGGAGTCTTCCTCTTTATGTATACCAGGTGTCCATTTCAAAATTTAGGGGTGTCAGGTTGTGTTTTCACCAAGTTCTATTTGGAAAATGACTGAACTTTTAGCAAAAAGTGTAGGCCCTGATCAGACGCTGCATTCTGCGGCGTCTGATCTAGGCCTGCACTGTTTGCCACTTTCCCCTTTTAGGGTTTCCGGTACCAAATGGGCTAATGTAGGTTTCATTATTTTTGTGCAATCAGCTGATCTGTCAGCTGTACATGTGCTTGAAGCCTCTATCTCATTTCCTCATCTTAACTTTGTCATCATACCATAAAATTACTCTGTACAGGAAATCTGGGGTGGTATTCAATGTCATAAATCATCTTGGAATTAACTGGCCTACATTTCCATGCCTCACTTAGGCATTTCTAAAATGCCTCACTTTTTCTAGGTTTTACTGCCCTTTCAAGATTTTTTCACTCAAATCTTGCCGATCCTAAATCAAAGGTTGGCAAAAACTGGAGTACACAGAGGAAAAAACACCTGACCTTCTGTTGCAGAACTTGACATCTCACATGTCACTTTACCATTACCTTATACTTTCGCATAGCAGTCATCAAACCAACAGCGGTGAGATTCAGAGTCGACAAAGAATCAATTATTAGCAAACAGTGTAGACTCTGATCAGGTTTTGCCTTTGACAAATTGTCCCATTTCTGCCAATAAATTTCAAATTCCATCCAGGAATAAGAAAGTTATTGACCGGACATGAAACAAGAGGGCCCAGAGGGCCCTGGTTTGCTCACCTGATCCAATGTATAATAAGTGGGCCCCGGGCGGGGTCAATTTTGGCCCCACGGCTATAATTTGAACAATCTTGGTAGAGGTCCACACAATGAAGCTTCATATCGAATATGAAAGACCTGGGCTTTGTGGTTTCAGAGAAGAAGATTTTAAAGGTTTACCCTGCATAAAGAAGTCTATGTAAAACAAGATTTTCCTAAATTAGTCTATGTAAAACCAAAGGGCCCTAGAGCGGGGGCATTTTTGGCCCCAGGGCTATAATTTGAACAATCTTGGTAGAGGTCCACTAGCTGAAGCTTCATAACAAATATCAAACACCTAAGCCTTGTGGTTTCAGAGAAGAAGATTTTTAAAGATTTTCCCTATATAAGTCTATGTAAAACCAAAGGGCCACATGGTGGTGGCATTTTTGATCTCAAATTTGAACAATCTTGGTAGAGGTCTACTAGCTGAAGCTTCATAACAAATATCAAAGACCTAAGCCTTGTGGTTTTAGAGAAGAAGATTTTTCAAGATTTTCCCAATAAAAGTCTATGTAAAACCAAAGGGCCCCGGAGCGGGGGCATTTTTGGCCCCAGGGCTAAAATTTGAACAATCTTGGTAGAGGTCCACAAGATAAAGCTTCATATCAAATATCAAAGACCTGGGCCTTGCAGTTTCAGAAAAGAAGATTTTTAAAGATTTTCCCAATATAAGCCTATGTAAAACCAAAGGGCCCTGGGGCAGGGGCATTTTTGGCCCAAGCACTATAATTTGAACAATCTTGGTAGGGGTCCACTAGATGAAGTTTCATACCAAATAGCAAAGACCTGGGCCTTGCAGTTTCAGAGAAGAAGATTTTTAAAGATTTTCCCTATATAAGCCCATGTAAAACAAAAGGGCCATCGGGCGGGGGCATTTTTGGCCCCAGCACTATAATTTGAACAATCTTGGTAGGGGTCCACTAGATGAAGCTTCATACCAAATATCAAAGACCTGGGCCTTGTGGTTTCAGAGAAGAAGATTTTTAAAGATTTTCCCTATATAAGCCCATGTAAAACCAAAGGGCCCTGGTGCGGGGGCATTTTTAGCTCCAGCACTATAATTTGAACAATCATGGTAGGGGTCCACTAGATGGAAGCTTCATACCAAATATCAAAGACCTGGGCCTTGAAGTTTCAGAGAAGAAGATTTTTAAAGATTTTCCCTATATAAGCACATGTAAAACCAAAGGGCCCCGGTGCGGGGGGCATTTTCAGCCCCGGCACAATAATTGGAACAATCTTGGTAGGGGTCCACCAGATGAAACTTCATACCAAATATCGATGTCCTGGGCCTTGCGGTTTCAGAGAAGAAGATTTTTAAAGATTTTCCCTATATAAGCCCATGTAAAACCAAAGGGCCCCGGTGCGGGGGCCTTTTTAGCTCCAGCACTATAATTTGAACAATCATGGTAGGGGTCCACTAGATGGAAGCTTCATACCAAATATCAAAGACCTGGGCCTTGCAGTTTCAGAGAAGAAGATTTTTAAAGATTTTCCCTATATAAGCACATGTAAAACCAAAGGGCCCCGGTGCGGGGGGCATTTTCAGCCCCGGCACAATAATTGGAACAATCTTGGTAGGGGTCCACCAGATGAAGCTTCATACCAAATATTGATGTCATGGGCCTTGCGGTTTCAGAGAAGAAGATTTTTAAAGATTTTCCCTATATAAGCCCATGTAAAACCAAAGGGCCCCGGTGCGGGGGCATTTTTAGCTCCAGCACTATAATTTGAACAATCATGGTAGGGGTCCACTAGATGGAAGCTTCATACCAAATATCAAAGACCTGGGCCTTGCAGTTTCAGAGAAGAAGATTTTTAAAGATTTTCCCTATATAAGCACATGTAAAACCAAAGGGCCCCGGTGCGGGGGGCATTTTCAGCCCCGGCACAATATTTTGAACAATCTTGGTAGGGGTCCACCAGATGAAGCTTCATACCAAATATCGATGTCCTGGGCCTTGCGGTTTCAGAGAAGAAGATTTTTAAAGATTTTCCCTATATAAGCCCATGTAAAACCAAAGGGCCCCGGTGTGGGGGCCTTTTTAGCTCCAGCACTATAATTTGAACAATCATGGTAGGGGTCCACTAGATGGAAGCTTCATACCAAATATCAAAGACCTGGGCCTTGCAGTTTCAGAGAAGAAGATTTTTAAAGATTTTCCCTATATAAGCACATGTAAAACCAAAGGGCCCCGGTGCGGGGGGCATTTTCAGCCCCGGCACAATAATTGGAACAATCTTGGTAGGGGTCCACCAGATGAAGCTTCATACCAAATATCGATGTCATGGGCCATTCGGTTTCAGAGAAGAAGATTTTTAAAGATTTTCCCTATATAAGCCCATGTAAAACCAAAGGGCCCCGGTGCGGGGGCATTTTTAGCTCCAGCACTATAATTTGAACAATCATGGTAGGGGTCCACTAGATGGAAGCTTCATACCAAATATCAAAGACCTGGGCCTTGCAGTTTCAGAGAAGAAGATTTTTAAAGATTTTCCCTATATAAGCACATGTAAAACCAAAGGGCCCCGGTGCGGGGGGCATTTTCAGCCCCGGCACAATAATTGGAACAATCTTGGTAGGGGTCCACCAGATGAAGCTTCATACCAAATATCGATGTCCTGGGCCTTGCGGTTTCAGAGAAGAAGATTTTTAAAGATTTTCCCTATATAAGCCCATGTAAAACCAAAGGGCCCCGGTGCGGGGGCATTTTTAGCTCCAGCACTATAATTTGAACAATCTTGGTAGGGGTCCACTAGATGAAGCTTCATACCAAATATCAAAGACCTGGGCCTTGCGGTTTCAGAGAAGAAGATTTTTAAAGATTTTCCCTATATAAGCCCATGTAAAACCAAAGGGCCCTGGTGCGGGGGCATTTTGGGCCCCAGCACAATAATTTGAACAATCTTGGTATGGGTCCACTAGATGAAGCTTCAACCCAAATATCAATGTCCTGGGCCTTGCGGTTTGAGAGAAGAAGATTTTTTAAGTTTTCGATGAAAATAATCTTTTTTTTGGCTCCTGTGACCTAGATGTGCAACGGACCGGAACCATTTGAACAACTTTGAAAGGGGACCATCTAAGGGTCATTCCTGTGAAGTTTGGTCAAAATCTGATCAGTGGTTTAGAAGGATGTGGTTTGAAGAAAAAGTTTACGGACGGACGCACGGATGCACGCACGGACGCACGACGGCCAAAAAGGGATCCCAAAAGCTCACCATGTCACTAAGTGACAGGTGAGCTAAAAAAGACTGATGACAAAAGCCATCAGACTGGTTCCAAGCTGAAAGAATTTGTCATGAATGGGTTAATCAAAGTACAAAAAGAACTAAAAGAGCATATCAAATCGAGGGCAATGAAGCCCTATGTTGCATATCAAAACGAGGGCGATGAGGACTGGAGGAACATATTCTGAATTTTGATGTGATCCTCCCTGGGGCGAGGCCAGGGGATGAGCCCCAAGGTAATGAAGTGTTGAATACAGTAGTGTGAAACATTTTGCCCTGGGTGCAAGACTTGGTCAAAATGTAGGATTTGTGGCTTTGTTTTTTTTTTCGATTGTCACACAACTCCTCCTAGGCTTTTTTAGCTAAAATCTTGAAACTGTCACAGGTAAGGGACTGAAAGAATGTATTTGGAATTTTGATTTCACCTCCCTGATGGGGGACTTGACACAAAATTTGCTCTGTACAAAAATAGTCATGATGTATGAGGGATGTTCGAAAAGAATTGCTTATTGTCCTCTAGCTCGATATCAACGTGGGGTACGATCAAAACAAATACATATTTGTATAGGGCTATGCAGTATATACACAACGGTGTATAAATGTACATGTTAGACTACGGCCCCCGCCCATAGGGGCCTGAAGAAATATATGGGCTGCATGATGCTTCCACGCAGAGCTGAATCTGGCCCGCACACTAGTACTGGTAAACCGCTTAGCGGATCTAAGCCTGTCCAGGAACCGCGGTGCAAGGCAGACCGTCCATGCTAATAAACCCTATTGGTTTCATTGGGCAACGGGGCTTGAGATGTCATTTCATCTCAATGTTGGGTAAAAGTCCCACAAAATTGGAAGCAACGTCTCCAAAATGACCTTTACAGTGTTGACGGGGATGTTAAACCTCAAATCAAACAAACAAACATGTTAGACTAAGTGTAAGACATAAAATTTGCCATTTGAATACAAGCAGCCATTGACCACTGCAGTAAAAATGGTTGGTAGAAGCGTCGACTGAAAAGATGAAATAAGGGCTTACATCAAAACTTGCTCAAAACTTGGTTGTACTTTGAAGAAACTGATGACTGAAATTTCTGCTGCTTTTGTACAGTCTTGTGTGTCTTATGACACAGTTCGGCGGTGGAAAAAGAAATTGGAGTCTGGTGTAGAGTACATAAAAAAATGCACCAAAATCTGCATCTCGTAAAGAAATTGTTTCCAAAATAAAGGAAATCATTGGAGGAGATGCCAGATTTACAGTTCCTGATATTGCAAGAAAGGTAGGCATATCACAATCAACGGTTCACCTTATTTTGAAGAAGCATTTGAAAGTCAGAAAGATTTCTGCTAGATGGGTGCCACATCTGTTGACTGACGAGCAACAGAGGCAACGGGTTAAAGTGGCAAAAAAGCTGCTTCAAATGTTTCCAAAATATGACAAAAAGCAGTTTGCCAATGTCATCACAGGTGATGAAACCTAGGTCTATTATTTTGAGCCCTTCAGAAAGGTTAGCAATATGATCTGGGCCACTAAACACAGCAAACGCCCAATAATTTGCCAAAGTTCTTTGAGTACAAAGAAGGTTTTGCATGCAATCTTCTTCTCTGGTCAAGGAGTCGCAATAAAAGTGCCGGTGAAAAAGGGCAAAAGCATCACCGGAAAGTACTACAAAGACGTAGTACTGAAGAAACTGAAAAAGTATTATCAGAAACGACGCCCTGCCACTTAAAAGTTTTAAACGTGTCCGTCTTCTACATGACAATGCAACCGCTCATACCTCCGCAATGGTTACGGCATTTTAGAAATAAGCAATTCTTTTCGAACATCCCTCATTATATCAAATCGAAGGTAAGGAAGAGTAGAATACAGTGGTGTAGAAATTTTGCCCCGGGGACATGTCTTGGGAACATCAAAGGTCAAAAAGAAGTATTTTGGGTCTTTTTATTGTGACAAGATATTCACAGCGTGGGGATATGCGATGGTGTGCCATACATTTGCTCTAGTTTTACTACGAACAAGATGTGGTTGTGAAACACTGATGCCCCGGACAGCGCATGTTAAATATGAAAGCAGTATTACTAAGCAATCGAAAGGTATGGCCAATGTTCAAGACTTAAAAAAGTAGTTGAAGGTACAAGGTCAAAAATTATGGAATTGTTGAAAAGGTCTTGTGACATAGTATGCACATGTGAAATATGAAAGCCCCATCACCTACAAATTGAAAGTTATGGCCAATGTTAAAGTTTTTAAAAAGTAGGTCAAACGTCAAGGTCACGAGGTAAAAAAATATGGTACCACTGGAAAGGTCTTGTAAAAAAGAATGCATATATGAAATATAAAAGCCCAATCACTTACCAATCAAAAGTTATGGACTATGTTAAAGTTTTTAAAAAGTAGGTCAAATGTCAAGGTCAAGGTTACGAGGTCAAAAATTATAGTACCACTAGAAAGGTCTTGTGACAAGGAGTGCACATGTGAAATATGATAGCCCTACCACTTACCAATCGAAAGTTATGGCCAATGTTAAAGTTTTTAAAAAGTAGGTAAAACGTCAAGGTCACGAGGTAAAAAAATATGGTACCACTGGAAAGGTCTTGTGAAAAAGAATGCAAATATGAAATATGAAAGCCCAATCACTTACCAATCAAAAGTTATGGACTGTATTAAAGTTTTTAAAAAGTAGGTCAAATGTCAAGGTCAAGGCCATGACATCAAAACATTACGGTACCACTAGAAAGGTCTTGCGACAAGAAATGCACATGTGGAATATGAAAGCCCTACCACTTACCAATCGAAAGTTATGACCAATTTTAAAGTTTTTAAAAAGTAGGTCAAATGTCAAGGTCAAGGTTACGAGGTCAAATTGGTACCACTAGAAAGGTCATGACAAGGAGTGCACATGTGAAATATGATAGCCCTACCACATACCAATTGAAAGTTATGGCCAATGTTAAAGTTTTTAAAAAGTAGGTCAAACATCAAGGTCAAGGTCAAAAGGTTAAAACATATGGTAACACTGGAAAGGTCTTGTGACAAGGAATGAACATGTGAAATATGAAAGCCCTATCACTTACCAATCGAAAGTTATGGCCAATGTTAATGTTTTTAAAAAAAATGAAAAAAGTAGGTCAAGGTCACGAGATAAAAAATTATGGTACCACTGGAAAGGTCTTGTGATAAGGTATACACATGTGAAATATGAAAGCTCTATCTATTACCATTCAAAAGTTATGCCCAATGTTAAGGTTTTTGTAGACAGACAAACGGACAAACAGACAGACCAAAAACTATATGCCCCCGAATCTAGATTCTGGGGTCATAAAATTATGCAGTGCAAATCTGAAGAGATTTTTGACAATTGCTAAGCTCTGCCTCCACTTTCTGTCTGAAGCAGAATTTACCAGTATTCAATATGCTAAATTTCGATTTCTGTTTCTTTGTACTTTGACAAATGTCACTTGTGACGCAAGTTCTTGTTTATCGTGCTTTGCTGTATTTGCACTTTAACCCATTGCAGGCGGGAAACCCCTAAAGGGATACCTTGACAAACATTACAGGCCCATATCAGACGCCACAAAATGCGGCGTCTGATCAGTTTGTTTGTTTGATTTGAGGTTTAACGTCCCCGTCAACACTGTATAGATCATTTTGGAGACTTGCTTCCAATTTTGTGGAAATTTTACCCGACCTTGAGATGAAATGACATCTCAAGCCCTGCCACCCAATGAAACCAATAGGGTTTATTAGCATGGACGGTCCGACTCGCACCGCTTTGCCTGGACAGGCTTAGATCCTCTAAGTGGTTCACCAGTACTCATGTGCGAGTCGGTTTCAGCTCTGTGTGGAAGCATCATGCAACCCATCTAGTTCTTCAAGCCCCGAAGGGCCTGCACTTTTTGCTAACAGATATTTTATGTCAAAAATAGAATATAAACAAAAAATAAGCCTGCCACCTCTTACATGACAAATGGACTTGTCCAACATATAGCAATGGCAGAGTCCACTAGCATACAATGGGTTTATGAGGACGAAGACAAGATCTCCTCTTCAAAGTGTTTTAGTTTCATATATCTGATGAGATTTTGAAATAAGAGGCAAGTTTAGTGCTTCCCTTACAAAATTTATGTTATTTAAAAAAAAGCTAATTAAACTGCAGGAAAACATGCACAGATTAAGATCAAAGTGTGCAGCTCAATTTAGGCTACAAAAGATAGGATCAGTTCACAGAATGCTAAACACCAGCCTGTTACAATTTTTTAATGAAACATGGAATGGAGCAGATCAGAATGGAATAGAATGGGCTGCAAATTTTTCCTTTACCTTCTTCCATTTCTGTGGAGGGCTGATCTCTAAAAGAAAGAATTTGCTCTGTCTTAGAAGACTACTCTCTAAAGAAAGAATTTACTCTCTCTTGCTTGGCTACTCTCTTAAACTTGGCTCTCTCTTACTTAGATGACTACAAGCCAACAGAATGAATTTGCTCTCTGGGAGGGCTAGTCTCCAAGAGAAAGAATTTGCTCTCATATATATTCTCTAAAAGATCTTTATGGCTACTCTCTGAAAGAAAGAATTTGTTCTATGTGGGGCTTAGAAAGAATTTGCTCTCTCTGGGAAAGGTACACTCTAAAAGAAAGAATTTGCTCTCTATGAGGGCTACTGTCTCTGGGAGGGTGCTCTGAAAACTTTGCTTTCTCTTTGAGGGCTACACTCTAAAAGAATTTCCTCTCCCTAAGAGAGGTACTAAAACAATGGCTACTCTTAAAGGAAAGCATTTGATCTCTCATAGAGGGCTACTCTCTCAAAGAAAGCATTTTATCTCTTTCTGGCTACTCTCTAAAAGCAAGACTCACTCTCTAGTCTCTCTTAAAGAACTACTTTTTAAGAGAAAGAATTTGCTCTCTTTTGGAGAGCTATTTTTTGCTCTCTGGGAGGGCTAGTCTCCAAGAGAAAGAATTTGCTCTCATATATATTCTCTAAAAGATCTTTATGGCTACTCTCTGAAAGAAAGAATTTGTTCTATGTGGGGCTTAGAAAGAATTTGCTCTCTCTGGGAAAGGTACACTCTAAAAGAAAGAATTTGCTCTCTATGAGGGCTACTGTCTCTGGGAGGGTGCTCTGAAAACTTTGCTTTCTCTTTGAGGGCTACACTCTAAAAGAATTTCCTCTCCCTAAGAGAGGTACTCTCTAAAACAATGGCTACTCTTAAAGGAAAGCATTTGATCTCTCATAGAGGGCTACTCTCTCAAAGAAAGCATTTTATCTCTTTCTGGCTACTCTCTAAAAGCAAGACTCACTCTCTAGTCTCTCTTAAAGAACTAATTTTTAAGAGAAAGAATTTGCTCTCTTTTGGAGAGCTATTTTTTGTGACAGAAAGCATTTGCTCTCTCTCTCTCTCTCCATCTCTCTCTCTCTCTCTAAAAGAAAGAATTTTCACTCTCTGTGCAGACCTCTCTAAAAGAAGGGAGTAGGGCTACTGTCTAAAAGACAGGGTTGAAATGGAGATTCGTCTCACATAATCCATTCTTATAACTCAAGTCCGTTCCCTGTCTTCAGCTATGTGTTTGTTTGTTTGTTTGATTTGAGGTTTAACGTCCCCGTCAACACTGTAAAGGTCATTTTGGAGACGTTGCTTCCAATTTTGTGGGACTTTTACCCGACATTGAGATGAAATGACATCTCAAGCCCTGTCGCCCAATGAAACCAAAAGGGTTTATTAGCATGGACGGTCCGCCTTGCACCGCGGTTCCTGGACAGGCTTAGATCCTCTAAGCGGTTTACCAGTACTAGTGTGCGGGCCGGATTCAGCTCTGCGTGGAAGCATCATGCAGCCCATATATTTCTTCAAGCCCCTATGGGCGGGGGCTATTCAGCTATGTGTAAAACTGTATTAACATTCATCCAGGGAAACCCACAGGTTTGCCATTTGTTCAACCCTAATCTTTGACTCTGTCTTGGCTCAGATCGTCCATGTTTATAAACCCTATTAGTTTCATTGGGTGACAGAGCTTAAGATGTCATTTCATCGCAATGTCTGGTAAAAGTCCCACAAAATTGGAAGCAACATCTCCAAAATGACCTATACAGTGTTGACGGGGATGTTAAACCACAAATCAAACAAACAAAAGCCAACCCTTGTGGGTCATTTTGTGTTCTCCCAGAGAAAGGGAGAAAAGAGATAAACAAGACAGTAGAGTGGACAGGGGAAAAAGAGGAAAATGAATGGAAATATAGAATTTGTAAAATAACAACATTCCCCTTCTTCCCTTACCTGCTGCAAGGACAGCAAGCCTTGCACAACTGCAGGCCAATATCAGTAGGATGTCTCAGTGATGCAAGAGATACACATCACATCCCCCCCACCCCCCCCCCCCCCCAAACACACACATGCTCTCCCTCAACAAGAAGAAAGGAATAATCATGATCTATCTCTAAAAACAGAGCAGAGCCTCCAACACTTAATCAAAACCAGAGCCCACACTCTACAGTTGACCCCACCATTTGATCTGGATCTACACAGTTTGCAAAGATAGGGGTTGTCGTGAACAGCAGGATATTAAAGGGTTAAGAATATTGTATCTTAAAATATCCCCCAAAACAAATGTTGTGGATAGGCCAGGCAGAATTAGAAACATTTTAGTTATTTTGGCAGAGGGTCACCGTGAAGTTTTGATGAAATTAGTCTTAGGGTATAGTAAGAATAGTCTTTTAAAGGTTCTTTATTTTTTATTTTTTTTTTATTTTTTTTTTTTGCTCTGGCGGCCATCTTGTTCTTGCAGCAGTATCATTTGAGGATCCCCGTGAAGTTTTAATGAAATTACTCTAAGAATACATGAGAAGCAATCTAAAATAAAGCTTTTGTTTTTTTTCTAATTTGAGTCTGGTGGCCATCTTGTTTATTGGAGCATAACTATTTTAGCTATTTTGGCAGAGGGCCATCTAAGATATAATTATTCCTTTTCAGCTTGAATAAAATTAGCCCAGTGGTATAGGAAGAGTTGTCATTTTTGAAAGATTTTCTATTTTTAGCTCTGGTGGCCATTTTGTTCATTGGAACAGAATTAGTTTAAGTACAGCCAGACAACAATGCTGTGAAGTTTGAATGAAACTGACTTAACGGTATAGGAGAAGAAGTCTTTCAAAGATGTTTTTTTTTTCTATTTTTAGCTCTGGGGGCCATCTTGTTCATTGGAGCAGAACTGTTTTAGCTAATTTGGGAAAGGGTCAACTAAGCAACATTCCTGTAAAGTTTGAATGAAATTGGCCAAAGGGTTTAGGCGGAGTAGTCTTTCAAAGCAATAATTATGACGGATGTGCCCAAGCCACATTGACCAATCACAACAGCTCTCCATGAGCACTTTGCACTCAGGTGACAATGGTTCATTGATGCAAATGCATTAACCCTTAAGATGCTGAGAAAAACTACATCTGAAAATGTTGTCTGCTTATGTCATCTGCTGATTTTTTGGCAATTTTTTAAAAATATTTTTGCATTCAGGCAAACAGTGTGGGCCCAGATCAGACTGCTCCTACAGGAGCAGTCTGATCTGGGTCCACACTGTTTGCTAAAAAAAAATACTTTTAAGGTAACCGGCAGCTGGCAAAGCAGATGGCAATTATTGTCGTGATTGGCATTTTATGGGTCAAACGTGGTTTTCAAGGGTGTTCATTGCACAGAGACTTGGTAACATGATGAGACAGTGACATTGTGGTTAGGATGAATATTGTCCAAGTCTTCAAAAAAAAAAAATCTGCAGATATTTCTCATAGCAGGCCTCATTTGTAATTTCAACAGCACAACAGTATCATAATGTAAACAGGTACTGGTGGAACACTTAAAATTGTCAAATTAATGGTAAAACAAGACAAAAAATGGTGAAGAAAAGCTAAAAACTTATGTCATGCTTGCTATTAAATGAGTTAAGAAAACAATTTATCGAGGCTTTTTCTCAATAAATTTGTTAAACACAGGAAATAGCTATCACACTGGAGAACCTGACTTGTCTTGAAAGCTGAGAAAATTCTGCTGAATCAGCACAATTGTCAGCATTGGTTCCCTTCTTTGTTCAATTCTATTACATTAGTACTGTTCAAACTTAGATATAGATGCCACTGAAAGATGTTCTATCTTACCAAAATGCAATAGAGTGTATTCATTATCCATTATACTAGTTTCAGTGAAAAAACATCAGTAACACAAACTTTACCATCATCTGGGCCAATTCAAAGAATATCTTCAGTCCCTTTAGTTCAATTTAGATATATTTGGCATATTTGATTATATTCTGTTGACCTTGATATTATTTTCAAGGGCACAGGCCCCCCCAAAACTCAGAAGCCTCAGTGGCGTAGTGGTTACGCTACTCGCCTTGTAAACCAGGGATCGCAGGATCGATCCCGGGCTTCTCCAGACTTTCGGATGAGTCTTTAAACCGAGGTCCCGTCTCCGTATGACCTTAGCTGTTGGTGGGACGTAAAACTGAAACACTCACTCCCCCCAAAACTGTCAATTTTGGCTTGTCTGCACACTATGTCATGAACGAATCAAACTTGGTATAATAAATCACTGCAACCTACTAAACATCTGATTAAAATTGGTGACCTTGACTTTATTTTCAAGGTCAGGCTCCGAAAACTGGTCATAGGCTCCTGAAAAATGTAAATTTTGGGCAAGTAATGGCTTGCCTGCACCCCGTCTCAGTTAAGAATTGATTAATATTGGTCAAACTTGGTTCAATATAGATTGCAACCTATTAAAGATTTGATAAGATTTTGGTGATCTTGATGTCTTTTAAGGTCACAGGCTCCCATAAACTCAATTTTTGGCCAAATATGGCTTGCATGCACCTTAGATTTTGGTTACCTAAACCTAGTTTTCAAGGTCAAATGGGTGTTAAGTAATATTTGTGGTTGGGGGATATTGTTTACCTCTGAAAACATTTCTAAATTATCTTGAAATGGTATGTTATATGTAATCATTAGAATCACCTCAATGAGAAGATTCAAATGAGCACACACAATGTTCCTCTATTTTATAGAAGATAACTAAGATATCCCTAGGTCATATCCTTTATCCCCAGTATCTTATATACTCTGGCGCTAGGATTAAACCTCAGGGCCCAGTTATTCAAAGCATCGTTAGCTTAACAAGCTCATTTGTGGTCAAATTGTTAACTGTTCTAGCAAGTACAATAACGAAAATTTTGGTATTTTCGCTGAAAAAATGTGAGCAGCTTTTGCATCTGCAAAAGCTGCTCACATTTTTTCAGCAAAAATATTAGCATATTTGCCATATTTAATGATCAAAGTTTTAACGATACGTTAACTAACGACGCCGTTAGTTTTGAACGACTGGCCCCGGTAGTTTAAACAACCCCTATCCCGAACAAAATTCATGGTGTTAAAAATAGCCATCAAAAGAGATGGCAAATCCCCCGACCAAAAGCAAATTATGAGGGCCTTCAGAAACTTGTTCACAAATAGAAAGTGCAACAGAAATAAAATACTCTAGTAAGCCCACAGTATATTTTGCATATGTAATGTCTGTTGAGACTTCTTTCACCTAATGATATTAAGGATCACTTCTCAACATAATGAAGATCTAAGATTTCTAATGCACAAAGTACGGGTATACTGAGTTGTGGTTCTTGCACATGAAATGCCTTTTCAACCATACCAGCAATATATCTCAAACGTATTGGAGCAAGATTATACTTTCAGGGGAGATAACCTCAAAAACCAGGGCACTCAGAATTGTGGTTCTTGCCCATGACACGCCTGCTATACCTTGTGTAAGTACCATCAATATGTCTCAAAGGGTACTGGAGGTATGGTGATCACAAGCTGGTCATACTGTTATACTGGAAGGGTAGATAACTCAAATACCACAGCACCAAGAGTTGTGGTTCTTGTACATGACATGCCTTCTATACCTTGTATACGATTGTACCAAGTTCCTTCAATATATCTCAAAGGGTACTGCAGTTATGGCCATCACAAGGTTATATTGCCAGGCGAGATAACTCAAAAACAAGGGCACCCAGAATTGTAATTCTGGCACATGACACACCTACTTAACCTCATGTACATCTGTACCAAGTATCATCAATATGTCTCAAAGGGTAATGGAGATATGGTGATCACAAGGTAGTCATATTGTTATATTGGAAGGGGAGATAACTCAAATAACATAGCAACCAGAGTTTTTGTTCTTAGGCATGACATGTCATCTCAACCTAGTATACAATTGTGCCACGTACCATCAATATATCTCAAAGGTATTGGAGTTATGGCCATCACTAGGTTATATTGTCAGGGGAGATAATTAAAATACCAGGGCACCCTGAGTCATGGTTCCTGAACATGACACGCATACAACTGTACCAAGTACCATCAATATATTTCATAGAGTACTGGAGATATGGCCATCACAATGTAGTGATTCTATTTTATTGGAAGGGGAGATAACTCAAAAACCATGGCACCCAGACTTGTGGTTCTTGCGCAGGACCCGCAGTCTCAGCCTTGTGAACAACTGTCTCAGGTATCATCACTATATCTCAAAGGGTATTGGAGTTATGGCAATCATAAGGTTGCGTCTACGGACGGACTGAAGGATGGAAACCAGGCTGATGGCTATATCCACTGAACCTATTCGATCAGGAGATAAAAATTCACCCGTGACTTTTAGCAGCCATAGACAACACTCTGGTTGAGTTTGGTGGGTTGCTTGCCACAATTGACAAAACTGCCTCTCAGAAAGATTGATAGCAAGATCTCTATGTGCACTATTTTCTGTTGGAAACCCATTCAGTTTGTCTACCTTTCCTTAAAGTTGGCCAGACTTTGGGTGGGTGGGGGGGGGGGGTGATAATGTTCAGTAAGGCAGTGGTTACTTATTTCGGCTGATATAGTTTTGGTCATGCAACTTCGACAGACACCTAGGAGAGTGCCAAAGTCCCATGTTTTATGGGTAAATCTTATGAGGTACAGTCTGCCCTCTTTAAACTGACATTCAATAAACTCATTATAACAACAATACAGTCGAACTTCAATGGCTCGAACACTTTTGGGACCGCGAAAATCTGTTAGAGACAGGGGTAGTTCGAGCCACTGAGGATTACTGCCAGGAGGCATAACGTTATACTTTTAAATATCCTTTCGGTGTTCTTTAATGAAAATGTATGCTGTGTATACTCATTAGAATCGCCTCATCGAGGCAATTCTAATGAGTACACACAGCATACATTTGCAAGATAAAAGACTAAAATCTCACTAATTATCTCCTCTATTTCTTATGTAGAGGATTTCGCTAGGGACTCAGGAACGGGTTCGACTCATCCATGGTAAACGAGCCATCGATGTTCGAGCCATCGATGTTCAACTGTATTAATGGAATGAATCCTTAGGTCAAGATAAGACGGATTAACCCATTTAGTACCAGAAACCCCTAAATGGGTAATTGGCAACAGTGCAGGCCCAGATTAGACGCCGCAGAATGCGGCATCTGATCAGGGTCTACACTGTTTGCAAAAAGTTCAGCCATTTTCCAAACAAACTTTGAAGAAAACACAACCTGTCACCCCTAAATTTCGAAATGGACTCCTGCTATATATAAGGAGGAAGATACCATTTGGTACAAAAAGGGTTAATGGAGACAATCGGGAATATTATATCAATACTTCAACAAATAAATGCTGCTGGCATTTCTTAGAATCGCCTCACCGAGGCAATTCTAACCAATTTTTTTGGCATGTAAATGTACACAACATTTGTTTCTTAGCCTATACCCTGCTGTAGGCGACCAGCCCTATTTTTGCGATCAGGATCTACACAGTTTGACACTCAGTTTATGAATATGTAGAAATAAGCTGCATCAAGTAATCTGATTGGTTCAAAGTCAGAAATGAGTGTGGCTTAATTGAATATTCAGCAGGTTAAAGGTTAGAGTAATTAAGGAAAAAGGACTTTTTTATCTATTCTGTTGCTATACCTTATAACAAATCTTCGTTACCGCTGCCAATATTTAAGGAACAAATACTACCATTACAAAGAGGGTCCTCCGTATTACCACATGTATACACTAGAGGGCGCAAGCAGTTTTGCCAACTCCTGCTTATGATGTGGTCTCAAAAAACTCAAACTCACATTTACTATCTGTTATTAGCTGTGTAACCTTTAACCCTGATCCTAGAAGCCTCTGTGGTGTAGTGGTTTTGCTTCTCGATCCCGGGCTTCTCCAGACTTTCAGATGTGTCTTTAAACCAAGGTCCCATCTCCATATGACCTTAGCTGTTGGTGGGACATAAAACTCTAACACTCACTCACTAACCCTGATCCTGCTGAATATATAACTGAGCCACACCTATTACCAGCTTCAGACAATCAGATTACTTGACATATAATAGCCATGCAATTCACAACCTGCATGACAGTGTGGATCCTGATCAGATGGCTTCTCCAGATCTATATTGTTTGCAAAGGTAGGGGTTGTCATGAACAGCAGGATAACAGTTAATATTTGATCTTGTTGAAGGGAATTTTTTTAGCAAATGAAGTCAATTACATGTTAGTTGGTAATCCCACAGAAAAATGAGACAAAATGGAGAATCTCAGGTCAAAGAACTTATTTTATTCTCAGATTCCAAAAAATCATGTTTGGTAAGGTCATAACCTTATAACATTCAGGGTCATACAGGTCACAGACAAGAAAAGTATGTAGTTATTACCTACATAGTAAATATAGGCAATGTCAGGTGAAAAGGTCACTCAGTCTATCTACCATAATGATCCTATTTTTTTTGGGGGGGGGGGGGGGGGGGGGGGTTTGGTTTTGGTTTTACTGCCCTTTCAAGATTATTTCACTCATTATGAGCCAATCCTTAATCAGAGGTGGGCGAAAACCGGAGTACCCAGAGAAAAACCACCTGACCTTCCGTTGCAGAACTTGGCGTCTCACATATGACCCGAGGGAGGCTCGAACCACAGCAAGCAGTAAGAGACCTAATGATCAAGAGTCAGTGCTCTTAACCACTAGGCCACGGAGGCCCGTAATGATCCTATTAAAGTGTTGGGACAGACAAGCCTTAGCAAACATTGCAGACCCAGATCAGACAACTCCTGAAGGAGCAGTTCGTTCAGGGTCTTCACCATTTGCCATTCCGTCTGCACTTTTTGGACTCCTTGCTGGACCATGAAACAAATTTGTAAAAACTTTAGGAGAATTACAGTAAGTCCTCAAGTTGTCTAAATTTTTAAGATTTTTACGGTATTTAGTGATGTATGAAACAGGTGAACTTGCTTTACTGCTTGTACTAAATGAGCCCCCGCCAAGCCAATTTGTGTCTTCGAGCATTCCGTCATGACAAATGTTAACTGCGCATGCCCAGCCATTCAGAGGGGCCGGGGATATGGCTTTCTGTCTGAAGGTTCCTCTTGATTCACTGCTTGTATGAGCGAGCAGCGAAGGTTCTGGCGAGACTGCGAGGATGCGCAGGCTCGCCTGAACCTTCGCTGCTCGCATAGGCAATAAGAACCAAAATCGCTTGACGGGGCCCAAATAATAAATTAATGTAGCCACACCCATTTCTGACTTCTAACCAATCAGATTACTTCATGTCATTTTTTCCTACAAGTTCAGGAAGTGAATGTCAAACACAACATGCAAGTTCAAGAGAAGTGAAAACTGAATATGCTCATCTGTCTTACCGTAAAAATCCTAAAGAAATTGGACCACTTTAGGACTTCCTGTAATGCTCCTAAAGTTTTAAAAAGTTTGTTTCGTGATCCAGCAAGGAGTCCAAAAATGGCAAACGGTCTAGACTCTGAGGAGCAGTCTGATCTTTCAGATTGCTCCTTCAGGAGCAGTCTGATCTTGGTCTGTGAAAGGTGCATGGCTGAAATTTCCTGTCTCTATCCCTGAACATTAGTCCCGACCGGTCGGAGAGTGTGGAGCTGATAGATCCAGTACAATTCCTTGATTTTTCGGGGGTTTGTACTCCTATGGTCATCAGGCTCTGATATTTGTTCGAGGGCATGGTCAAGGAGGTTGAAATGGTTTGCCATCGGTGTATCCCGTTTTTTCGGGTGTCGCGCTGGTGTTCCGTCATTCGAACCTTCTTGATAAGCCTTGATAGGATTCTTCTGGCTTCTTTATAGGCCGGTTGGATCTATGCCCGTAACTTTAGGGTCTTCCTTCTTAGACGGCTCCTCTTCCGAAGTGTTCTCCCTGGTCCTCTTCTTGGAACTCTTCTCTTTGGGAACAACCGTAATTCGCGACGAACTGGCTGACGCAGACATCAGGGTCAGATTGCTCAGGCTTGAGGTAACTGACATGTCGCTGTTGGTCTGTGTTGGACTTCTCCAATGGAGCGCTGACAAGGCGCATCCGTCTCCGAGCGGAGAAGGGGTGCATTAAAGCTGGAGGTGTGTGGCTGACGACTCGGATTGGTTGCGCCATGGTCTTGCTCATTGTGACTCATAGCGAATAATTCCTAACTAGTTTCTGCCTAATAGTAGGCTTTCATCAGAGGATGTGTGCGCTTGTCACAGATTTGTGACTCGGATTGGTCGCGCCATGGTCTTGATCTGGGTCTGGCCTGTTTGCTTAGGCCTGCCTGTCCCAGTGCTTAGGATTGTAATGGTATATGTTCGTTTGAATGGAGGTTTTACGTCCCCGATACTACTTATATAGGTCATTTTGGAGACTTTGCTTCCAATTTTGTGGGACTTTTACCCAACAACGAGATGAAATGACATCTCATGTCCTACCGCCCAAACAGACCAAAAGGTTTATATGCAGGGACGGTTAGACTCACATGTGACTTTACCTCAGCAGGCTTAAAGACCTTGTCTCATTTAAATCTTCGCTGGTCACACACAGTTGTACTTTTTTTTACGCACACTCATAATAATGTACATGTATCTCTTTCCATGTAGGAAAATTTATCTATACTCAGCATTTTCATTATCTTTTATGTAATTCCCATTAAATTTTACAGCCAAATAAATGGCCTAATTCTTAATAAAAGACAAGCACATTTAATTATATCTATGTGCCACCCCATTGCTAGTTTCATTCATATTGCAGGTCTCCAGCATTTTCTGCTTTTTGAATCAAAATGAGATATTGGGAAGCCCCATTAAAACAGCACGTTAAAACACATGTTTTCTCTAAGATTTATGAAGTAAAATAGTTTCAACAGTCTATTAATACGCAGGTTTTTCACTTACAGTTAATGATATTGCGAGAACTTACAGGTTTTCATCAGTTTCCTGAGTCTGTGTTGTCAATTACGGGGCGTCAAGAAACATCCTTTTTGGATTAAAGGAATGATCCCCTGCTAGGCTGAAGTTCAAAATGAGATTGAAACAAAATACCCAGTGCAACTTTGCAAAGACTAACATAGTATCGGTATGGTCTGATCAGAATCTTTGATGGATACATGAACCACTGAACCATCTCTACACTGTGGGTAACCCATGCAGCAATCAGTGGCGGATCTGCATAGATCATTTTATTGCACAAGCTCAATGAAGTCGGTTTTTCACGAATACCATTTTGTTGAAATTCTACTGATCTGTCTAAAAAATGAATATGCCAGCTAAAGCCACTTGTTGCAGAGGCAACCTGGAGAAAGGATCCCCATCTTGGCAAAAGCAAGCTTAGACCACCTTTCCTATAGCCAAATTGTATGGTCAGTTACATGACTGCAGTCATGCAACTGACGATACAAAATGGCTATCCTGATGAATAAAAGAAATAAACAATTCTCTGAAAGCTGAGAAAGGTAAACTGTAAGTCTCCTTCTGGAAGATAACCACCAAATATAAGCAAGGTAACTTTTTTTTTATGCTGAGCTGCAAAAATGCTTTTCTTTTCAAGCATTGCTGAGCAAAAATTTGATAATCTGTCATAATCTTCAAAAGACAGTTTCTCACAGTAAAGATCAGTAGTTTATGCTTACCAGACAAAATCTCATGAACTTTGGGTGATGATATACCACTTGCCCTCCCACAGGAGCCATTTATCATAAATTTTATCCATATTGAATACTGGTATCTACTTCTGACCAAGAGAGTTTTGATGAAGTATCCTGAGGAACTGCCATTTGCAGAGGACTCCATTTTGCTTGTTTGTTTTAGAGTTAATGGCCGAGTCAACACTATTAAGGTCATATCGAGCAGGTCAGTTTATCTATCTACAGTTTACTTTTTGTGGTTAATCAGTACAGTGCACATTCTTTTCCAAGAAACTGACAACTGCCCTTCTTGAATCAGTGGAAGGAAGATAATGACCATAGAAAAAACTTCATGATCAGTCTCCATGAAAAATATTTATAGATATTGATACCTCCTGATCACCAGCCAGATGTGCATTCCACGGGAGGTACTGAGTTTCAAAGGAGGCCTTAACCCATTTCAGACCCGCCCCCGCCCATCAGGGCTTGAAGAAATATATGGGCTGCACGATGCTTCCACGCAGAGCCGAATCCGACCCACACACGAGTACTGGTAAACCGCTTAGAGGATCTAAGCCTGCCCAGGCAAAGCGGTGTGAGTGTCGGACCTTCCATGCTTATAAACCATATTGGTTTCATTGGGCGACAGGGCTTGAGATGTCATTTCATCTCAATGTTGGGTAAAAGTCCCACAAAATTGGAAGCAACGTCTCCAAAATGACCTTTACAGTGTTGACGGGGACGTTTAACCCCAAATCAAACAAACAAAACCCATTTCAGACTGGAAACTCCTAAGCGGATACTGTGGCAAACAGTGCAGGCCCAGATCAGACGCCGCAGAACGCGGCGTCTGATCAGGGCCTCCACTGTTTGCTAAAAGTTCAGTCTTTTTCCTGATCACTTTTTATGAAAATGCAACCTGACACCCCTAAATTTTGAAATGGACTCGTGCTATATATAAGGAGGAAGATTCCATTTGGTACAAAAAGGGTTAAAATAGGACTTTTACTGTACTTTTCATTGTTCAGAAACCAGTGAAATATACAGCTGACATGAAATCTGACTGAATACTCCTGCGAATAACTCCCAAATAGTTGCTCAGACTGAGCAGACCAATTTATCAAATATATGACAGCTGTTGCCTTGCTGGTATAGAAATAATGGCATGAAGTTGTAATTAATTCTGATTTATTCAGAGAAATTCGTTAGCCAAGCATGCTAGAGGTTAAAAATTAGACAGTGCAGTGCCAGACTGAAATGTTTATCCTGGTAAAGGTATACACATATGTTCATTTTGTACCAGAAACCCCAAAACGGGCAATTGGCAAACAGTGCAGGCCCTGATCAGACGCCGCGTTCTGCGGCGTCTGATCTGGGCCTGCACTGTTTGCAAAACTGATTTTTTTGTTGCCATATGCTTAGGCAATTAGTGAGGCTTATCAGTGTGAACCTGAGATTTATTGAAGTTCATTTTGACAAATGAAAATAAACAGAGCTGTTGTTCTGGAGAGACTAAAATGTCCATACCTGGATTTTCGGGGTACTAAAACCCAGGAGTATGAATTAAAGTATACTAGGCTGAAAATCGCCTCCCATATCAGGGCATGAAGAAATAGATTGGGCTGCAAGATGCTTCCACGCAGGGCTTCAGAAACTAGCCACACATGAGCACTGGTAAACTGCTTAGTGGTCTAAGCCTGCCCAGGCAAAGTGGTGCGAGCCGGATCGTCCCAACATATTAACCCTTTTGGTTTGTTTGGGCAGCAGGGACTGAGATGCCATTTCATCTCAATGTCGGGTAAAAGTCCCACAAAATTGGAAACAACATCAACAAAATGACCCAAATGGTGTTGATGAGGACGTGAAACCCAAATACATGTAGAATCTTCCTCCTTATATATAGCAGGAGGCCATTTCAAAATTTAGAGTGCCAGGTTGTGTTTTCTTCAAAATCTATTCAGAAACTGGCTGAACGTTTTGCAAACAGTGTACAATCTGATCAGATGTGGAATTCTGTGGCGTCTGATCTGGGCCTGCACTGTTTGCCAACTACCTGGGGCCAGTTGTTCAAAGCATCGTTAGCTTAACGAGCTCGTTAGTGGTCATATTGATAACTGTTCTAGCAAGTTTAATATTTAAATTTTTGGTATTTTTGCTGAAAAAATGTGAGCAGCTTTTGCATCCGCAAAAGCTGCTCACATTTTGTCAGCAAAAATATAAGCATATTTGCCATATTTAATGATCAAAGTTTTAACAATACGTTAACTAACGACGTCGTTAGTTTTGAACAACTGGGCCCAGGAGATTCCGGTACATAATGGGTACACATGGAGAGGTAAGTAAGTTCCAACAGCCAGGACTCATCAAAATTAACCCTTGTCCTGCTGAATATTTATATATGCCACACCCACTACCGATTATCAACCAATCAGATTGCTTGATGCAAATTATTGCAACAAATTCACAATCTGAATGGCAAACAATGTAGATCCTGATCAGATGGCTTCGTCAGAAGCCATCTGATCTGGATCTACATTGTTTCAAAGATAAGGCATATCCGGGATTAGCAGGACAAGGGTTAATTCAACAGCCAATCCCTTATCAGCCACTGCATGGTAAAACAATAACCCTGGTTTGTCTTTAACCCATAAAATGTCAATCACAACAATTGTTATCTGCCAAGTACTTTAAAATTAGTTTATGCAGACAGTGTGGACCCACATCAGACTGCTCCAGTAGAAGCAGTCCGATTACAGGAGCAGTCTGATCTGGGACCACACAGTTTGCCTGTATGCAAAAATATTTTTTAAAAGTTTGCAAGAAGATTCAGTAGACGACATAAGCATATGACATTTTCAGATGTAGTTTTTCGTTAACCCTTAAAAAGCCAATTACAACAACTGTCTTCTCTTTTTTGTCTGCTGGTAATAAGGCTTTGTTGAAAATGATATTGACCCACACTGTTCGCTTGTATGCCAAATATTCTTTAACCCATTTAGTACAGTGCAGGCCCAGATCAGACGCCGCAGAATGCGACATCTGATCAGGGCCTCCACTGTTTGCTAAAAGTTCAGTCATTTTCATTTTCAGTCATTTTCATTTTCAGTCATTTTTGAAATAAATTTTGATGAAAACACAACCTGACACCCCTAAATTTTGAAATGAACTCCTGCTAAATATAAGGAGGAAGATTGCATGTGGTACAAAAAAGGTTAAAGTTGCAGCGCACTACACAACCTTTTCAAATGTAGTTTTTCTTGACATCTTAAGGGTTTAACTCTTAACCCTTTTTGTACCAAATGGAATCTTCCTCCTTGCATAGAGCAAGAGTCCATTTCAAAATTTAGGGGTGCCAGGTTGTGTTTTAATCAAAATTTATTTGAACAAGAGCACCGCAAGCGGGTGCCAACGCTCGTCTGCAGTTTCTTTTAGAAAACAAAAGTTCTAAGTCAAATCAAATTGCAAGATGGAGTTATAAAACTTGTAGGGAATGTAGCTCTTGTGATGGTGAGTATGTGTATGAAGTTTCATGAAGGTAGGCCAAATACTTTTGGAAATATGGTCAAGGTTAAGTTTTTTGGTTAATTTTTCGAAAAATAGGTCAAAGTTCAAAGGTCAAGGTCACAGGTCAAAAAGCGTGGTATGACTGAAAAGGTCTTGTCCCAAGGAACATTCATGTGAAGTTGGAAGGCTCTGTTGTGAATAGTATTGAAATAAGAGACAAAAACAATTTAAAAAAAAACGGAGAGAAAAGGGGAGATAATTCAATCAAATTGCAAGATGGAGTTATAAAACTTGTAGGGAATGTAGCTCTTGTGATGGTGCGTACGTGTATGAAGTTTCATGAAGGTAGGCCAAATACTTTTAGAAATATGGTCAAGGTTAAGGTTTTCGGTTAAATTTTCGAAAAATAGGTCAAAGTTCAAAGGTCAAGATCACAGATCAAAAAGTGTGGTATCACTGAAAAGGTATTGTCCCAAGGAACATTCATGTGAAGTTTGAAGGCTCTGTTGTGAATAGTATTAAAATGAGAGCAAAAATGTGTTTCAGAAAAAAATTGGAAAAGGGGAGATAATTCAGCCAAAATCAACAATGTTGTTATGGTCCTTGGTCAAAATGTAGCTCTTGTGATGATGAGTGTGTGTATGAAGTTTCATGAGGCTAGGTCTAATACTTTTTAAGTTATAGCCAAGGTTAAGTTTTTTTGGAACGACGCAGGACGACAACGCAGACGCCGGAGTGATGACAATAGCTCGAAAGTTTTTTTTCAAAAAACAGACGAGCTAAAAATGACTGAACTTTTAGCAAACAGTGGAGGCCCTGATCAGAAGCCGCGTTCTGCAGAGTCTGATCTGGGCCTGCACTGTTTGCCAGGATACCCGTTTGGAGTTTCTGGTACTAAATGGGTTAAAGCACAAAGCTAAACTCTGAAGCAGAAGACATAATAATTTTTCTGCTGTTAGTTTTCCAGATTTGTCGGCTGACAACTCTTAAAGCACTAAGTAAAATTCTGGAGCAGATGACATTTATCATTTTTCCCCAGACAAAATAGGGCTAGACATTTCATGTGAATTGTCTGCTAGGCAGCCCCAAAAAATGTCGACCCTTATGACTTGACAATTCATGAAAATTGTCTGCTCGCACTGGAAAAATAAGTAAAAAAAAGTAAATTTGGAAATGCTGTCTTTATAATTGTTCTAAAAGATTAACTATAATTTGCTACCCAATTTTGAGTCTAAAAATAGCTGGATAAATGGAACCAGTGTAGATTCTGATGAGATGCCAGATTATGTGGCATCTCATCTGGGTCTACACTGTTTGCTATCAAATACATTTGTTGGAATCTGATAATTATGGGTGATAGAAGTAATTAATTCCAACATAGCTCATATTTTCTCCAACATTCTCTCTCTATCCATTTAACCATTTTTGTCATGTGAGGGCCCTTACCACAGGTTTATGAATGAATGAAAGTGAGAGAAGAAAAGAGTTTGTTTTCCCATGGAACTCAACATAATTACAGACCTACCACAGGAAAGAATGTCTAAGGTAGATGCAAAGTTTGTATAGGTATACCAACTAATATAGTTGTCTCTAGCTTTGTTTTGATTTGAGGTTAATGTCCCCGTGAACACAGTGTTCATAGGTCATTTTGGAGACATTGCTTCCAATTTTGTGGGACTTTTACCTGATATTGAGATGAAATGACATCTTAAGCCCTGTTGCCCAATGAAACCAATAGGGTTTATAAGCATGGACGGTCTGACTTGCACCGCTTTGCCTGGGCAGGCTTAGGTCCTCTAAGCGGTTTACCAGTACTCTTGTGTGGTCAGTTTCAGCTCTGCGTGGAAGCATGCAGCCCATCTATTTCTTCAAGCCCCAATGGGCGGGGCCCGTGGGCCAATAGGGCTTGAGATGCCATCATTTCATCTCAATGTCTTGTTTTGTTTGTTTTGGAGTTTTACGGCCCAGACAACACTATTTAGGTCATTTTTGAGCCGGTCAGTTTACCTATCAACACTTTCCTGGGCAGGCTTATACGTAAGCGGTTAACCAGTACAGTGCACATTCTTTCGCCAGAAACTGACAACTGCCCTTCTTGAATCAGCGGAAGGGAGAGAATGGCCGTAGAAAAGATTTCATGATCAATCTCCACGAAAGAATGTTGCCGACCCCGGCGGGAGTCGAACCCACGTCCTCCTGATCACCAGTCAGACGCGCATCCGACTGAGCCACTGAGGCCTGCCTCAATGTCTTGTAAAATTCCCACAAAATCTGAAGCAACATCTCCAAAATGACCTAAATAGTGTTGTCAGGGATGTAAAAGCTCAACACAAACAAACAAAACCATAATGAAACCAATCAGATCGAAGACTTATATCAGATTGTCCCTGCAAGAGTAGCGTGATCAAGTAGCACACTACTAGTTTTGCATATGCAAGCATTTGTGAAAATGAAAAGCCAAATGACTGACTTTTGAACTTACAAATTTTGAACTTACAAATTTTGAACTTATAATTTTTTAACTTAAAATTTCATAGCTCCAGATAGGGTACTTTTTTCATTTGGAAAAAAGAGCTGATATTTTATTTTTATATTTCTGCATAAGAATGGAAAATTTATCCTTCAAAAATGGACAATTTGCAGGTTTGATAATGTGGTCAGAGAAGGGACAGGAGTATGGATTTTTATGTTGACAATAAGTAAAATATGCCTTAACACATTAGTGGCAACAGTCCTATGTTGCTAATCCCTTATCAATAGAGGTCTACACTTAAAGGAAAGAATTTGCTCCTGAGGAGCAAATTCTTTCCTTTAAG